>CM029018.1:97754669-98354669 GCA_016801055.1 Panax notoginseng
TTATGAGAAATGGAAATATAAGTATTTTTATACTTTAATAAATTACAAACTCACCCAGAATAAGTAATAACTTATCGTGTTTATAAGTTAATAAATCATGTATGTCAATATGTAGTATGAGGGAATAAATCCTTTTGAAACGAAGAACAAATCTTAAGTAACGAAGTTTCGCTGGAATTCATACGATTAGACGACAATCGTAGAATTCGTGAAATTCTCGGAATGAAAGTCAAATTTTGATATTGAGCTTGGAAACGTTGCTTTTCAATGGAGACAAGTCTTATTTGGCATTATAGAGTTGCGGACTCGAGAATGACCAAATTCTGACTTAGAACGAAGAAACGAGCGTTGAACGTTCACGAACGTTTATCGTTTTCGTTAAAAATGAACTAACAGCTGAAATATTAGTAAACGAAATCAAATAGATAAAATTCTTGCATGACCACGTAGAGTACGTGATTTATGAACCGTAGGCTCTTGAACGAACCAATTCGGACTTATAACGAAGAAGTTACGAGTCCGAGAATCTCACCAATGGAAAAAGTCTGTCAAAAGTGTCTGGTGAACAGAGCTGGCGCCGCGGTGCCAGCCCAAGGCCAATTAGCCCGCGCTGCAGTGCCGGAATGGCCCTCAGCCTGTTAGTTCATGCCGCAGCGTGACAGATAACACTAGGACTCGCGCCGCAGCGCCGAGTCCGGTCTTTTGGTCCTAAAGCATGGAGCCGCAGTGCGGCACAAAGAAGAAAAGCTGGCGCCGCAGCGCTAGCCCTAGGATTTGCATAGAGAGGATTGGTTATGAAGATAAAAAGAAAGGCAATGAGGTAGTACAAACTTAATAAACATGAAGTAACACTGTTAAGTCATGATTAAACATTAAGTATGATCACTTAGGGTTGAAGTAAGTCAATTGCATATGAACGAGAGAACGACGTAACGGAAAGCCAGAACCGATAATAACAAATCTAATACATAATTAAATTGAGAAGAAGGGTAAGATTCTTTAGGAACCATATATGTTCATGCATGACCTAATGTGGTATGTTATATAGTTATGTATTGTAGAGACTGTAAAGACTCAATGGAAAAGTTATTATACTGTAGCAGACGCTGAAGGCAAATTTTTCTAAACGCTTGTCTAACCTTCGTGTTGGCCAAGTTTTCAAATGATTCAAGTTATGAGATGCATGTATGATTTTAAATAAAGAGTCGATGCCAGTTTTAACTCGGCTATACTAATCTTGATAGAGTGATTGATTTATTTACAAGTCTTTCAATATAGAATTTCTAACGCTACCCTACGCCAACTGTTGGATACGGATTCAAGGTAAGCCTGAATATGAATAAACAAATGTATTTTCATCGAGTATTCAATGGGCACATGAGGTTGCCAAAACTTAAACGTATACACGTTTAATGATTGTAGTGTTGATCAACACAGAGTAATATAGGCTGATCACCTAGAAGTGCTCGTAAGTTTTGCCGGACTTACGGACTTAGTGTCGGGTTGTCCTTTTCAAAGAAATTATGAAACGCTCATGGTCTTGGACCAAAATTGATGTTTTACTGAATATTGTTATTGTAAAATGTTTTGAAGGAAAAGGAATGCTATTTTAAGTTATTGATAGTACTTCGTAACTAATATCCAGTTACTGAAGATATACGATTCCCATGTTTCAAGCATGCTTGTAAAATGAAATTGTTATACTTGCTGAGCTTGTTATGCTTGTCACAACCTGGAATTTTGGATTATCCAGAAATTAGGTTTAAAGAATTAGTTATTAATAAAATAAATTTTTATTAATACTATTATGTGCTAAGTGTTTATTAATCGTTCTATGACCTAGGATGATTATAAGTCGGGAGTATTCTGGCTATGAGCTAGTTTAAGTGAGTAAGAATTTTCAAGACGAAAATAAAAGTTTTCTGGGAACAAAAATATTTTCAGGGAAAAAGACGAAATAGTCTGCTCGGAGATTTATTTTGAAATTCCGAGAAGTTAACGATTACATAAAATGATGAGACGTGATGGAATATTTAATAATATTTCAGTTATGGCAAAAATGAAGTTTTCGCCTGCGGACATAAAACCTAAGGGTTAGGAAAAGTGATTTATGAGAATACTATGAGTATGTATAATAACTAGGGTTATTATGCGTGAGAGATACGAGCATAATACTAGTTATTAAACGAGTATAGTATGAAGATTAGTACGACGTATAATACGAATATCGTACGAACGATATACGAAGAGAATACGAGAATGGAATGCGTAGAATACGATTAGTCTTAATGGACTTTGAGTTCATGGACTTTGTAGAATCCAATTGGACTTGGATTATGTCAAGCCCAATAATTTGTGAAATCAGGCCCAAGATAAGCCCAATAAGAATTAGGGTTAAGGCCCGAATCAATAAAAGAAATCGCAGATCTAACCGATGGGTAAACGGATGGGTAAAAACCATTGGGGCAACCCATGGGATGACCCATAGGCATGTGGGCCAGCCACTGGGCCACCAAGTAAGGGTGGAGGACAAGTTTACTTGGTGGCTAAGTTGTGGAGGAGGTGGGAATAGTAAGGAGGTTAGGGGGCGAAATGACCAAATTACCCTAAGCCTTGGTTTTCTATAAATAGAAAGGTTAAGTTCATTATTTTGAGCTTTAGAAAATCCTACACTTTGAGAGATATAAAGAGAGAGAGCTCACATGAAGAGGGAGAAGGAAGAGATTGATCATAAAGGCTCGGATCAAAAGTGATCGAGAAATAGAAAAGCTCGTAAATCGCCGGCTTTGTATAATGGAAGAGGATTAAAGAAGAACGGTAATCCAAACCCTAGTTTCTTCTAATATTTTCTTTAAGTTTTTATGTTCAAAAATATAGCTTAATGAGAATAGGGAGAAGATAATGTTAGAAATGATTTCATATGGTTGGAATCATGAGAAAAGAAGAAATAAGAACTTAGAAATTTAGTTTATAAATTTCTTAAGGAAGTATAAGATTCGTAAGGATTTTAAGCGATCCAAATGAATATTATGAACGAGTAGGTGAAATAAGTAAGGAATGGTGTTTTATAACATTAAATTCCAAGAAAAAGTAGAATCGTGATCCAAAATATCAATTAAAATGAAGAACGAACGAAGAACACGAAGAACGTTGTTGATAGACAAATTTAAAACCATCGTAGGATAATTGTTGTTGATGGACAAGTTTAAAACCATCGTAGGATAATTGTTGTTAATGGGCAAGCTTAAAACCATCACGTATAAGTTAGTTGCATATTGCTTGGTTAGGAAAGGTAGAAATGTTCATGAAGAACGGATTAAAACGTAGCTATAACGAAGTTATGGCAAAATTTTATAAAAGATGAACGAGAATTAGAAGTTATTAAATGAACTCGAACGTGTAGGATTTCATAAGGAAGTAAGAGAATGTAGAAAACATGAGTCGTAGACTCAAGAATGAATGAGTTCCGAGTTCAGATGACCGAATTACGGACGAACGAGCGACGAACGTTAAAAGCGTAAAAATAACCAAAGGGTGAAGATTAAGCCAGTCGAATGGCATGTTAACAGATTTAGAACGAAGTTCTATTCGAGGGGTATTTAAGTATGTAAGATAAGGAAGAGAATGGATTTAGAACAGCCTCATTCCGAGTTATAGCAAAGAATTTATGAGATCGTAAAATACGCATCTCAAACTTGATGAAAGACTTAAAAAAAAATTTCTAGGGTTTTGTCTCGGCGCTGCAGCGCCGGATAGACTTCGAGAAGTGGCGCCGCAGCGTGAGCTCGGTCATAAACTTCTGGAGAGTGGCGTTGCAGCGCGGTTGGTAACAAAGGACTTGGCGCCGTAGCGCCAGACCAAAAAGGGAAGAGAGAGACGTAAGTCGCGCCGCAACGCGAGGGAAAGGAAGGGGCACGGCGCCGCAGCGCCGGTGCAGAGCAAGGCCCAGAAATGAGACTTTATGTGCTCAATTATTAGAGGATGTGCAAGAAAGAAGTATGAACACGTAGTTAACATAATGTAATACTTAAGTAAGTGTGTTAAACCTCTAGTGAAGGTTGAATGAAAAGATTAAACGAGATTAAAAGATAAAGAATTTAAGCGCTAGATTACGTAACCGATATCCGGGGACCGTAGTCGTAATGAACGAACGTGAGGGATTGCTATGATTGTGACTCCTTAGACGTTGAGTGATGAAGGTAATGAATAACATTCCGATGTTATGTCATGGTAATGAGAGATAAGTGTAAATCGTATAGACGCTGTGAATGCAACGTTGTTGCCATGAACGATTGGTCTTAGTATACAACGAAAGGTATGGCTTCGACATTAAGAAAGAAGAATGAACATGGGGTTCATGGGTTGGACAACGAATGAAAGCGATTAAAACCTTGAGTGAAGGTTGAATAAGAGAATAAGAGACGAGCAACTTAAATGTGGAATACGTAAGTGATCCTAGTGAATCGTAATCGCGTCGGACGAACGTTCTAAGTGTACAGTGGTTGTATAACCTGGACGTTGATAAAAGTAGTAAGTAAGATATGAATGATCGTAAGAAAGCCGTAGCGAATGGTAATAAGAGTAATGAAAGTCCGAGTACGAGTCGGATAGAGAATGTTAGAAGGAAAGGTAAGCGTTAAGGACTTTAACCAACGTAAGGGTTGAGTGTACGTGAATATTGAACGGGCAGAACCTACACTCCGTGTATGGTTTGACCGTAAGGTAATGAAGACTAAGATTTAACTGTGAACGGCGAAGAAAATGAATGGAAGACAATAACGTATAACGTTAAGAAGCCGAGTTAGTAGTTTTAACTTTGACAACGTTCCGAGTCAAGTGAACCGGACGTGGTAAGATAAGAATAAAGGATTGTAAAATGTTTCACGCTATGACCTCATAGTATTGACATGGAATGATCGCTCTGAATATGCGAAGGACGGTATGACTTAGACGATAAAGAATGAATACTGAGGTATGGTATTTAGTTGCCAAAAAGCCATAAGGATTAAGAAATTGACTTAACAAACATTATAGTTTAATGGTTCGGATAAGTTAAGAGAAGTTAGGTTGTGGTACAATCGTAAATTTGATGGTTGACATATGGGAGCTGGGCTAAACAATTCATTCAGAGAGCGAAGGTATATACAAAACTGGCAACCGATCTAACTCACTATATGGGCAGTGTAGATGAGATGGGAACTTGTTTGTTGGTTGTTTGTAGGGAAACCACTTAGAGTACCATATGGACTACTAGCAGAAAAGCGATATGTGCTGAGTCCTGTAGAAGTTATAAAAAGAAGATAAGAATGTAAATCATCAAAGATGATGAATGTTTTGAGTAAGACATCTCCGTATGTCATAAAGCCGTAAACTGGTACTGAAAGTTAGTTGCGTAAGCTTAAATTACAAGAACGCAAATCTTAAGAAGTAAAGTTGACTAAACCAATGTGTAAGTCAAGTATATGACTAATTGGTGTACGTGTTATTTCCTTCTGTGTTATATAGGGATTTGGAATGAGCAGTTTAGCGTAAACTATAAGTTATAGCTGTGCGTAAGGTAAGTTTCCTAACTTCATTCATAATATATGAATGCTAGTTTCTTGGACTTCTCAGATGTTGAACTTGAGATGTCGTATCTATATGCATATGTGCGAGATATGTATAAGGTGGTAGAATGTATGAGGCCTTGAGCCACAATGTGAACACTTCGGTGTTTCTATGAGATGAACTGTTCTGTGGTTGAGCTGTTCAATGCAAGTATGTTTTGTTTATACATGAATCGTTATTGTTAAGTCTGTGCTAATGATTCTAGCTAGACAAGATATGTATGGAAAAAGGTTGAAGAATGAAAGTAGTGTAAAGAGTATGTGATTAATGTTGTAAAATGATAGGAATCGAGACTATTTCTATTATTCAAGCTGCTTCATAACCTTTGTTCGGTTATCAAAGTTCTGAAGAATGTTTAAACTCTTGAAGTTGTTTGTTCAACTGTTATGACTTGATGGGCAATTGAATGCTCACACTTGCTTTAAATGAAAAACATTTTCAGCGAACGATGTTAGAAAGAACTTAAGGATCCCGTAAAGATCAAGCTGAGTGGTATCCAGATGAAGTGCCATTCAGTATATGAATGTGCGTGAAGAGCAAGCCAAGACTTGTATTTTAGAAAGATGAATTGAACTATAGAATAGTTTAATGAACGTTTATGTATCATTGGTGATGGATGAAAGTCACTTGTGCAAGATGTAAAGAATAATGTAATTACCATTATTTATAATGAAAGAGATTATAAGGTTTCGAGTACCTGGGATTTGAGAATATGTGTTGTTATATTTAACTATATAATGACGTATGATTGGTAAGAAGTGGGACCGTGACGCACGGAGTCCAGGTCTGAAGGTAGACCGGATTTCGGGGCGTTATAATGCTCACTCTTGCTAGAACCATATGAATGCTGCTTAGACCGAATGGACAGTAGGATTCGTCAAGGATAAAGTGAAGGCTAAAGCGAACTTGTAGATTACCTATGTAATAGTATAGGTTTGTAATGATAATATTTGATATTATGACAAGAACAAATGTAATGGTTATAAAGAACCTGGGAAATGGTAGAACTATTTTGGAATATATATAAGACATATTTGTTCTTTTGAGGCATTTCAATTGAATGTTTGTGTGAACTGTAACACCGTGGAGCACCATATGTCGGGTTGGAAGACACCCGAATTTGGGGGCGTCACAGGTTGGTATCAAAGCATTAGGTTATAAAACTTATGGGGGGAAGAACCTTAGGCTAATAACCTCGTTAAGGAAGAGAAGTTCGAAAGAAGTAAAACTCGAGCTTTACTTAAGTGAAATGAGTCAATAAGGTATTGAGGAAACTCAGTACCGAAAGATTTAAAAGATGGAAAGTAACCCTAAATAAATTAAATGTGATTGGTGCTTATACTATTGTGTGTTATGTACTAATCAACATGTTATGTGTTATTGTAGGATGTCGATCGATAGCTTGATGTATAGAGATATACACGTGGTGAACGACGAGTTGGTGAACAGAGTAGAGCCTGTACCCATGCTAGTGGCGGAGGTACCATTAGTGATTCTACAGGAGTCAAAACTAGAGGAGTACTTTTGTGAGGAGAACTACTCCGCGGGAGAGATGGATATAGCATCATATCTTCATATGATGAACGATGTGGAGGAGGGAATGGAGGTAACGTCGGTTGGTACGGTGGTACCTACACCAGAGTCATCACCACCAGATGCAATGAGATCATTGTATCTGGCAGAGCTTGACAAGAATGCGCAACTGAGTACAATTGTACATAATCAGAATGAAGAGATTAGTGCTCTTTATGTCGCGAAGGAGTCTACAAAAGAAGATTTTGAGTCAGAGCATGATGAGAAGGTGCTCATGATAAATAAGGCTATGAATTTTAAGAAGGAGGTCGATGAGCTTCGTAAAGAACTAGGGGAGAAGGATCGGAAGATAGTACGGATGTCTTACATCTATAAGAGTGCTCATAATGATTTCAAGCTGAAAGTCGCTTGTCATTCCATGGAGTCAGGACAAACTCGACATACGATTAGTCAGGATACTGTAGCGAAGATAGCGGATGAGAAACACGAAGATGATGTTATGCATTATTAGAAGTCTAAATTTATAAATATGTGTGTAGTGACGTAAAACCCTCTTTTGTATAAAAAGGGTAGTCTTTTTTGTAAATCCCAACTTTTGTGAAATTCAATTGTGGGATAGAAAATGTAATAGCTTTTGGCTATGAACGCAAATTGTAAATAGTTTCAAACTATGAAGAAGCATATGAATATAATGAAGTTTCCATTTAATATGCTTTGTTATGGTATGCGTTGGTATGTGGCGACTAATGACAAAGTAAGTAAATAGATAATGATGAAATTTTATTTATTTAAATTAGAAAATGCCGCCACGAAAAAGACAAGGTAATCAGGAAGCGGAATCACATAATGATAATCAAGGGGGTTAGAACAACCCTATGCAAGAGTTCGTTAAATTATTAACGGCTACATTTAACCAAACCGGGATTAGAGTACTCGCTAAACCTAGAGTATCCAGAATGACTACCTTTAAAGAGTTTAAAAGCGTAGGTCTGCCGGAGTTCAAAGGAACAACGGACCCAATAGAGGTCATACATGGATAAAAGGAAATAGAGAAGGCGTTTGTTATTACAAGCGTAGGTGAGGCGTAAAATATTTCTTTTGCGACTTACATAAGGAAAAGGGAGGCCAACTTTTGATGGGAGGCTTACCAGGGTGGGGCTAGAACAAATGCGGTAACATGGGAACAGTTCAATAAGGTTTTCTTTGAGAATTATTTCCCTACAAGCATGCAAGGGAGGATGGAGGTTAAGTTCTTAGAACATAAGTAATGGACATGATAGTTCCCCAGTACGCGGCCAAATTCAATGAATTGGCAAGGTTTGCTCCACATCAAGTGGAAACTGAGGAGAGGAAGGCTCGTAGGTTTGAGCAGGGCCAGAAACCCCGGCTCTATAGTAGGATTTTGATGTTCCAGAATGTTTCCTATGGGACCATTCTGGAGAAGGCAATTATAGCGGAGGGTGGTAGTGAGGCGTTGACTCAATACCACAAAGAGGGAAAGAATGAGAGCGAGGGAGATGGACAAGCCATGACAGAGAATACAAGTAATAGTGGCAGTATGCCAAAAAGAAAGGAATTTTAACTCTAGGAATACTAGAGTGGGACAAAAGGATCCTAAGCACAGGATCGAAGTGTGTAAAACGTGTGGAAAGACTCATCTAGGAGTCTGTCTGAAAGGGATTATAAGTATCTTTAAAATATTAAGGTAGAGGAGGAGGAAATAACTTTCGTTAATTATATTCGTGGAAATAGTTTCATGGATAATAGAAGTAGGCAAGTATCGATAGATAATTACCGATAAAGTTGAGAGAATTTGAAGGAATTCTCGGTAGGAATGAGTTAAGTAACTATTGAACTTTAATAAATTGTTAGAATAAATGTATGAATCTTTGATTTTCTAAGAAAACCCAAGGTATTAATTTACAGTAATAAAGCACCGAGACGCTATTGTCGTCTAACCTTGACGTAAGTTAGTAGGATGTTAAGGAAGAGAATGAGTCGTTACAGTTGCATTTCGACTATTGTAATAGGAAATAAGTTAGCAGTTAAGGATAAATATCCATGGCCCAAGATCGATGATCTATCGGATCTGTTGAAAGGGGCAAAGAATTTTTCTAAGATAGATTTGCGTACGGGGTATAGTCGGTTGAAAATAAGGAAGAAGAAGTAGGTACCTAGGACGACGTTTAGAACTCGTTATAGTTATGACAAGTTTCTGGTTATGTCATTTGGGTTGACTAATGTACTGAAGCTAGATTTCCTTAAGGGGCGCTAAACAAGACGGTGGAAAATTGATAGGTTCTCTTGTGAGGTGCTATGGTTGAAGGTACCATTAGTGTCACAGGATTTTAGAGGAAGGTTAAGTGAAGCACCTGTATTATCTTTATTAGATGATATGAGGAATTTTGTAGTGTATCTCGATGTTTCACATAGATGACATGATTGCGTGCTCTTATAGCATGGCAATGTCATTGTGTATACATCACGCCAGTTAAAATATTATAAGAAGGTCTATCTTACTTATGATCCAGAATTGGCAGCTGAAGTTTTAAATAAAAAAAAATCTAAAGATAGTATTTATACGGGGAGAAAGGTGAGATATACACGGACTCTAAGAGTCTGAAATATATCTCCACACAGAAGAAGTTGAATATACGGTAGAAAGAGGACTGTGATATCTTATATCATTCAGGGAAGGTAAATGTAGAAGCCGACACATTAGGTAGGAATAATAAGGAAAACTATCAATGTTAACGACTCAGAATGAGTTAATAACATAGATGGCGAGAATGAAGTTAGAAGTTAGATTACGGAATGAAGGGGTAGAAATGTTATTCACAACTTAGACTCAATCCATGATAATGGAACGAGTTAATTGAGTACAACTAGGTAATGAGGAATGTAAGCAAATAAAGAAGAAGACGCAAAATAAATAGAAGACTAAGTATAATCTTGTTTTGAAGGAGGAATTTGAGTTCCAAATAATTTTAAAGTTAAAAGAAGAACTAATAAAAGGAAGATAGCATAATATGTTAGTAAGTGTTTAACTTCCAACTCAAATTAGTGATAGGAAGTGATAAGTTATGTAACATAAGATAATATATTCGGTGAAGGTGAAATGAAAGAACCCCAATGTCGAAGAAGCATTGTGGGAACTCGAGATTAAAATGGAATTTTTTTTAAAGGTGTATGTATTATTAGCGAGATTCTGGGGACAAAATCCTTATCAGGAGGGAAGAATATAACGCCCGAGATAATCGAATTTTTTAAAAGAATTAAAATTTTATTTAATTATAAGGACTAAATGAATTTAATTGATTATTTATGGGAACAGGCTAAATGAAGGTTGTTCTTTGACCTAAACATATTAGAATGTCGTAGGATTTTGGCTACGTGGTAGAACTAAAGTGTTTGAATTTCCAGGACGAAAATAAAAGCTTTCCGAAAAATTTTCTGAAAAAACACTATTCACGCATTTCTGCTCGAAAATTATTTTTGAACTTCCGAGAAATACGAAATGATAGAATATCGAGGTGAGATGAAATATCCAATAATATTTTAGTTATGAAAAATGCAGTTTTTTGCCTGCGGACTTAAAACCTAATGTTTAGGGAAAGTGACTTCCAAGAAGGAATTTAAAGCGCGTGCAATGAATTAACTAATGATCGTATAATATGTAGGTATTGTACGAAGTAATGAATACGCGTATGTATGAATGATAGCATATCGTATATGATGAATAAGTATACGAGGTGGAATACGAGATTATTACGTAAATTATATGTTATAAGACTTTAAGACAATTATAATGGATTTGTGGGTATTGTTAAAGATTATGTTAGCCCAAATATGGAAATGGTTATGTCCAATGTGAATTAAATGTAAAGCTCAAAGTAAGAACCAAAGGGGTTATGGGTTGGTTTAAACCCATGGTTTAAACCATAGGTGATCCAAAGTGATAAACAAGTAACTTAATGGCTAAGATATGTAATGACCAAGTAATTAAAGTGGGGAGCAAGATAACTTAATGGTTAAGTAAATGTGGTGAGCAAGCAATGGATAAAATTTGTGCTAAACAAGTTAACTTAATGCCTAAGTGTTGTGGAGGCCAAGTTTGCTTAGTGCTTAAGTTAGGAATAGTAAGGAGGTGGATGGATTAATGACCAAACTACCCTAACTTAGGATTTCCTATAAATAGCAAGCTTTGTATTTCATTTGTTGGTTGTTATATTTTCATCCCACAAGTTGAGAGCTTATTGGTTAGAGATAATAAGCTACAAAAGCTAGAAAAGCTATAGTTCATATTTCAAGAAGCAAGAAGGAAATTAAAGATTAACCAAGTGTTATTCAAGAGTAAGTATTCTTAAACCATGATTCTCTTTCTCTTCATTCGTTAGAGAAGGGGGTATTGGTAGAACTAGCATGCTAAGAAGGGGTTAGAATAATGAATCAAAGGGCTTAAGTCTTAATAAGCTGTATAAGTCATGAATAAGTAATTCGATCATAAATAAGTTATGAACTTATAATGAAAGTATAAGAACTTATGAGAACTTGTAACATGTTTACATTGATAAAGTGAGTATGATAATAAGAAGTAATAAGAATGGTTAAAAGTCATTAATCATAATGAGTCATATGAAGAGAAGACATAAGTTATGAGAAATGGAAATATAAGTATTTTTATACTATAATAAGTTACAAACTCACCCAGAATAAGTAATAACTTACCGTGTTTAAAAGTTAATGAAGCATGTATGTGTATAAGTAGTATGAGGGAATAAATTCTTTTGAAATGAAGAACAAATCTTAAGTAACGAAGTTTCGCCGGAATTCACATGATTAGACGATAATCGTCGAATTCTTGAAATTCTCAGAATGGAAGTCAAATTTTGATATTGTGCTTGGAAACGCTGGTTTTCAATTGTGACAAGTCTTATTTGGCATTATAGAGTTGCAGACTCGAGAATGACCGAATTCTGACTTAGAACGAAGAAACGAGCATTGAACGTTCACGAACATTTATTGTTTTTGTTAAAAATGAACTAATAGGTGAAATTTTAGTAAACGAAGTTAAATAGATAAAATTCTTGCATAAACACGTAGAGTACATGATTTGTGAATCGTAGGCTCTTGAACGAACTAATTCAGACTTATAACGAAGAAGTTACAAGTCCGGAAATCTCACTAATGGAAAAAGTCTATCAAATTTGTCTGGTGCACAGAACTGGCACCGTGGCGCCAGTCCAAGGCCAATTAGTCCACGCCGTAGCGCCAAAATGGCCCTCAGCCTCTGTTAGTTCATGCTGCAGCGTGGCAGATAAAACTAGGACTCGCGCCGCAGCGCTAAGTCCGGTCTTTTGGTCCTAAAGCATGGCGCCGCAGCGCAACACAAAGAAGAAAAGCTGGCGCCGCAATGCCAGCCCTAGGATTTGCATAGAGAGGATTGGTTATGAAGATAAAAAGAAAGGCAATGAAGTAGTACAAACTTAAGAAACATGAAGTAACATTGTTAAATCACGATTAAACATTAACTATGATCACTTAGGGTTGATGTAAGTCAATTGCATATAAACGAAAGAACGACGTAATGGAAAGCCAGAACCGATAATAGCAAATCTAATACAAAATTAGATTGAGATGAAGGGTAAGATTCTTCAGGAACCATATATGTTCATTCATGACCGAATGTGGTATGTTATATGGATATGTATTGTAGAGACTGTAAAGACTCAATGGAAAAGTTATTATACTGTAGCAGACGCTGAAGGCAAATTTTTCTAAACGCTTGTCTAACCTTCGTGTTGGCCAAGTTTTCAAATGATTCAAGTTATGAGATGCATGTATGATTTTAAATAAAGAGTCGATGCCAGTTTTAACTCGGCTAGACTAATCTTGATAGAGTGATTGATTTATTTACAAGTCTTTCAATATAGAATTTCTAACGCTATCCTACGCCAACTGTTGGATACGGATTCAAGGTAAGCCTGAATATGAATAAACAAATGTATTTTCATCGAGTATTCAAGGGGCACACGAGGTTGCCAAAACTTAAACGTATACACGTTTAATGATTGTAGTGTTGATCAACACAAAGTAATATAGGCTGATCACCTAGAAGTGCTCGTAAGTTTTGCCGGACTTACGGACTTAGTGTCGGGTTGTCCTTTTCAAAGAAATTATGAAACGCTCATGGTCTTGGACCAAAATTGATGTTTTACTGAATATTGTTATTGTAAAATGTTTTGAAGGAAAAGGAATGCTATTTTAAGTTATTGATAGTACTTCGTAACTAATATCCAGTTACTGAAGATATACGATTCCCATGTTTTAAGCATGCTTTTAAAATGAAATTGTTGTACTTGTTGAGCTTGTTATGCTCACTCTTGCTTGAACCATATGAATGCAACTTAGACCGAATGGACCGTATGATTCGTCAAGGATAAAGTGAAGGCTAAAGCGAACTTGTAGATTACCTATGTAATAGTATAGGTTTGTAATCATAATATTTGATATTATGACAAGAATAAATGTAACCGTTATAAAGAACCTGGAAAATGGTAGAACTATTTTGGAATATATATAAGACATATTCGTTCTTTTGAGGCATTTCGATTGAATGTTTGTGTGAATTGTAGCACCGTGGAGCACCATATGTCGGGTTGGAAGAGACCCGGATTTGGGGGCGTCACACATATATATATATATATATATATATATATATATATATATATATATATATTGTAGACACTCAAAATTTTGTTTTCCTATTACTAACCATGTAGAAGGGCAAAAACATCTTTTCAGACCCCGGAGACAGTCCTGAAGGACTATAGTAGACATTAAACCATGAAAAAAGCCACGTGGGATATTAAATCAAACCCCGGAGATAGCCCTGTGGAATATCAAATCAACCTTGGAGACCACCCCGAGGAAAGACAGAATTGGCAGTAGTCAAACCCCAAAGATAACCCCGAAGGACAACCAAAAGCCACCTCAACCCTGGAGACAACCCAGAGGGTAAAGAGAGAATGTTGAAAACACAACATAAACAATAGTCATACAGCTGCAGATTAGGTTACAAGGAGTCGTCGTAGCAATCCCGAGTGCAAACTGCGCAAGACAGCTCAAAGGACAACCTACGAAGACTTGAAGAGGCTATTCTGGTCATGGACCCATCTTGCTGTATTCAGAAAAGGTCAAGCCTTGTGTCATTGTATAGCTCTCGGAATTAGCTTTTCGGAATGGTATGGCACATCTCCATAGGATTCCCGAATTGCAAGATATTAAGGTTTTAAGCAGACTTTACGTCGATTGAGGGATGCCACAGGTAGGCTCACGGCTGGCTGGGTCTTTAAATATTAGAGCCCCAACTCATTTTCAAAGAATTTCAGAGAGAGAAGGCTCAGGAGATAGAAGATTCGAGAGTTTTAGATAGAAATAGCTCAATTCTTACTTCAATCTTTGTATATCTCTATTAAAAACACTCATATATATATATATATATATATATATATATATATATATATATATATATATATATATATATACTTCAACATATCAAGTTTTAACAAGTGAAAATTCAGTTTTTAGTAGCTTTTAGTCGTTCGTTTGCAAATCTAGAGCCATATTGTAAGATCTCTTCAAATTTGGCCTTATTTACTGCTTTAATCTGTATATAAGTGCTAGATGTACTTAAATCTTACTTGGTTGTGGTTACATTTAGTTTTTAGCTCTTCATTTCTTGTAAATAGTTAATATTTGAGATGTATTGACTAGATTTAGCAAGATCTAGCTTTTAACCGGTTCAAAAGCTGTAAAACATGAATCGTTGAGCTAGAATGGCTACGATCTAGAAAGATCTAGTTTTCTTTCAAATTTTGTAAATTGTAGCAACTACGTGCCCCTAGATTTGTATCTAGAGGAAACGGGAAGCTCATTTACTCGTATACAAGGATTTAACCGTTAAATCATTTGTTCGAGTAAAGTTCGTAAGATATTTACGTTTTATCGCAATATTCACTTCATGCAAGCTTTTAAATGACATGATGTGAGCCTAGGTAACATTCGGATAAAGATTCAATCAATGAATCTGAAACTCAATTCCCGTGATGGACTTGTTTAAGTTGTATAGCCTGCTTGCAACCCATTGTATATGTAATCCTTGGGCCTTAAAACTGTTATCTGGATTTTAGGCCCCAAAATAGTGGAAAATCATGTATATGGTGCTCACGCTACTTCGATGGCTTTCATGCCTATAAGGAGCCTGACACTTGTAAATAGTTTAATTTACTGTCAAAGATGCTTCGCATCTCAATAAAATCAAACCAAGTCGAATCTAGTTAAAATGGAAGTATCAATAAATAGTTTAATTTACTGTTAAATTGCGCATTAAATTATATCAATGCATATATGGAATGGTTTTAATTTTATAGGATGAATATTATTTATTTATACACATGTTGATATGTATGATAATTGTTGGTCGTAATCCTGATCAATATATGCATGCAAGTATACACGGTTAACAAGTAATAAAGAGTAAGTAGAGTATCATTCCCGTAATAACCCGATATTTTCTATATAAATAAATAAGAAATTTTGCATATAATTTTTTTTATTTTAAAGATGAGAATATGTGTCAAGTAATGTGTATGTATATATGTGATAAATAAAATTTATTTATTACATGAATAATTTCAAATAATTTTATTTTAGAATTAGTGATCATTATAAAGTATATTCTTATAATAATTAATTTTATTGTAGAAATGTCTTTATTATTTATTTTCTATGAAAATATGATTTTTATATTATTTAAATAATACATGAAAGGATTATTGGAATTAATATAATTACTATTTTATTATATGAATTATAGTTCAGATTATTTAAGTTAATTATTTTTAACTTAATTAATGATGTTATATATGAAAGAAAATTCAGATATAGAATCCAAACCCTAATTTTAGATTTCGAGCTATGAATAAGAATAATAATATTATATTAAGTATAATATTATTTTACAGTGTATATATATATATATATATATATATATATATATATATATATATATATATATATATATATATATATATATATATATACGGTATGTACGTGTTGTTAATGGGTGGTCAATTATAGTGAATAATGTCAAAACCCTAGTATTACTGTCATATACCATAATTGGTAACTCAAAACTGGAGTTTAAGGTCGGTCAGAAATGGTGTTATATGAATTATGTTGCATATTATAGAATTTCTGTTAATTAGGAAAAAACCTAATTAATATTTGAAAACCCTAATTTGCTAATTAAGAACCCTAATTGCTAAAATTAGAAACACTAATTATTATTTTAGTAAATTAAATTGTTAATTTGGAAACTCTAATGATAATTAAGGAACCCTAATTATTTAAACCCTAATTTCTTATTAAAAATCCTAATTTTAATTAGTGTGTTTTAATTAAAATTTTATTACACTTTAATTTTAGTTTTTCAAACCCTACAAATTTATTGAGAAACTTTAACACTACAAAAAAATGGGCCTTTAGCAACGATTTTTCGGGCAACGACTTTATAAGTCGTTGCTAAAAGTATATGTTTAGCAACGAAATTTATCTTTCGTTGCAGATTGTGTCAGGCTTTCACTTTTTACAACGAAATTCGTAAGTCGTTGCAAAATTTCATTGCTAATTCATTGGCGGTAAAAATTTTCGTTAGAAAGTCGTTGCAAAATTTTCTGCCACTTGCTTTCCCGTCAGCGTGGGCAACGAAAGTTTTTTTGTTGCTAAAAATGGGGCTTTAGCAACAATTGTTCATGCAAAGTCGTTGCTAAAAGTGTATGTTTAGCAACGAAACTTGCCCTTCGTTGCAGATTGTGTCAGGCTTTTACTTTTGCACCGAAATTCATAAGTAGTTGCAAAATTTTGAAACAAAATTCGTTAGGAATTTGTTGCAAAATTTCTAACCTCTTGATTTCTCCTCGTCGTGGGCAACGAAAGTTTTTTTGTTGCTATATTCCGTTGCCTAATATGGACCACATTCATTGGCAACAATTTTTATTTTCGTTGCATATTTTATACAACTTTTTGCAACGACTATTAAAATGTTGCCTTAAATTATAATAATAATAATTTAAGTTGTCTTTTTACAACAACTTTTTACAACAACAATAATAATAATAGTTGCCTTTTAAGCCAAAACGAGAGAAAAAGTGTGTTGGTCATTCTTAACATATAGTACTTGGCATTATTTAGTAGTATTTTGGAGTCTGAAATTAATTTTTTTTTTGTTGGCAACTTTATTCAGTTCACCTGTCTCTTCGAATTACATGCCAAATTAATTGAGCATAAAAAAAACTATGATGATGACTTTTAACAAACTTTTTTCTTTAAAGATCTCTTTGACTTTGACTAATTGTTATACAATTTTCGGTATATGCCTTCACCGACCTTGGTCTAAAGCATCCATGATTTATTCAGCACATAAAACTCAAAACAACATGAACAGTAGTTACTTTATCAGCGAAAATGAACACCAGTTATTTATACAGCAGCATGCTAACAATTACCAATTAAGATACAAATTACTAACAATGACAATTTTTTAACTTAAACAAGCTGGGGGTTGAGATGTGGGAGGAACTATCTAGGATCACTGGAACTTTACAACCACACATGAAATGTCATAAGTGCTCTTCCTTGCAAGTGCCTCTTCGGTAAGGTGTTTTGCATGCTGATCGAGCATCCTTAATGTGTTTGATACAATCCACGGCTTCTTGATTTGACAAAACCTGATACCACATGATAAATGTATTAAACCTGATACCACATGATAAATGTATTAAACCTGATCCAATAATCAAGAACAAAAGATGGTTTTAAAGCAGCCCACATTTATCGATGTTATGCCAATTAACTTAGTTACAGCAATCAATCTTGATATCTTGCTAGACTAATCCTTTAGCACTGGCAAATACTGCCACTCCAATTGTTTCCATCTTTCGTAACTACATGTAAGCCCCGGTCAATTTTCAAACAAAAATTCATTGCAAAATAAAAAACTGAATAAAGAAATCAATTTGTTTCAGAGATGGAATTAAGAAACACTATTACATCTGTGATCTAGAGTATAATGATTTGCACATGTATGCAACCTTCAAATGTAATTGCTTTTCTGTTATGTAGATACTACACGTGTATCAGAAAATGGAATTCCATTAGAGTTGCAAATGTAAGTTGAGCTCTACCAATTAATCAATGAATATTTGAATAAACTTGCAATACATCATTAAAGTGAACACATTTGCAACTCTAGTTTTAATTGCTACTGTCAAATGTAATACTTAATTAGTATTCTTTGAGGTTCCATTCAAATATCATTTCAAGACATGCTTTTGTTTTTCAAGATAAAAATAAACTGGACTTCTTATCAAAATATAATTTCCTTTTTAATTCCATACTCTAGAATTACCACTGCCATCAAAACAACTCTCAAATCACAAATTTTCACTGTATTTTCCCAAATATTTGTAACTTATAAGTACAAAATGGATGATAATGGTGATTGATCAGCCATAAAGAGCATGGCCAAAAGAATCAGCAACTCAGGGATGAAATAAGAGAGTTACATATGAGAGGCAACTGGAAATTTATGGCAGTTAAAAGTGATAATGGGATGTAGACTTACCAAAATTCATACAGCTGCAGACACACATCAAACAAAAGCTACATCTGACCGTAAGACATACTTGACACCCTTCGTAACGTTCCATGCTTCATGCGCATACACATGGCCCCGTGAATGTGAAACAGAGCCATCCCTTCAGTAGGACCCACCTACAGAAAGTTGCATCATTTGTGTCAGTGAACACTGCTTAATCTACACTATGCAACTTACTATAAACCTATAAGAATGCAGAACTATCGGGGGGAGAAGATAATATGGCTGAAAATATTGTAAGAAACAAGACAAAGAGTGTGTAGTGTGTGTGTGGTGAGAGAGAGAGAGAGATGGAATTACAGATCTAAATCTAAATGGCGATAACATGGTGTAGTTTTAACTCTCTGAAACCTAGCATTAGTATGGAGTTCAAATTTTAACATGTGAATGATATCTTGAGTAATGTATTGGGTTGGGATAGCAGTGTTAGTAAACATCCTACCATTGAGTTCCTGCCAAATTTTGTAGACAACAACAAAACTAACGTGCAACAGGTACTTACCAAAATTGGGTTTGAGAGCAGGATATGATATTATCAGTGATAGCTGACCATCCTGTACTAATACTTTTGGAGGTTTGCCATCAGTTCCTCCCCCACATAAGCCACATCGCCTTCCATCGGTCTTGGAATTTGGCTCTGCTGCCTCTGTGTTAGTCTCACTTGGTGTAGGTTCATCCTCAACCTCAACATCCACTTGCTCTACAGCTTCATCTTTTAGGTCTTACAGTACAGCAATCTGATGTCAATCATCCCAACAA
Organism: Panax notoginseng; assembly: GCA_016801055.1. Taxonomy (NCBI): domain Eukaryota; kingdom Viridiplantae; phylum Streptophyta; class Magnoliopsida; order Apiales; family Araliaceae; genus Panax; species Panax notoginseng. Next base: position 97,774,288 of record CM029018.1, read on the forward strand.
AAATATTTACTAATAGATAATACAAAAGTTGTTGCTATACCACATTACAGAAGAACAGGCCCAAATTCAAAAAAAAGGCCTTTAGTGGTCTTAGTACAGTACCTCATACCACATTGGTATGTCTTAAAAGCAAAAATTAAATTAAACCATCCATTATACTACCAATTTTTGGCCTGAAACAAGTTAAGAACTGTAATAATAGCAAACCATCAACTACAACAATAGCTTAACTAATATCAATGTGAGAGTACTACTCTTAGCCTGAGACATTGCATAGCACTCTTACAACATTCGTAGTACTTAACTGATTTGGTTGTTGTAGAGTTTGATCAATAGCTGGAGGTTGCTGAAACTAGTTTCCAAATGGTTTAAGAAAATCAAATAATTTTTTGTGATGGTTGACAAGAGAATAAGACTGAGACTGAGAAATTTTGAGAAGAATAGGTGAGTGTTTTGATATAATCAATTCATCAAACAACTGTAGGCAACTAGAGTTGAAGCCAGCCAATTGGTAGTGAGATGTTAAATGTAATTTATAACTGGGACGCAATACATACCACAATATCTAGCCAGCCAATTGCTAGGGCAGATGATACAACTTCCCAATACTTTGGATCATCTTCAACTGCCTGAAGAATACAGTTAAGATTAAACTTCATACTACCCTAACCTCATAAATATCTATAATATTATATTATAGATATAATATAATATTATATCTATAATATAAGCACATGAAATAAATATTATCAAGATTAATAATATTAAGTTGTTATCTAATAGTAACATTATCAAGACAGGATAATGTTTATAAGAACTAAATGTAATGTATAATATTTATGTGATTACATAATCTAATGTTATACTATGACTAATTGAAAGATTAACTATATGTCTCTCAAAGGAAGATAATTTAACTACATAGTGGATATAAATTAATTGCGTAACTGTAATCTACAGACGAGGCAAGTCTCCTAACTCAAACTTGAGTTATTATTTTCAAAGCATGTTAGTGAATAATTATTAATGATTATTCACATCTATATTGACTATTGAAATTCGCACTTTGTGTAATTAAATTCCTATTATATTATTATTGAACTGTGAATTAAATTAAAGTTCTTTCACTTATGAACTGTTTTATGAGATAGATCTATGCTAATTGAATCAGCCAGATCAAGCATGTTTAAATTTGTTAAATCAAATGTGTTTTAAAAAGTTGTTCTTATTAAATTGTTATGATAAGAACTCTTGACTGAGAAAAGGACGAATTTGATTAAGGCATGACATCGATGCTGGAATATTAAGTGTTTATGCATAAATCACGGGGTATGAAATGTGACACCCCCAAATCCGGTACTTCAATTTCCACATGATTTGGTGTTCCAACTTGTGACACCCCCAAATCCGGTACTTCAATTTCCACATGATTTGGTGTTCACTATACAAAAATCATATGTCTATCTATCCATAATAACTGTAAACCATATGAAAGATAGAATAAATCCTTACAACATCTGAATAAAAAATACAGTCCCAGGTCATACTAACCTTAAATATCTGTGCGGAAACATAAACAAATAATAAGTCTTAAACAACATCGAGTCTTAACAATAACATTCTTAAAATTTAATAACACGTCTTCATCACTTAATAGCTTTGCCCTTGCCTTTGCTAGAAGAAGGCTCGTCGGTTCTTTCGTTCATAACTGCAATGTTATTATTACGCAAGAGTGAGCACGATTGCCCACAAGTATAAAAAAATGAATTAACAATATAATAACATGCGAGTGAATCAAAATTTTTTGAAATGAAGCTCAACTTTTGAACCAAAAATGATTACCAAGAGGGTCATAAGACCTTGAATTATGTCCTAGGTTATCAAGGATTATACTTGAAACATTTAAAAGTTATAAGACTATGGACTTTTCTTCTCATACTTAGGGGGATCAGCCCTTAGTACCATACTATACACAATATCTTAACACTAACGCTTAAGTAATCCCTTTACAGGGTTATTCATCTCAGTTTGACGTTAGAGTCCGCACCAAAGGAATTTTGGTTTGGATAATTCAATAAGGGTTCTGAAATTTAGAACGTTCATCAACTATGGACTAGTCGAATCGATAAGAATTCGTTAGTCTAACAAGGTTCACAATAAATGGTATTTAAATTGAATAACAATCTCAAGAGATATACAATAGAACAAGTATTGTATAACGGATTCATACTTCGAAAAGATAATTAATCTTTAATATAACAAATCAAACTTGATTTAAAAAAAATGACAAGATTTGCTTGAAGTAATTTACAAACTTGAATAATGATAACAAGTAGGGTTAGGATACCTGCTCAACATAAAAGTAACGTTAAAGTTTAAATAAACTTGCTCAATAGAATGGAGTTAGGGATAGGATACTTGCCTCGTGCGTAGATTACACTTTAACTAAGCACGTTCTTTGAATTAAATCCTACATACCATTCATGTACACAATACCAGTTAATTATAAATTAACTAATCAATATAAACTCATTCTCGTTGTCTACTTTAATTATTGACTAAACTTAGTCAAATTATTACGTTGTCACATAATTTATACTTCATGAATTATCAAACCAATTATGTATTTAATAATTCAATTCACATATAATATTTTATTAAATGTTAAACAACTATTTTATCATCTCATAGTACCTCTAACATGATTACATGTTCATTACATCAATCCACCAACACATTGTTAGACTTAAACATTTTAAAAATACATTTCTGAATTTTCTGGGGAGTGGCGCTGCGGTGCCACTATTGAACTAAGGATTCGCGCTGCGGCGCCGTGGCGCTGCGGCTGGACTTCGGACGCCACGGCGTGGTGGCGCTGCGGCGCGGGGCTTAAAGCATTGGACTAGCGCCGCGGCGCGACAAGCCAGAAACAGTTCTGCAATTCGCGAAAATTGCAGAACACAGCCAAAAATTTCAATTTTAAATATTACAACACGAATTCAGACATACCAATATGTTATAATTCATGTATAATCATAACCCAACATATATAAAGTGATTTTAACCATTTAAAACACTTAATCACATAATTAAATCATGTAAAATGGGATGTTCTTGAAGTTCTTGAAGTTTTTAACATAAATTCCTAAAATTCAACGCCACGGATTCGTTACAAAGTCAAATCCGTTCATTTAAAGCTTGGTCTCTTCGTATCAACATGCATAATAATATAGGAGTGTAAAATCTATGGATAATATATGATCAATACATCAATTATCACGTATAAGGTCATATGGCCATATCACGTACTCTGTTTATTTTGAAAAACATATGTATGACATGCTTTCATGAACTTGATGATAAGGAATTATATACAATATATATTAAAACACATTAAATGACATCTTAACACATATATGCACATAACTCTCACAATTTCAATTACAGAGATATAACAGAGGTTTTGAAAGCCATTTTCTAGAAAACTTAAATACGTAAAAGTAAGATTGGGTTTGGAGAATTACCCAGAGCGTAGAGTGTAATGTTAAACAATGAGTTGTAACTCTTCTCAAACTTTTCTTCAATCACACACTCAAAACTCGTAATTTCTCCCTGAATTCTCACTGTGATGCTTATCAGACTTAGGCAAATTATGAAGAAAAGAGAGTACGAATTGTTAAAAAAAAAAGACGCGTTGGTGGTCAGTTACCCAGTCATGAGTAACTGCCCTCAACTCCCATAGTGCCATGTTTGGCTATCATTTTAAAAGCTTATACCCCATTAATTTAATAAAACCTCTTATACTATAGTTAAATAATGTCACACTCCTTTATAAAATAATTCAATATCTTATTTAATTTACTTTAAATAAAATATAATAAATTCTCATAAATTCACATAGTCACATAATTAAATTTCTCATTAATAAATAATGTCAAATTATTAACTCTCTAATTAATAATTAAATTAATTAAAATAACATTATGCTTATTAAATATTTCTTTTAATACAATAAGCTCACATAAATACATACTTGAATAATCAATATTCTCCACATTAATTTAATAAATATAACACATATAATTACATTAATCTACCATAATTTTATTAAATAAATTAGTTAATCTAATAATTAATTCATCGAAAAATATTTATTCAATTTAATAAATATTTAATTTAATTTACAAAAATCTCGGTTGTCACATCTTTCCCCCCTTAAAAGGATTCTGTCCCGAGAATCACGACTCAATAAATTCGATCCGTTACATTCTCCCCCCTTACAAAGATTCTGTCCCCAGAATCGCAGACACAATTTAAACACATAACTCGGAGAAATCTTTCATCATTTTATCTAAATATAGATTTTATATTTCATACTACATTCCTTACAAATTCTAGGTTTCATTTCATAACTTTCACTTGAACGCAATTATATTTGAGTATTATATTCTTAACCCATTCATTTCCTTTTCTAAGGATCGCTATCATAAACACTCGGGATATTACATTCACCCTTTCTTCTAAAAATTTCGTCCTCGAAATTTTATTTATTAATCTTTATACATTCAATCTATTAAAGTAGATTTTACGTCACTACTTCATTCATTCATTGGTTTCTATAACCACTTTCTTTTCACAAATATCATTCTACAATTATTAAACTTTTCTATTAAAAGTTTCACATTACTCTTTGATAACTCACATCCTTCTCACTTCAAAATTTCTTTTCTCATTTGTTCAACACATTCATCATTCAGTGTCATATTCTACGACTTACTTCTTTCTAAGGAATACTTTCCTTTTTCAATTCCATCTTGCAGAATAACAAGAATCCTCCACAATTGTTCAATAATTGGGAAGTAGTATGAATAACTCAGGAATTTAAAAGATTCCGAATCATGCTGAGGGTCACAAGACCATGAACTCTATTCTCTAGGTTTAATAGTGCTTCACCCCCGGTTCTTCACACTTTAAACCCTCTTTGGCAGAATGTTTATCAATCACAAAGACTGAAAACACCCTCCGCAAGTACTCTAGGTGATCAACTTATTGTACATGTATTGTATACAAATATTTCAGCGCAAAGTATAAAACTAAGCGCAACCCCTAATAATAGGGTTGTTCATCTCAGCTTTTCAACATCTGAATCTGCACCAAAATAATTTGGTTTGGCATAACTTCTCAAGAAACTCCTAAATTTCATGAACATCTTTCAATATTTGTCTAGCTGAATCAAATAGCATAGACCTCTACAACAATTCAGACATCAACCAAAATTTACATATACATACATACATATGTATTCTCATATCTTAAAGAAATCTAAAAAAAATCTTTTTATGACATCATGATACCGCACTGTATTTACAGTCCGTTGAAGATTTCATCATTTGGTGATTTTATCATACTACATCATACCATAGTGGGCTGACGATCCTTAGATCACATCCAACACTAAGTAATACTGCATTGATGACTCCATCGTTTTTATCATCTTTGCATCAGGTTACATGATGCATTAATGATGTAAAATACATTTTGATATATTGCAAATCATTTTTGTCTAGCCGAAGTAATTAGCATAGACATATGAATAATAGTATTTGTTGTTAAAACTCATTGGTTCCATCATTTGATCCAATGTTTTTCAAGAAAATAAAAGTGTAAACATCAGCACGAAGTCAATAAATTTCGAAAGTCTAGCATAGCTAGTAGATTTAGAATACCTATGCTTCCACCATTAACTCCACTTTCTATAATGATCCATTGCTTAATAGGTCTATCTATTCCTATCATCCTCAATACTCCATTCACACTTATATATACCCAGTTCATCAAACTTACCACACGTTATGAGTTCAGGAACTTGCCACAATCATACGAGTTTAAGAACTTATCCTAGTCAGACCATAGGCGTCCATTCGCTGAGGGGTTCAAAAACATACCATATAATTATGAGTCACGAACCTACCATAAGTATGAGTTTTAAGAACTCGCACTTAACCTTATAATATTCTCTAACTATACTCTACCTATCTGTTATACACATGAGAGAAGAATCACCTTCTCAACAGGCATATAGCAAATAGCGCGACACAAACATTCCAATGATTATCAATGTGATAAACTGAGTGCAAGCACAAAACCCTCGCCCATACAAAGATTTATACAACTCAGTCATCACATGAGTCCTCAATTGAAATCTCACCTAACTCTATCTTACTCTTAACTTGCTCTTTGCTCGATAAGAATTCCTCGTATCACATTATCTATAACTCCTCATGAGTTATCTCGTAATTTTTCATAATACACCATCTTCATAGCATCAAGCTATAATCATTTAAACATTACAAACCATCTTACTTTTATAACTTAAACAGATCACGTCGTGATCTTAATCTATAATCATCTCATTTATAAAAAAATTCTTAACTCGTGATCTTGGCTTTTTTTTTTTTTACTCCTATTTCTTATCTTTATATCTCTTAGATTTTTCTTTGAATCTTCTTGTTTATATAACAATTCTTACTTTAAGAACTTTCAACTTCATTTACATCGCTTCAAATTTCACTCAAGTTTCACAATTTCATCACACATGTCCATTTTCTACACTTGGTACACATCGAGTCTCTAATAGTTTCAATATGGTACGCTGAGTGATTTCCCACAAACAACCAACAAACTAGGTTCCGAGTTGCTAGTTCGTATATACCTCCGCTCTATGAAGGAATCTTTTAGCCCAGATACCATACATCAACTATTAAAGAGTACAATTGCACCATACTTAAAATATAAATTTCTATTCTTAACTTCTTTATCATTCTCTTTTTATAGACACTGTTTATTTACCATCACCTTACATCCTTATTATTGGAGTTGGGTAACCCCACATTCATATTCCTTATAACTCTTGCGAGATTCTTCTTTGAATCCTCTTTCGCATGTTTTAAATCCTTATTGATCAAACTCTATTTGAGCTTATTCGTTCATTATCTTCACCTCTCATCTCTAAGGTTATAGCCTAATGTACTCTTACCTAAGGTTTCTAACCTATCAGCTTTGATACCAACTTGTGACACCCCCAAATCCGGTACTTCAATTTCCACATGATTTGGTGTTCCAACTTGTGACACCCCCAAATCTGGTACTTCAATTTCCACATGATTTGGTGTTCACTATACAAAAATCATATGTCTATCTATCCATAATAACTGTAAACCATATGAAAGATAGAATAAATCCTTACAACATCTGAATAAAAAATACAGTCCCAGGTCATACTAACCTTAAATATCTGTGCGAAAACATAAACAAATAATAAGTCTTAAACAACATCGAGTCTTAACAATAACATTCTTAAAATTTAATAACACGTCTTCATCACTTAATAGCTTTGCCCTTGCCTTTGCTAGAAGAAGGCTCGTCGGTTCTTTCGTTCATAACTGCAATGTTATTATTACGCAAGAGTGAGCACGATTGCCCATAAGTATAAAAAAATGAATTAACAATATAATAACATACGAGTGAATCGAAATTTTTTGAAATGAAGCTCAACTTTTGAACCAAAAATGATTACCAAGAGGGTCATAAGACCTTAAATTATGTCCTAGGTTATCAAGGATTATACTTGAAACATTTAAAAGTTATAAGACTATGGACTTTTCTTCTCATACTTAGGGGGATCAGCCCTTAGTACCATACTATACACAATATCTTAACACTAACGCTTAAGTAATCCCTTTACAGGGTTATTCATCTCAGTTTGACGTTAGAGTCCGCACCAAAGGAATTTTGGTTTGGATAATTCAATAAGGGTTCTGAAATTTAGAACGTTCATCAACTATGGACTAGTCGAATCGATAAGAATTCGTTAGTCTAACAAGGTTCACAATAAATGGTATTTAAATTGAATAACAATCTCAAGAGATATACAATAGAACAAGTATTGTATAACGGATTCATACTTCGAAAAGATAATTAATCTTTAATATAACAAATCAAACTTGATTTTAAAAAAAATGACAAGATTTGCTTGAAGTAATTTACAAACTTGAATAATGATAACAAGTAGGGTTAGGATACCTGCTCAACATAAAAGTAACGTTTAAGTTTAAATAAACTTGCTCAATAGAATGGAGTTAGGGATAGGATACTTGCCTCGTGCGTAGATTACACTTTAACTAAGCACGTTCTTTAAATTAAATCCTACATACCATTCATATACACAATACCAGTTAATTATAAATTAACTAATCAATATAAACTCATTCTCGTTGTCTACTTTAATTATTGACTAAACTTAGTCAAATTATTACGTTGTCACATAATTTATACTTCATGAATTATCAAACCAATTATGTATTTAATAATTCAATTCACATATAATATTTTATTAAATGTTAAACAACTATTTTATCATCTCATAATACCTCTAACATGATTACATGTTCATTACATCAATCCACCAACACATTGTTAGACTTAAACATTTTAAAAATACATTTCTGAATTTTCTGGGGAGTGGCGCTGCGGTGCCACTATTGAACTAAGGATTCGCGCTGCGGCGCCGTGGCGCTGCGGCTGGACTTCGGACGCCACGGCGTCGTGGCGCTGCGGCGCGGGGCTTAAAGCATTGGACTGGCGCCGCGGCGCGGCAAGCCAGAAACAGTTCTGCAATTCGCGAAAATTGCAGAACACAGCCAAAAATTTCAATTTTAAATATTACAACACGAATTCAGACATACCCATATGTTATAATTCATGTATAATCATAATCCAACATATATAAAGTGATTTTAACCATTTAAAACACTTAATCACATAATTAAATCTTGTAAAATGGGCTGTTCTTAAAGTTCTTGAAGTTTTTAACATAAATTCCTAAAATTCAACGCCACGGATTCGTTATAAAGCCAAATCCGTTCATTTAAAGCTTGGTCTCTTCGTATCAACATGCATAATAATATAGGAATGTAAAATTTATGGATAATATATGATCAATACATCAATTATCACGTATAAGGCCATATGGCCATATCACGTACTCTATTTATTTTGAAAAACATACGTACGACATGCTTTCATGAACTTGATGATAAGGAATTATATACAATATATATTAAAACACATTAAAATGACATCTTAACACATATATGCACATAACTCTCACAATTTCAATTACAGAGATATAACAGAGGTTTTGAAAGCCATTTTCTAGAAAACTTAAATACGTAAAAGTAAGATTGGGTTTGGAGAATTACCCAGAGCGTAGAGTGTAATGTTAAACAATGAGTTGTAACTCTTCTCAAACTTTTCTTCAATCACACACTCAAAACTCGTAATTTCTCCCTGAATTCTCACTGTGATGCTTATCAGACTTAGGCAAATTATGAAGAAAAGAGAGTACGAATTGTTAAAAAAAAAAAGACGTGTTGGTGGTCAGTTACCCAGTCATGGGTAACTGCCCTCAACTCCAATAGTGCCATGTTTGGCTATCATTTTAAAAGCTTATACCCCATTAATTTAATAAAACCTCTTATACTATAGTTAAATAATGTCACACTCCTTTATAAAATAATTCAATATCTTATTTAATTTACTTTAAATAAAATATAATAAATTCTCATAAATTCACATAGTCACATAATTAAATTTCTCATTAATAAATAATGTCAAATTATTAACTCTCTAATTAATAATTAAATTAATTAAAATAACATTATGCTTATTAAATATTTTTTTTAATAAAATAAGCTCACATAAATACATACTTGAATAATATTCTCCACATTAATTTAATAAATATAACACATATAATTACATTAATCTACCATAATTTTATTAAATAAATTATTTAATCTAATAATTAATTCATCGAAAAATATTTATTCAATTTAATAAATATTTAATTTAATTTACAAAAATCTCAGTTGTCACATGAAAGGCTGATCCCCTTGAATACTAAAACTTATTAAGAGGTCCAGTTTAAATGACTGAGAACCTTGGCAAATGTTCATGGTTATTTCAAAATCACTCAGTACATGTTATTCAATTATTCGAATATTCAATTGTTGGCTATTAATTCATGTTCCTTCACAATCTTATATTATTGTTGAACATTGAAAGCAAAACTTCTATCCAGTCATGATATATCTCCCTTGTATATAAACTTGCTAAGAAAATTAGTTGCTTACCCTTGCTATATCATGACATTTATTTTAGCTAAGCCTGAAACATCCAATACGAAGGACAAGGGCAAGGGCAAGATCCAGGAATAGTTTAGAATGAATGTTAATTATTATTATCTAATAGAATTTCTTATGTAACCTTATTGTAATATGAATGGAGTGTTTAAGTTAAGGTTAAGAAGATATTGGGACCATGTTATGGAACTTTATTATAATGAACAATGTATGTTTATTATTTCGTAATAGTTATAGAATGCTTATGATGATGATAGATCGTGAGCACCGAATCTAAGGTTAGAGAACCTGGATTTGGGGGCGTCACAGCTTCAACCGTTAACCGTTGATCTTGAAAGTTTCTAATGGATTTCGACTGTAGAGTTCAACGACGCCATGTGGGAAAACTATTTTGATGGTGAATGGCCCCGACCATCTTGATTTTACCTTCCTAGGGAACAACCTCAATCTTGAGTTGAAAAGTAGTACTGATTGTCCTGGCTTGAACGTTCGGTGCATGATTTTCTGATCGTGCCATTTCTTGACCTTTTCTTTGTATAACTTCGAGTTCTCGTAAGCCTGAAGACGAAATTCATCGAGCTCGTTTAACTGAAGTAATCTCTTTTCCCCCACAGCTGCTGATCGAAGTTCAGTTTCTGAATAGCTTAGTAGGCCTTGTGTTGTAACTCCACAGGCAAGTGACATGCTTTCTCGTATAGTAATTGGTATGGTGACATACCAATCGGTGTTTTATACGCAGTCCGGTAGGCCCATACTGCATCGTCCAACCTAAGAGACCAATCCTTTCTATTCGGGTTTACCACCTTTTCCAAGATTCTCTTCACCTCCCTATTTGAAACCTCAGCTTGTCCACTGATTTGGGGATGATACGATGTAGCTACCTTATGGTTGACCCCATACTTTGCCAAGAGAGCTGTAAACGATCTGTTGCAGAAGTAACTACCTTCATCACTTATAATGGCTCGTGGCGTGCCAAATCTCGTAAAAATATTCTTCTGCAAGAATTTGAGAACCACTGTGGCATCGTTAGTCGGGAGTGCTACGGCTTCTACCCATTTTGATACATAGTTCACCGCAAGCAAAATGTACTGATTGGTAAATGATGAAGGGAATAGCCCCATGAAATATATGCCTCATACATAGAAAACCTCAACTTCTAAAATAGTTTGAAGTGGCATCTCATTCCTTTTTGATATGTTGCCCACCCGTTGACATATATCACAAGTTTTAACAAATTGGTGGGCGTCTTTAAATAATGTAGGCCAATAAAACCCAGCTTGAAGCACTTTTTCCGTTGTTCTCTCACTACCATAGTGACCCCCATACGTCGATGAGTGGCATTCATGTAGTATGTTCCTCACTTCACTGTAGGGCACACACCTTCTAATCATCTTGTCCGTGCACTATTTGAATAAGTAAGGCTCATCCCACATATACCACTTGACGTCATGAAGAAATTTCTTTTTCTGTTAACATGTAAGATCAGGGGGCAGAATGTTGCTCACTAAATAATTCGCGAAGTTCGCGTACCATGGAAATTTTGTATTTATCCCAAACAATTGCTCATCTAGGAATGACTCATTGATTACACACTTGTCCTCTTCCTTTTTACCCTGATTTTTCAGCCTAGACAAATGATCGGTGAATTGGTTCTCCGTCCCATTTCTATCCTTTATTTCTAAATCAAACTCTTGTAAAAAGAGAATCCATCTGATCAGGCGTGGCTTAGCATCTTTTTTAGTAATTAGGTACAGAATGGCCGAGTGATCTACATAAACTACTACCTTTGTCCCGATCAAGTATGCCCGAAATTTATCGAACACATATACTACTACAAATAATTCCTTTTTCGTAGTTGTGTAGTTCATTTGAGTCTCTATGAGTGTCTTACTTGCATAATATATGGCTTGAAATACCTTCTCTTGGCGTTGACCCAAAATAGCCCCAACTGCATAGTCGCTTACATCACACATTAACTCAAAAGGAATGGTCCAATCCGGTCCGACGATTACGGGTGTTGTGGTCAATTTCTTCTTCAATAACTCGAATGCCAATTTACACTCCTCATTAAACTTGAAAACCGAGTCCTTCTCTAAAAGACTGCACAGAGGTTTTACAATTTTAGAGAAGTCTTTTTTAAATTGTCTATAAAACCCAGCATGTCCTAGAAAACTTCTAATTCCTTTAACTGAACTCGGTGGAGGAAGCTTTTAAATTATTTCCAACTTCACTTTATCAACCTCTAATCCTTGAGCCGAGACCTTGTGCCCCAAAATTATGCCTTCTTTAACCATGGAGTGGCACTTTTCCCAATTATGGATCAAATTCGTGTTTGTGCATCTTTGTAAGACCATTACCAAATTTTCTAGACATGCAGCAAAATCATCCCATAGATAGAAAAGTCGTCCATGAAGACTTCCACATTTTTCTCCACCATGTCTGAGAAGATGGCCATCATACACCTCTGGAAGGCAGCAGGTGCATTACACAAGCTGAACGACATTCTCCTGAATGCGAATGTGTCGTATGGGCACGTGAAAGTAGTCTTCTCTTGATCTTCAGGAGCGATGACGATCTGATTACAACCCGAATATCCATCTAACAAGTAATAGTATTCATGTCCCGCTAATCTGTCCAACATCTGATCAATAAAGGGCAAAGGAAAGTGATCTTTGCGGGTTACCTTATTCAACTTCCTATAGTTCATGCAAACCCTCCAACCAGTCACTGTCCTTGTCGGAATTAGCTCATTGTCATCATTCTGAACTACTATCATTCCTCCCTTTTTCGGCACACATTGCACCGGACTGACCCATTTACTGTCTGAAATTGGGTAATTGATACCAGCATCCAACCATTTCAGGATTTCTTTCTTAACCACTTATTTTATGATTGGGTTAAGCCGTCTCTGTTGCTCCACTGTAGGTCTTGCATCGTCTTTCATTAGAATTTTATGCATGCAAAAGGATGGGCTGATTCCTTTGATATTTGTGATTGTCCATCCTATAGCCGATTTGTGGTCCCTAAGCACTCTTAGCAACTTTTCTTCCCGCAATTCGTTAAGTGCAGCAGAAATAATAACAGGTAAAGAATTAGAATGGCCTAAGTATGCATAACTAAGGTGTTTAGGGAGTGGCTTAAGTTCAAGAGTCGGTGGCTCTTCCAATGATGGTTTTATCCTTGTTGTGGCTTTTTCATCCGTGTGCAATGGTTCAAATGGTGCTCTAAATCTGCTAATTCGTGACAGAGAGTCTAGCATCTGCAAGTAGTCCACAAATTCCGAATCATCTGATTCTTCATCTCCCATCAAAGTTGTTTCCAATGGATCGTTAACCAAACTCTTTCGCATGTCTTCGCTGATTATCTAATCAGTGATATCCATCCGGAAACAATCTTCTTCATCCGTAAGAAATTTCATGGCCTTGAAAACATTGAATTTTATTTCTTAATCTTGGACCCTCATCGTTAGTTCACCTTTTTGTACGTCGATGAGTGTCCTACCCGTAGCCAAAAAGGGTCTCCCGAGGATGATTGAGATGTTCTTATCTTCCTCAAAATCTAGAATAATGAAATCCGCGGGGAATATAAACTTGTCGACCTTAACTAATATGTCCTCCACAATTCATCTCGGGTACGTGACCTACCTATCCGCCAACTGTAATGAGATGTTCATAGGCTTTGGAGCTGGCAAACCCAATTCTGTATAAACTGATAACGGCATAAGGTTCACACTTGCCCCCAAATCACATAAGCACTTATTAAATGCCATATTCCCAATCGTGCACATAATGGTGAAACTCCCTGGATCTTTCAACTTCGGTGGCAACTTTCACTGTAAAACTGCACTACACTCCTCTATTAATGCCATTGTTTCAAAGTCTTCCAACTTCTTTTTCCTAGACAAAATCCCTTTCATGAATTTTGCATAACTTGGCATCTGCTCTAGGGCTTCTGCGAACAGGATATTAATCTGAAGTTTCTTAAAAACTTCCAAAAATTTTACAAACTGCTTGTCTAATTTTTGCTTTTGTACTCTTTGCTGAATAGGTGGGGGAGGATAGACAACTGGTTCGTTAACTGGTTTGTTCTTTTCCACTTGATTTTCTTCCCCCGGTCTGTCCTTAACCACTTTATTCTCACTGTCTGTCTCAACTTCTTTTGCAACCACATTTTTTTATTTTCTGACTCTGAAGTTGTTTTTCGTTTCGCAACATGATTGCCTGACATTGCTCGTGATTATGTTTCGGATTTTTCTCTATATCACTTGGTAATGTTTCTTGAGGCCTGTTATTCAATGCCAACGCTATCTGTCCCATCTGATTTTCTAAATTCTTAATGGCTATTGCTTGGTTTTTCATGGCTACCTCGTTGCTTGTTATATACTTTGATAGCAATTCCTCTAAATCTGATTTCCTCTCTTGACGTTGAACTGGTTGTTGTTGATTCTGAAATCCTGGGGGATACGATGGTCGTGGAAATTGCTGATTTTGATTATTATTCCACGCCAAATTCCTATTCCCCTCATTATATGCATTCTAGTACGTATTCTGGGGAATTCTGTTGTAGCTACTCAAAAATTGTACTGATTCTGCGTTGATTGTGCATTGTTCCGTAGGATGTTCACCCGCGCACAACTCACAAATAATTGCAATTTGTTGTGTCTGTCCCCCTGACCAAATGTCAAACTTCTTAGAGAGTGTTGAAATCTGCGCTATTATTACTGTCACTGTATCTACCTCTAACACTCCAGCAACTGTAGGTTGTGTCATTCTTGTCATGGGCCATTGATAGTTGTTAGCAGCCATTGTCTCTATCAACTAATATGCCTCCTCATAATTCTTTGCCATAAAAGCTCCCCCCGACGCTACATCAATACTAGTCATGAGATTCCCATGTAGTCCGTTGTAAAATGTGTTCATCTACAACCACTTAGGCAATCCGTGATGTGGGTATTTTCTAAGTAATTCTTTGTATCTCTCCTATGCCTCGTACAATGACTCTCCATGTTGCTGATAAACATGGTAATCTCGTTTCTCATCTTTGCAGTCTTCGCTGGTGGGAAAAATTTTGCAAGAAATTTTTGAGTAAGGTCATCCCATGTAGTTATCGATCCAGGCAGTAGAGAATGTAACCAACTCTTCGCCTTGTCCCGCAAAGTGAATGGTAACAAGAGAAGTCTTACCGTATCTTCCGACACCCCATTGTACGTGAAAGTTTCGCATATTTCCAGAAAGCTGATCAGATGCTCGTTAGGATCATCATTTGCTAGTCCCCCAAACTGAACCAAGTTATGGATCATCTGAATAGTCCCAGGCTTAATCTCGAATGTATTCACAGCTATAGCAGGCCTGGTGATACTCGACTGCAGCTCCGTCACCTTAGGTGTAGCAAAGTCCCTTAACGCTTCCTGGTCTTCAGCAGCCATTGCTTCTTCTTTCTCAGAATTTTCAAAGTCGTCCCTTGTTTCCTTAATCCACTTACTTAGCCTTTGAAAGCGTTTTTCAATGTCGTCCTCAAAAGGATGCAAGTCTGGATTTTTGGATCGAGTTAGCATAAACCAACTTCAAAAACCTAAAATAAGTCGAACAAAAAAAACAAAAATGTTTAAGTCAAACTGGACTAATTAAACTGATATTCTAAAATATTAAAATCTATACTAAAGCCCCCGGCAACTGCGCCACAAACTTGTTGGGTAAAATCGAATTACGCAGAGCACACAAGTATATGTGGTCAACAAGTAATATAATAGTAAGTAGAGTATCATTCCCTCAGAGACTGTAATAAGAATTTAAAACTCATCATAAGTACCAATTTCCTATTAATCCTAATTTTATTAAACTAACCAATTTCAAATTTGTAACTAAAATATTAAAAAGATTAAAATCACCAAACACTCAACAAACTCTAAAAACTGAATTTTCAAACAAATAATGGAGAATTAGGCTTCCGACTTCACTTTAAGCATCACTCAGACTATTATACCTTTATTCCAGTTTAATTTACTATCCCGGTTTATTAATCAAAAACACGTAAGTAGTACTAGCCACCTCTCGATGCACTAATACCATATTAACTTCAATCCACAATTAAGATAGAATCAAGTTAAACACCTTAATTAACTAACTCACTATATCTCTATGTGAATTACAATTAAAGAAGGTTTAAGATCAAGTTCTTTATCTGATTACATGCGATGTCAGGCATATATCTATCCTAACATTCTTCAAGATTCTGTTCATTCACATAAATTAAGAACACATGCTATATTAACTATGTCTAAACTGTATTTCATCTCTCAAATTCATACAAGTCCACAAAGAATCGTTGATTAGGCAATTCATAAATTCAAGCTCAAATTAATATAGATAAACCGGATAATAGCTTATTAAACTGAAATCGAAGATTACAAAACCATCGTTCCACTTAAAGATCCATCTTAAGCCTAAAAAGTACTTAGTTCATCATAAATGAAATAATCACTGAATAAATTAAAGATAACATCTTCTCAATTATAGAAATAAAACTAAAATAGAAGAATAATGTAGAACACCCTTCACTTTAGCCTTAATTTAATATGATCGTTCTTCAAAATATTCACTCCGTTGCTCGCTATGAATTTCTATCCTTAATCGCTGTTAATTGCTTTTCATGATCCCTGATTTTGTTATTTTTTTAGCAATATCTATCCACACACAAACTTTTGTCGAAGTCCCATATAAATTAGAGTCCATAAGCTAACCGAAGTCATCCAATCCTCATCCCAGCGGAGGTTCAATCAAGCCAGAAGTGCCAGAATTCGGGACTCCCCCGCCCCGGCGAAGGTATGTACATAGTAAACACCCGCCTCGGCGGGCTAGGCTCCTGTAAAATAATATTGAAGACCCCCTGCCCCGGCGGGGGTGTGAAGCTTATATATACCTGCCCCGGCGGGCTAGCACACTGCATTCTAATGTTGCTTAATCTTCATATTTGCTGAAATGATGCTCCAAATGACTACTTTTCTTATCACTTACCACACCAACCACCCTACATATAGAATAACAAGAAACGAGTAAAAACGAACATAAAATCAAGGGATTAACAACAAATAAGCTTGAACTAGAAATCAATTCATGGATATAAAATCCACTTATCAACTTCTACCCGTATAGATAATGTCTCCATATTTTTAATGCAAAAACTACTGCTGCCAATTCTAGGTCATGAGTAGGATAAACTTTCTAATAATCTTTTAAATGGCGTGACGCATACGCAATGACCTTACCATGCTGCATGAGCATGCAACCCAGTCCTCTATGAGAAGCATCGCTATAAACTACAAAATTTCTCGTATCATCTAGTAAAGATAATACAGGTGCCTTACTTAACCTCCTTTTCAGTTCCTGAAAACTATTTTCACTCTTCTCATTCAACACATACTTTACAGATTTCATTGTCAAATTCGTCAACGGAGTAGCTATTTTAGAAAAGTCCTGGATGAACCTTCGATAGTATTCCGCTAACCCCAGAAAACTCTGGACCTCGGTTGGTGTTTTCGGTTGTTCCCAATTATTAACTACTTCCACCTTTGTTGGATCCATAAAAATGCCATCTTTATCAATAACATGTTCTAGAAACTGCATTATTTCAAGCCAAAATTCAGACTTAGGGAATTTCACATACAACTTCTCCTTCCATAGTATTTCCAACACTATCTTCAAATGTTCAGCGTGATCTTCTGGCATCTTAGAATAGACTAGAATATCATCAATGAACACTATGACAAACTTGTCCAAATATTATTTGAACACTCTGTTCATGATATCCATAATTGTGGCTGGCGCATTAGTCAATCCAAACGACATAACCAGAAACTCATAATGACCATAACGAGTTATGAACACCGTCTTAGGTGCATCCTCCTTCCTTACTTTCAGCTGATGGTACCCGTACGCAAATCTATCTTAGAAAAATATTTTTCCCCTTTCAACTGATCAAATAGATCATCGATCACCGCTAACTTGTTCAACTCATGATAGTCGATACAGAGTCGTAACGATCTATCTTTATTCTTTACAAACAATACCGATGCTCCCCATGAAGACACACTCGGTTGAATGTACTTCTTATCTAATAATTCCTATAATTGAACAATTAGCTCCTTCATCTCTATCGGCGCCATCTTATACGGTACCCTAGAATCTGGTGTCATACTTGGTAACACATCAATCACAAATTTGACCTCCCTATCCGTCGGAAGACCTGGTAACTCATCTGGAAATACATCCGCAAATTCTTGTACTATAGGTATCTGTTCCAATAATGCTTTCACTCTCTGGGTATCCACAACATGGAAAAGGTATCCTATACACCCCTTCCTCAACATCTTCCTAACTTGTGTCATGGTTAGACAACAAGACTGTCCTGGTGATTTACTACCGTAGAACACTACCTTGGGTTTCATAGAAATATGAAGGATCATACTTTTTCTGTGACAATCTATTATAGCTCTATGGTTATTCAACCAATCCATACCGAGAGTTATATCAAATTCTCTCAACCTTATCAGTATAAGATCTACCGATAATTTGTTACCTCTAATATCTACGTAACAATTTCTATGAATGTGTTCAACGAGAATTATCTCTTCATTCGCTACCTTAATGTCGAACGATATTTCTAATCTTTTCGAGAATAAACCTAATCGCTTAGCAAATTCACATGATATAAAAGAACAAGTAGCACCCGAATCAAATAGCGCATAAGCATTTCTCTCATTGTCTAGAATAATACCTGCTACTACATCCGCTGATGCAACCGCATCTTGGACAGTTATATTAAAAGTATGGGTCATGGATCTACCCGATGGTGTTGATCCACTAATGGCTAACTTACCACAACTAGCACCCTTGCGACCCTCCAACCCCTTATTTGGGCGATTTCTTGCCATGTGGTCCATCGACCCATAAATAAAACAGCATTGGTTCTTCTTAGGGTTAGGATAATTGGGTGATATATGACCCTCCTGCCCACAGTTATAACAAACCAACTTCCCCTTAAGGAAGACTCCTAAATGAGTCTTTCCTCATGTCTTGCATGCTTCGATCCTACGTTTAGGATCTATTTGTTTTACTCCAGTATTCCCGGAGTTAAAACTCTTCCTCTTGGGCGTACTTCCACTGCCACTAGCTCCCTCCACCTAGGATACTCCCTCTAATTTGCTCTTATTCTTACTCTCTTTGAGGTATTGGCTTAAAGCCTCACTACCACCCTCAACAATAATTGCCTTCTCTTGAATGGTTCCATACGAAACACTCTGAAACACCAAAATCCTACTATATATCCAGGGTTTTAGTCCCTGCTCAAACTTATGAGCCTTCCTTTCCTTGGTGTCCACTTGATGTGGAGCAAATCTTGCCAATTCATTGAACTTGGTCGCATACTGGGGAACCGTCATGTCCCATTTCTTAAGTTTCGAGAACTTAATCTCCATTCTTCCCTACATGCTTATAGAAAAATAGTTCTCAAAGAAAACCTTCTTGAACTGTTCCCACATTATAGCATCTATCCTAGCCCCACCCTGGTGAGCCTCCCACTAGAAGTTGGCTTCTCCTTTCATCATATAGGTTGCAAAAGAAGTCTTTTGCGTCTCCCCTATGTTTGCGACTAAAAACGCCTTCCCAATTTCCCTCACCCGTGTCTGGGCCTCAATTACGTCCATAGTTCCTTTAACTCTGACGTACCTACACTTTTAAATTCCTTAAAGGTAGTCGTTATGACTACCCTAGGGACTGCGGGTGCTCTACCCCGGGTTTGATTAAATACAACCGTTAATAAATTAACGAACTCCTACATAGGGTTATTCTAACCCCCTTGGTTATCATTATGGAATTCAGCTTCCTCATTACATTGTCTTCTTCTTGGCGTCATTTTTCTGATTAAATAAATAAAGTTTCATTATTATTTATTTGCTTACTTAGTTATTATTTGTCAAACAACAACTCATACCACAACATTTAATAAAAACCTCATTATATTAATATGTTTCTTCATAATTTGAACTATTTACATATTGATTCCACAGCCAAAGCTATTACATTTCTATCCTGCGATTGAATTTCACAAAAATTGGAATTTACAAAGAGACTACCCTTTAATTATACAAAAAAGGGTTTTACGTCACTATACAACATATTTATCGATCTAGACTTTCTCTATCTACTACTAATACTGCATAACAGCATTCTCATGCTTCTGATTCGCAAGAATCGACACAATATTCTGACTAATTGTATGATGAGTTTGCCCCGACTCAATGGAATAACAAGTAATTTTCAGCTTGAAATCCTCATGAGCACTCTCATGGATATAAGATATATGATCTATCTTCTGGTTCCTCTCCCCAAGTTCTTTACGAAGATCAACGACCTCATTCTTAAAATCCATTGCCTTATCCTTCATGAACACCTTCTCATGATGCGTTATCTCAAAATCTGCTTCTGCAAACTCCTTTGCTTCATGGAGGTCACTAACCTCCTCCCTCAGGTTTTGCACAATAGTGCGCAGTTGCACATTCCGGTCAATCACCGCCAGATACAATGCCCTCATTACCTCTGGTGGTGTTGGCTCGAGTGCAGGTACCACCATATCCAATGATGCTACCTCCATATCCTCATCCACATCGACCACCATATCCAAATATGATGCCGATCCCATGTTTTCCATGTCCCCATCTGGATAGTCCTCCTCTGGTTCGGACTCATCTATATTCACCATTGGTACCTCCGCCACTGGCACTGGTATTGGCTCTATCATGTTTACAGACTCTTCACTCACCACGTATGACGCCCCCAAAATTGGTATACATCACCGATTCTGAGTCGCCAAATACATGGTATAGAATACAAATACAATCTTAAATATACAACATGAGCTGTAAGTTTTAATACAAATATTGTCTTCTAGACAGTATTCAAACTCAAAATAAGTCCTCAAAACATTTATTATCACACTATTTCATAGAATAGTGAGGACTACTAATGCTATCATCTGGACCGTCACTCCGTTCCCCGACTAGTCCCTGCTACGTTCTCATTTCCTGAAGAGAACAATGAAAGTAAAAGGGTGAGCTCAACTAGCCCAGTAAGAAATATTATGACTAAGATAATGCAGAATAATTTATCGTTAGCCTTCAATAGTGTTAAACTAATACAATATAACAAACATCAAGTTTAACTGCAGCGGAATAAGTAATTCATTAAAAGAGTCAAGTGGTGAGTAAAATCTACTATCTTTTATGATTTAAAAGGTTTTTCATCACTTTTATCGCTGGGACTCAGCTTAATAAATAATCCACATCATCCCTGCACTACGACCAAGGATATTCATTAGTATCACAACCACAAATTATCCATGCATTACGGGCCAAGGATATTCGTGTATTCATCAATGGTCATGATCATGCCAACAACTGTCCATCAATGCACTACGGGCCAATGAGGACTTTTACCACGTCATTTGTAACATTACGGTCATAATTATACCGAATAATACCTGATCATAATCATACCAAGTCCATCTATTCACTACAGACCACAAATAACTTTCAACATAATATAAACATAAGGATGATGACAATGATATAAGAATTCAATAAAATAAGTTCAAGAATTAATTTATCCAAGAACCAATAACATCCAAATTGTCAACATGATACTGCTTTGTGGGGTAAAACTTAAGAATGCTCGGAAGAATATTTCCATAAAAAGATACTGGATGAAGCGCAAATACCAAGGATATTCCACTAATTTCATGGCGTATAAAAGCCAAAACTTTAACCAACTGAGTACAACAAAGAATGGAATAACAAAAGAAATCATCAGGTATGCGATAGACCGCACAGACAGGTTATTCCAATAGAGTAATAAATAACGGAACCAGATCATATGTAAACGCACAGACAGGATATTCCAACAGAATAATAAAGAATGGAATAACAACAGAATTCACCATGCATATGATAGACCGCACAGACAGGTTATTCCAACAGAATAATAAATAATGGAACCAGGTCATGCGTAATACGCACAGACAGGATATTCTAACAGAATAATAAAGAATAGAATAATAGAAGAATTTCACCATGTATGCAGTACTTCACATATACTGGTTATTCCAACAGAATAATAAGGAATAGAATAACAGAAGAATTTCACCATGTATGCAGTACTTCGCATATACAGGTTATTCCAACATAATATAATAGAATGGAATAACAGAAGAATTTCACCAAGTATAGGATAGTCCACGTATACAGGTTATTCCAACATAATAATAAAGAATGGAATAACAGAAGTTCTCTTCATGAATACGAAAGAAATAATATCCCTTACCTTAGAAAAAACTAGATATAGGAGTAGTGTAGTAGCAGAATACTTTTCTTCTTTCTCTCTATAGTTTCTCTCTCTAGAGTTTCAATGAATTCGTAAGAAATAATGAAGGAATGAGCTTCTATTTATAGGAGAATGGACTGAATAGTAACTAATTCATGAACGGTCCAGATTGATTTACTTTTAAACGGACGGTCCATATTGATTTACTATGCAGTATTAATAAAATATTCTAATAAAACAAAATCTTTTAAATAAAATATAATATATTCTATTTATAATCTTATAAAACGAATAACTTTATAAAAGTATTCTATTTTATATAAAAAGATTTTACTATGCAAACACTGTGCAGGCACTATGCAAATACTATGCATAATAGAATATTATATATTCTATTTATAGTCTAATAAAATAAATAACTTTATAAAAGTATTCTGTTTTATATAAATAGTTTTCTGTTTTATTAAATTTATAATAATAATAAAACAAAACTTATCACATTTATTATAATTCACAATATTAATCGACCAGGTCATTCCCAAGAAAGAGAGGGCTTTTCAATAAGAATTTCTCCCTATTGGCGCCTAATTAGGTGACCAAACCTCTCCCTGACAGAACTTCTAGACATTGTTAATATTGCAAATAATAATATGAATAACTTTACCGTCTCAATTATTGATTTAATAACATAACAGATGCTACTGTGACAATAATTGAATCAATAATAAGATAGATATGATGCAGCAATTACTGTAGCAATAATTGAGTATAACTGAGTGATTTCTTACGTAAGCATCAATAATCAATACTGTGTACTACTGTGCAACCACGCATATTACTGTACTTTTACTACCGAGTAATTCAACAGTTTTAACGGCAACACTTTCGCCGTTATTTTTATAAAAAGATAATTCTGTCATTTTCTTACTACGACAATACTTTCATTGTGGGGTCCACCAATGATTATGCAGTCGTACGGATATTCCCCGACAAAAAGAATATTTTCCGACCAAACGAATATTATATAACAACTTACATATTTTGTAAAATTTATAAATACTACCCACAACTATAACACTGTCTCAAATCCACACTATCTCAAATCCACACCATAATATTAAAAAAATATTTTGAAAAAATTAAATATTTATTCATAAATTTTGGGGTCTCACAATCTCCCCTCTTTATGAAATTTTGCCCTCAAAATTTACGTACGTACCTCGTATGCCGAATAGGTGAGGATACCTTGACTTCATTTCAAATTCTAACTCTTGAGGTATAACTTTTGAGTGTCAAATATAATCCTTCTTATCCAAGATTTTAACATGTATCTCCTCATACGTTAAATCTTCTGCTATCTCGTCCAATTCTAATTCAATAATATTGTTCAGGTCGTCCACATATTTACGTAACATCGATAAGTGAAAAAGAACGTTATGAACACGCGACAAACTTGGCGGTAAAATGAGTTTAAAGGCCACAATTCCTACTCGATCGAGGATTTCAAATGGGCTAATTAAATCGAGGGTTGAGATTTCTTCTCTTCGTCGATTCTTGCTTCTAAAATAACGCCCTCTTGAACCTTCTTCTTCACATTCATCAGATTCGGGTGTGTAGCTTGAGCGGCTTTAACTTTTTCGATTAAAGTCGATTCTACTCGTATATTCGTCATCATCACATGGGTCCCTGGAGTCTTTAACTCTATCTCCATCCTTTGCAAGTCATATAAAATGAGTTTTTGTGTTAACAACATCGCACTCGTAAATGCATATAATCTTCTACTCAACGCGTCAGCTACCACGTTAGCTTTTCCACGATGGTATTGAATGGTGCAATCGTAATCTTTAACAGCTCGAGCTAACGTCTTTGGCGCATTATACGTTTATGTTGGTTGAAGAAATATTTAAGGGTTTTAGAAATAGGTTTTGTACTATGGTCAATACAAAATTCAATTTTACGCTCTAGGAGTAGGCTAAGAAGTCTTCAAGAATACGTTAGGAAATTTATTAACAATAAAAATATCATTCAAAACTATGACTCTTATCCAAGACTTGGATAGTACATCACATTGATACCTATCAACTTGCCATCGTCATTCACAATATCCCCTATGGAAAGTCTGGATTCTGTTCATTCCACACAACGAAGTCAACAACGAAAGGACCGGGACTCTTTACTTATGGCTTGATATGACAATGATTTACTTTAGTAGTTTGGTTGCTTAAATTCGCATAACAGGTTGGTTAGGAATATGAAAGCTAACCACCTTACGAAAAGCTTGATAAGTAGTTAACCAATCGATTCCTAAAATCACATCAAAGGTAAGTATTTTCAAAGAGATAAGATCGTTAGGTAACATGAAAGTGTCGATTTGAATCAACAAGATTTATAAACAGTGGAGGTAACGAAGGCTTCTACTAACGAAGTTTTAACCAATAAGTCAAAGTCTAACTTCTCCTGAGTTAAATTTAGACGTTGAGCGCAAGCAAGAGAGATAGAAGAATGGGTAGAACCGGTATCTAGTAAGGTATAGACTTCGCAAGAATTTATAATTAACTAACCCGTGCTAACTTCGTTCGGGTCACTCACTTTTTGAGAAGTCACGAAAAGTGCTTTTCCTGAAACCATCGACTTTGTTTTGTCCGTTTGGTGCCACTTTCCCAGCTGGACTTGACTTTGGTGCATGAAAAAATCGGGCTAGGTGACCTTCTCCTCCACAATTGTAGTATACTTTGGATGGCATCGCGCAGTTTGGACTGATGTGTCCCTCCCCTCCATATTTAAAGTATATGATAGGTGGTCGTTCTCCTTCCTTAACGACAGGTGCTGATGTTGACCTCTTTCCATCATTGTTGAATCTCCTCTTCTTGAAATGTCCATTCTTATTATTTTGACCATGATTACCATCGAAGTGGTTACCATTTCTGGTATGTTGATTCCCTCCACGCTTGTTGTCACCGCTTCGATGACTGTTATCACTGGTATTATCATTTTGCCGGCTGCTCTCTTTTGGTTGGGTTGACTCATTATCGCGCTCTAATAACTGAGCCCTATTAACAACATCTGAATATTAATACAGTTTATGATAGATAAGATATTGACGTATCTCGGGTTTCAAACCTCTTAGAAACATTCGCGTCATTCTCTCCTCATTATCTACCAAATGAGCATAAACTGGGAAAACTCGACAAACTTAGCTTCATACTGCGACACGGTCATGTTATTTTGCTCCAACTTGATGAACTCTACCTGTTTCATGTGACGAATACTTTCGAAAAAGTATTTGTCGTTGAACAATTCTTGGAATTTCTCTTAAGACATCTTCAATGCGGCAGGTTGAGTAAGCTTTACAGATTCCCACCAGTAATCTGCATCTGCCCGCAATATGAAGGTGGCAAAGGGAACCTTTTGCTCCTCAGACCATCCCAAGACATCAAATATCTTGTTGATATGCTTTATCCACGTCTCCGCTGTGACGAACGAAATTTTTGTAATGTAAATTTTTTATTTATTGAATTAAATAAATATTTTTCGATGAATTAATTATTAGATTAAATAATTAATTGATAAAATTGTGGTACATTAATTTAATTATATGTGTTATATTTATTAAATTAATGTGGAGAAATTTTGTTATTCGAAGTATGTCATTATGTGAGCTTATTGTATTAAAAGAAATATTTAATAAGCCTAGTGTTATTTTAATTAATTTAATTATTAATTAGAGATTTCATAATTTGATATAATTAATTAATGAGAAAATTAATTATATGATTATGTGAATTTATGATAAATTATTATATTTTACTTAAATTAAATTAAATAAGATATTGATTTATTTTACAAAGGAGTGCGACATTATTTAAACTATAGTATAAGAGGTTTTATTAAATTAATTGGGTATAAGCTTTTAAATGGTAGCCAAACATGGCGTTAGTGGGAGTTGAGGGAAGTTACCCATGACTGGGTAACTGACCACCAACGCGTCAGTTGTTCCTTATTTAGCTTACGTCTTCTTTTATTTCTTCTTCATTATTTGCCTAAGTCTAGAAAGCGTAACAGAGAGAGATACAGAGAAAGAGTTGAGAATTCAGAGATTTTTAAGAGGATTGTGAGAGTCATCTGAGAAGGAATTCATCTTCCATTAATTCTACGCTTGGGTAATCTCTTCAACCCAATTACTTTTTACGTCATTTAGTTTTTATAAAAATGGCTTTCAAGCTTTTGTAAAGTCTCTATAATTGGGAAAGGGTATGATTATGAGTTTATATATGTGTTAAATGTTATCAAATCGTATTCAATTATATATTATGTAAGTTACCATGTCATTAGTTTCATGAAAATACGTCGTATATGTTGCTCAAAACTTATAGAGTATAGGTTTTGGCCATATGGCCCTTATACGTAAATTTAATGTGTCAAACATAAATGGTTTTGAAAAATTTATACTTGTATATTATTATGCATGCTAATATGAAGAGACCAAACTTTAAATGAACGGATTCGGTGTTATAAATAACCCGTAGTATTAATTTTCATGATTTATGTTCAAAACATTCAAGAACATCAAGAACAATGAAATTTATATAATTTAATTATGTGATTATGTGTTTTAATGGGTTAAAATCACTCTATAAATGTTGAGTAATGATTATATATGTATTACAATGATTGGGTAAGTCTAAATTCGTGTAAAAATAACTAATTGGAAGTTATGGCCATATCCACGTATAATTTTACTTGTGATTGATTTTTGGCCTAATTTGGCCTTGTTATGTTCGCGAACTGCAGAACTGCAGAAACTGCAGAGAAATGAGCCTGGGTAACCCCGCCCCCGGCGGGCGTTACCAAACTACATTACCCCGCCCCGACGGTCAAAAAAATAAAATAAAATAAAATAAAAATAAAAAATAAAAAACAAAAAAATAAAAAAATAAAAAATAATAATAATAATTAAATAAATATTCGATGAAAATTATTATTAAAATATTTACAAAATAAATTAAATATTTTAATTGAGATATTATGGAATAAAAAAAATATTTGATGAAAATTATTATTAAAATATTTATAAATTAAATTAAATATTTTAATTGAGATATTTATGGAATAAAATAGATATTCGATGAAAATTATTATTAAAATATTTATAAAATAAAGTAAATATTTTAATTGAGATATTTATGGATTAAAAAAAATATTCGATGGAAATTATTATGAAATAATTTATTCGAGTGTAATAATAGTAAGATAATGAAAATATTCTAATTTAATTAAGTAATTAATTTAGAAGGGTGATGATTTGTTAAATAAAGTGGAGTTTATATTAAATAATTAAGTGAAAATGTAACTAATGAATGTCGTGAATACATATGGTATGTGTGTAGGATTTGTGGTGAACGGAAGTAGTAATCGTTTAGCCTACGCACGAGGCAAGTTTCCTAACCCTATTTGTTATTATTATTCAAGTTATAAATCAAGTTCATTTGTTATGTTAAAGATTTACTATCTTTTTAAAGTATAATTCTGTTATACAATAATTGTTCTATTGTATACCTATTGAGATTGTTATTCATTATAAATATCATTTATTGTTGAACCTTGTTAGACTAGCGAATCCTTATTGATTCAACTAGTCCATATTTGATGAACGTTCTAAATTCAGAACCCTTATTGATTTATCCAAACCAAATTTCCTTTCGTGCAGACTCTAATGTCAAACTGAGATGAACAACCCTGCAAAGGGATTTACTTATGCGTTAGCGTTAAGATATTGTGCACAGTATGGTACTAAGGGCTGTTCCCCCTAAGTACGAGTAGAAAGGTCCATAGTCTTATGACTGTTAAAGGTTTCAAGTATAACCCTTGTTAACCTAGGACATAGTTCAAGGTCTTATGACCCTCACAAATCTTTTGATGCTCGTTATTCATTCTTGATTCAAAAGTTGAGCTTTTATTTCAGAAGTCTTCGATTCCCTCGCATGTTATTATATATTGTTATTTCAATATTATACTTGTGGGCAATCATGCTCACTCTTGCGTAATAATAACATTGCAGTTAAGAACGAAAGAGCAGACGAGCCTTCTACTAGTAAAGCCAAGGGCAATGTTAACAAATGATGAAGACTTGTATTTATGAGATGTTGAATTTATGTGTTAAGACTTAATGTTATTAAGACTTATTAATTGCTTATGCTTCTGCACAGATGTTTAAGATTATCTTAACTTGGGATTGTATTTTATTCGGATGTCGTAACCCCATAAGGGGAGGATGTTTATTTCTATCTATTGCATGGTTTGCATTTATTATAGGTAGATAGATAGATGATATTTTTATAGTGAACACCTAATCCCGTGGAATTGAAGTTCCTGGATTTGGGGGTGTCACAAGTTGGTATCAAAGCTGTAGGTTATGAACCTTAGGTGGGGCAACAACCTTAGGTAGTAGCCTTATACAAAGAACATAGTGATAGAAAACTCTTATCGAGTTCTAAGAATTGAATTTTTTGTAATTCATTGAAGATAATAAAAGACTTTATGTGCTTATGTGTTAAATTATGTGCTCACTAGTACGACTTAGTAACTAAAACTCGAAATTTTGTTGTCAGGATGTCTGACGTTGGAGGAACTAGTCGAGCTGGGGAGGAGGAACCCTGAGTACCTACAGTACCTACGGAGGAGGAACCCCGAGACATTCATGTCGTTATGGAACAGTTGGTACAGAGGGATTCATCTCCATTGATCACCGTTGTTGGTCAGGAGCATGAACCTGAGACTGATCCTAAGGAGGATCCTGAGGAGGAATTTGACAAGGAAGAGGAAGAAGAGGAGTTTCCACAGCACTCCATTGATGCTGAGATGTATGACACATTATACAACGGTAACGTAGAGTTACGAGATGAGGTCCAGGATCTGATTGAGCGGGCTATTATTCAGCATATTACTCTAGAACAGAAGGAGAGGGAGATTTTGACTCTTCACTCACGACTGGGAAATGTTGAATGGGATTTGGTCCACGAGAAGGGTCAAACCGAAGATAAAACCACAGAGATAGAAAAGTTGAAGAAGAAGCTGAAGGAAAGCTCTGAAAGGCTGATCATAGCAGAGGAAGGCTGGGTAAGAGAGTCACGTTGTGCTGATCTTGCGGAAGAGTATGGTCGTGCAAGGAAGGCAAAGCTTGGAGAGACATACTCTTCACTTAATCATGCAATGGATGAGGCCCAAGATCGAGTTATGAGGTACCCCGTCCAGTTTGAAGGACTTCCATCATACATGTTGGATCGCAGGATGATGTCTCGCATCATGGAAGATGAGCGTAGCAATGCTATTCAGTGCCTTAACCAGCAATGATAGGATTTGCTTAATTATGTAAAAGACTTTATTAGTTTTATGTGTAATTTCGATATGTTTATGAACGAAGGAATATTTTAATATTTAAATCCTATGGATTCTTTATCTCAAGATGGTTGATGTAAATAGCAATTATGCTATCGTTTGATGTAAAACTTTTGGTTTGAATTAATTATATTAAGTTATTTGAGATGATGTGTTAAATAATTATAATTAATTGTTGAGTTAAGTCTTAACTATTTAGAGAATTTAATAGTGATTTAATAAGCATATATTTTAACAGAAATATGCCGCCAAAAAGAAGACATCAACGTTAACCAGCTCAGGAAGAGTCAACAAATAACAACAATAATGTCAATGCTAATCCCATTCAGCAGTTGGTTAACTTACTGACTGGAGTAATGAATAATCAACCTCAAGATCCACAAAATACTACATTTAAGGATTTCAAGGCGGTAGGACCGCCAGAGTTTAAAGGTTCCATGAACCCGATCGAGGCTCAAACGTGGGTTATGGAGATGGAGAAGGTTTTTGACGTTGCTAGGGTTAGAGAAGACCAGAAGACCGCTTTTGCAACATTTATGCTGAAGTCTGAAGCTAGATATTGGTGGCAAGCAAACAAAGTGCGAGGAGGTGAAGGTGTAATTACTTGGGAGAGATTTAAAGAGATGTTCTTCGAGATGTATTTCCCAACCAGCTCGCAGAACCAGATGGAGGTTCAATTTCTAGAATTGAAGCAGGGAAATATGAGCGTACCTGATTATGCGGCTAGATTCAACGAGTTAGCGAGGTTCGCCCCGTATCAAGTACACACGGACGAGAGAAAAGCCAGAAGATTCGAACAAGGACTAAAGCCTTGGGTATATAGTAAGGTATCAATGTTTCAGATAAACACTTTTGCTGGAGTACTAGAAAAGGCCATCCTCGCTGAAGGTGGAAGCGATGCGGTGACCAAGTATAATCAAGAGCAGAAGAAGAAGAAGAGTGAGAATGAAGGTAATAACAAGACTGGTGGGAGTAGCATTGAGGGTAGTCATAATCAGAAGAGGAAGTGGACGGATAACTCGTTAGCTAGAAGTCAACAAGGAGGGCAGAAGAAAAAAATCGAAGCATGCTCAAACTGCGGAAAAGCTCATGTAGGAGTTTGCATGAAAGGGAAGCGAGTGTGCTACAATTGTGGTCAGGAAGGCCACATAACACCAAATTGTCCAAATCCAAAGAAGGGTGCCTGCTTCACCTGTGGTTCAAAAGATCATTTGGCAAGAGACTGTCCTAAGAAGGGATCGGGAGGGTCGGGATCAGGAGGAAATCGGGGAAACAACAGTGGAAACGCCTTGTCTATCACCGGACCAACCGCAATAAACCGACCGACCGCTAGGACTTTCAATATGACGGTGCAAGATGCAGTTCAGTCTCGTGATGTGGTGTCAGGTATCATTCCGATCAATAAAATTAATGCATTTGTTTTATTTGATTCGGGTGCTACTTGTTCCTTTATATCTGATGACTTTGCTAATAGTTTAGATTTGCTTAAGGATGAGTTGGAATATCCCGTGAACATAGAAATTGCAAATAAAGAGATAATCCCTGTTAAGTACATGTATAAGAACTGTAGAGTGGATATTAAGGGTAATATCATGAACGTAGATCTTATCCCTATTCGACTTGGGAAATTTGACGTTATATTGGGAATGGACTGGTTATTCAATTACGGGGCTGTAATTGATTGCCAAAAGAAGCGTATTAACCTTATAACTCCATCAAAGGTTATGTTTTATGGTAGCAAGTCGCCTAGACAAGCGCGTTGTCTGATGATGATGCAGGACAGGAAGTTATTAAGACAAGGCTGTATAGGATACTTAGCTTACATAGTCGATAGTCGAAAAGAGAATTCGAAGGTAGAAGAAATACCGATTGTGAGGGACTTCATCGACGTATTTCCAGACGATTTGTCAGGACTTCCACCAGATAGAGAGGTAGATTTTGTGATCGATTTGGCGCCCGAAACTGCTCCAATATCGAAGGCACCATACCGAATGGCACCAGTAGAGATGAAAGAATTAATGGTACAACTACAAGAATTACTGGACAAGAAGTACATCCAACCGAGCGTATCGCCGTGGGGAGCGTCGGTGTTATTTGTGAAAAAGAAGGACGGATCGATGCGGCTCTGCATTGACTACAGAGAACTGAATAAGGTCACGATTAAGAATAGATATCCATTACCGAGCATCGACGACCTGTTTGATCAATTGGAAGGAGCAAGATATTTTTCCAAGATAGACTTGAGAAGCGGTTATCATCAACTGAAGGTGAAACTAGAGGATGTACCGAAGACAGCGTTCAGAACGCGATATGGTCACTAAGAATTTTTGTTAATGTCATTTGGTTTAACGAATGCTCATGTAGCATTTATGGGACTAATGAATGGAGTGTTCAAGTCGTTTTTGGACAAATTCGTAGTGGTATTTATAGACGACATTTTGGTATATTCAAAAACCAAAGAAGAACACGAAGAGCATTTGAGATTAACATTGGAGGTATTGAGAAGGGAGAAGTTATATGCTAAGTTTTCAAAATGTGAATTTTGGATCGAGCAAGTACAATTTCTTGGTCACGTGATTGATAAAAACAGAATTTCGATAGATCCATCAAAAGTAGAAGCCGTGATTAACTGGGATCAGCCGAGAACGCCGTCGAAAGTAAGAAGTTTTCTTGGATTGGCAGTATATTATAGAAGATTCATTCAAGACTTTTCCAAGATCGCAACTCCGCTAACGAATTTAACTCGAAATGCTGTGAAATTTGTTTGGACGGATAAGTGTGAGGAAAGTTTTCAGGAATTGAAGAAGAGGTTGAGTACGACACCTGTGTTATCTCTTTCGAATGATACAGGAAATTTTGTTGTTTATAGTGATGTGTCGCATAAAGAACTTGGTTGTGTGCTGATGCAAAACGGCAAAGTCATTGCGTATCCATCACGACAATTGAAGGATTATAAGAAGGGGTATCCGACCCACGACTTGGACTTAGCTGCAGTTATTTTTGCTTTGAAAATTTGGAGGCACTATCTCTACGGGGAGAAGTGTGAAATATATATAGACCACAATAGTCTGAAATATATTTTCACAGAAGGATTTGAATATGCGTCAAAGAAGATGGTTGGAATTAATTAAGGATTATGACTGTGAGATTTTATACCATCCGGGTAAAGCAAATTTGGTTGCCGATGCCTTAAGTAGAAAGGGTCGTGAAAAATTGATGATGTTGACTGCTCAAGAGGAGCTAATTGCAGATATAGAGAAACTAGAGTTAAAAGTGAAGTATCATATGGAGATTGATGAGAAGCTATTTCAGATACAATCTGGTACAACCCTACTGGATAAAGTTAAGGAGGCTCAACTTCAGGACGAAGAATGTAAGAAGGTGACAAAGAAGATATCTGAAGGAACTGAATCGAGATTTAAGATGGATAAGGAAGGAATACTGAGATTTGAGAGCAGAATTTGGGTACAGCCAGTCACAGAGATTAAGGAAGACATTTTGAGTGAGGCTCATAGTTCACGATATTCGATTCACCCTGGTAGTACCAAGATGTATCAAGATTTTCGACAACATTTCTGGTGGCCGAATTTGAAACGTGATGTTGCAGAGTGTGTTGTCAAGTGTCTGACCTGTCAGAAAGTAAAAGTAGAACATCAGAGACCAAGTGGATTGCTACAACCGTTGGAGATCCTAGAATGGAAATGGGAACATATTACAATGGACTTCGTTGTTGGCCTTCCGACGACTCAGAAAGGCTACGACGCAGTATGGGTTATCGTTGATCGACTGACAAAATCCGCACACTTCCTTTCGATCAAAATCAGATTTAACTTAGACTAGTTGGCGAGACTATACGTAAAAGAGATTATTTCGAGGCACGGGGTGCCGATGTCAATTGTTTCCGATAGGGATCTGCACTTTACATCGAACTTCTGAAAACGTCTACAGGAATGCATAGGTACGCAATTACGAATGAGTCCAACATGTGACGCCCCCAAAATTAGGTATACATCACCCATCTTGGGTCGTCAGATACATAGTACAGAATACAAATACAACTGATTAATACATCTGTCGTGTACAATATGACAAAACATAAACTGTGAGTTTGAATACAAATATTATCTTCTAGAGAGTATTCATACTCAAAAGGAGTCCTCATTACATTTATTAACACACCATTACATAGAATAGTGAGGACTACTAACTAATACTATCATTCGGACCATCACTCCGTACCCCGACTTGTCCCAGCTACGTTCTCATTTCCTGAAGAGAACAGTGAAAGAAAGGGTGAGCTCAACTAGCCCAGTAAGAAATATTATGACTAAGATAATGCAGAATAAATTATCATTAGCCTTCAACAATGTTAAACTGATAAAATATAATAGACATCAAGTTTAACTGTAGCGGAACAAGCAATCCATTAAAAGAGTCAAGTAGAAAATAAACTCTACTATCTTTTATGATTTAAAAAGTTTTTCAACACTGTAATCGCTGAGACTCAGCTTAATAAAATAATCCACATCATCGAATCACCCCTGCACTACGGCCAAGGATATTCGTATATTCATTAATGGTCATGATCATGCCAACAACTGTCCATCAATGCACTACGGGCCAATGAGGACTTTTACCACATCATTTGTAACATTACGGTCATGATTACACCGAATAATCCCTGGTCATAATCATACCAAGTCCATCTATGCACTACAGGCCACAGATGACTTTCAACAGAATATAAACATGAGGATGATGACAATGATATAAGAATTCAATAAAACAAGTTCAAGAATTAATTTATCCAGGAATTAATAACGTCCAAATTGTCAACATGATACTGCATTGTGGAGTAAAATTCAAGAATGCTTAGAAGAATATTTTCTTGAAAAGATACTGGATGAAACGCAACTATCAAGGATATTCCATAAATTTCATGGAGTATAGAAGTCAAAACTTAACCAACTGAGTACAATAAAGAATGGAATAACAAAAGAAATCACCATGCATGCGATAGACCGCACAGACAGGTTATTCCAATAGAATAATAAATAATGGAACCAGGTCCGGCTTAAACGCACAGACAGGATATTCCGACAGAATAATAAATAATGGAACCAGGTCCGGCGTAAAACACACAGACAGGATGTTCCAACAGAATAATAATAAAAACGGAACCAGGTCCGGTGTAAAACACACAGACAGGATGTTCCAACAAAATAATAAACGGAACCAGGTCCGGTGTAAAACACACAGACAGGATGTTCCAACAGAATAATAGAAGAATGTCACCAAGTATAGGGTAGACCGCGTATACTGGTTATTCCAACAGAATAATAACGAATGGAATAACAGAAGTTCTCTTCATGAATATAAAAGAAATAATATTCCCTACCTTAAAAGAACTGGATATTGGAAAAGTGATGTAGCAGAATACTTTTATTCTCTCTCTCTCTTATTCTCTCTATACTTTCGCTCTCTATAGCTTGAATGAATTCGTGAAAAATAATGAAGCCCTAGGCCTCTATTTATAGAAAAACTGAGGGTGGCTCTTGGTCTTAACGAAGGGTCAAATGACTCTTGGTCTTAACGAAGGGTCAAATGACTCTTGGTAATATTGAAGGGACAACTACTATTGACGAAAATAATTACTATTGACCAAGGTAAATACTATTGACGAAGGTAATTACTATTGACCAAGGTAAATACTATTGACCAAGGTAAATACTATTGACGAAGGTAATTACTATTGACCAAGGTAAATACTATTGACGAAGAGACTCTTAGATGATGACATATGGCCCCCCATAAAATAACCAAACTTACCACAACGTCTCAATAATATAACATATTATACAGATGATACTATGACAATAATTTAAGAGATATGATGCAGCAATTACTGTAGCAATAATTGAGTATAGCTGAGTGACTTCTCACGTAAGCATCAATAATCAATACCGTGTGCTACTATGCAACCACGCGTATTACTGTACTTTTACTACCGAGTAGTTCAACAGTTTTAACGGTTTTAACGGTAACACTTCAGCCGTTATTTTTAATAAAATATTTTTGTCGTTTTCTCAATCCGACAATAATTCCGTTGTGGGGTCCACCAATGATTGTGCCGTCGTACGAATATTCCCCGACAAAAAGAATATTCTCCGACCAAACGAATCTTTTATAACAACTTGCTTACTTTGCAAAATTTATAAATACTACCCATAACTATTATATCAAATCCACACCATAATATAAAAAAAAAAAATTATTTCGAGAAAAAAATAAATATTTATTCATAAAATCTGGGGTCTCACAATCTCCCCTCCTTATGGAATTTCGCCCTCGAAATTTACGTACGTACTTGGTATGCCAAACATGTGAGGATACCTTGACTTCACTTCAAATTCTAACTCTTGAGGTATAACCTTTAAGCATCGAATATGATCCTTCTTATCCAAGATGTTAACACGTATCTCCTCATACGTTAAATATTTCGCTATCTCGTTCGGTTCTAAATTAATAATGTGGTTCGGGTCGTCCACATATTTACGTAACATCGATATGTAAAAAAATGTTCTGAACACGCAACATACTTGGCGGTAAAATGAGTCTTTAGGCCACAGTTCCTACTTCATCGAGGATTTCAAATGGGCCAATTAAATCGAGAGTTGAGATTTCCTCTCTTCGTCGATTCTTGCTTCTAGAATAACGCCCTCTTGAACCTTCTTCTTCACATTTATCAGCTCTGAGTATGTAGCTTGAGCGGCTTTAACTTTATCGATTAAAGTCGATTTTAATCGTATATTCGTTATCTTCACGTGGGTTCGTATATTCGCACTTGTAACCGTATACGATCTTCTACACAACGCGTCAGCTACCACGTTCGCTTTTCCACGATATTATTGAATGGTACGATCGTAATATTCAACAGCTCGAGCCAATGTCTTTGGCGCATAATACGTTCGTTTTAGTTGAAGAAATATTTGAGGGTTTAAGAAATGGGTTTTGTACTGGGGTCAATACAAAATTCAATTTTACGCTCTGGGGTAGGCTAAGAAGTCTTCAAGAATACGTCAAGAAATTTATTAACAATAGAAATATCGTTCAAAACTGTGACCCTCATCCAAGACTTGGATAACACGTCACATTGATACCTATCAACTTGCCATCGTCATTTACAACGTCTCCTACGGAAAGTCTAGCTTCGGTGCATTCCACACCAGGAAGTCAACAACGAAAGGAACGGGAATTTTTACTTATGGCTTGATACGACAATGATTGACTTTAGTGATTTGGTTACTTGAATTCGCATAATAGGTTGGTTAGGAATATGAAAGCTAACAACCTTACGAAAAGCATGATGAGCAGTTAACCAATCGTTTCCAAAAATCACATCAAAGGCAAGTATTTTCAAAGAGATAAGATCGACAGGTAACGTGAAAGTGTTGATTTGAACAAGATTTATAAATAGTGGAGGTAATGAAGATTTCTCCCAATTGACTTTAAACAGACATAACAAAGTCTAAGTTCTCCGGAGTTAACTTCAAACATTGAACATAACTAGGTCAAATAAAAGAGT
The DNA here is from genome assembly GCA_016801055.1 of Panax notoginseng. Taxonomy (NCBI): domain Eukaryota; kingdom Viridiplantae; phylum Streptophyta; class Magnoliopsida; order Apiales; family Araliaceae; genus Panax; species Panax notoginseng. Next base: position 97,811,841 of record CM029018.1, read on the forward strand.
GAGTAGAACCGGTATCGAATAAGGTACAAACTTCGCAAGGGTTTATGATAAGCTTACCCGCGATAACTTCATTTGGGTTCCTCACTTGTTGGGAAGTCATGACAACCGCTCTCCCTTGAACTACCCGGCTTTGACTTGTCTGGGGTAACATTTGATGTCATCTCTATCGTTGGAATTGACTTTAATATAGGGCATATTCCACCCTCAACTGCTTCATCGTACTCCTGCTTCATGATCTGAATCATCAATCTTCGATCCATATCGAGTTCAGATTGACCGCTCTGTACAGGGTAATTCAAAACTCGATGTTGGGTTCTCCCAATTGCTGTCCAAAAAGAGAAATGTATATCATCTATTTTAGCCTTTTTGGATCGGACATCTCTTTCTACAATATCAGCACGTCGTGCGGCTTTTACCCATGCATCCTTCATTCTCACTCGTTCAGTTGTTTCTTCTTTCAGCTGATCCTTGATATTTGAATTCTCAGATTCCAACTTTAATATCTTACACTCTGCCAAAGCGTGATTTTGTTCGAGCATCACATATCGGGTAACACAATTTTGAATCGTTACATCTCTTTGCTCAACGACTGCCTGCCGTTCTTCAGCCTGCTCTTCTAACTCATGAACACGATTTTGTAATTCTAAGTTTTGATCATAGATTTCTTCTAACCAATTCTCCTCAGGTTCCTCTTCTTCCTCTTCTTCCTCACTCTCAGCTGATACCTCTGCCACTAGCTCGGGTGCAACTATTAGTTCTTCACTTACCACGTAGATATCTCTAATTTCTTCTTCGGCTGATATTACATTATCTTGGTTGGTTATTAGAGGTGTCACGGTCTCACTCACTCCATTGTTGACATTTTCAGCTGCCATTTTCAAATACAGCCACAAAACAAGGGTTAATTAACATATAACATATTATCCATATACTTTGACCGACCAATTAAATACCAAATAAACTTAGGTAGGTCATACTAGCGAAGGAATTCCCCGTCGCTCCCCTCCTAGTTCTATTCTCACATCTTAGCCAGGGATCATATCCCTAAGCTCTGATACCAACTGTGACGCCCCCAAAATTAGGTATACATCACCCATCTTGGGTCGTCAGATACATAGTACAGAATACAAATACAACTGATTAATACATCTGTCGTGTACAATACGACAAAACATAAACTGTGAGTTTGAATACAAATATTATCTTCTAGAGAGTATTCATACTCAAAAGGAGTCCTCATTACATTTATTAACACACCATTACATAGAATAGTGAGGACTACTAACTAATACTATCATTCGGACCATCACTCCGTACCCCGACTTGTCCCAGCTACGTTCTCATTTCCTGAAGAGAACAGTGAAAGAAAGGGTGAGCTCAACTAGCCCAGTAAGAAATATTATGACTAAGATAATGCAGAATAAATTATCATTAGCCTTCAACAATGTTAAACTGATAAAATATAATAGACATCAAGTTTAACTGTAGCGGAACAAGCAATCCATTAAAAGAGTCAAGTAGAAAATAAACTCTACTATCTTTTATGATTTAAAAAGTTTTTCAACACTGTAATCGCTGAGACTCAGCTTAATAAAATAATCCACATCATCGAATCACCCCTGCACTACGGCCAAGGATATTCGTATATTCATTAATGGTCATGATCATGCCAACAACTGTCCATCAATGCACTACGGGCCAATGAGGACTTTTACCACATCATTTGTAACATTACGGTCATGATTACACCGAATAATCCCTGGTCATAATCATACCAAGTCCATCTATGCACTACAGGCCACAGATGACTTTCAACAGAATATAAACATGAGGATGATGACAATGATATAAGAATTCAATAAAACAAGTTCAAGAATTAATTTATCCAGGAATTAATAACGTCCAAATTGTCAACATGATACTGCATTGTGGAGTAAAATTCAAGAATGCTTAGAAGAATATTTTCTTGAAAAGATACTGGATGAAACGCAACTATCAAGGATATTCCATAAATTTCATGGAGTATAGAAGTCAAAACTTAACCAACTGAGTACAATAAAGAATGGAATAACAAAAGAAATCACCATGCATGCGATAGACCGCACAGACAGGTTATTCCAATAGAATAATAAATAATGGAACCAGGTCCGGCGTAAACGCACAGACAGGATATTCCGACAGAATAATAAATAATGGAACCAGGTCCGGCGTAAAACACACAGACAGGATGTTCCAACAGAATAATAATAAAAACGGAACCAGGTCCGGTGTAAAACACACAGACAGGATGTTCCAACAAAATAATAAACGAAACCAGGTCCGGTGTAAAACACACAGACAGGATGTTCCAACAGAATAATAGAAGAATGTCACCAAGTATAGGGTAGACCGCGTATACTGGTTATTCCAACAGAATAATAACGAATGGAATAACAGAAGTTCTCTTCATGAATATAAAAGAAATAATATTCCCTACCTTAAAAGAACTGGATATTGGAAAAGTGATGTAGCAGAATACTTTTATTCTCTCTCTCTCTTATTCTCTCTATACTTTCGCTCTCTATAGCTTGAATGAATTCGTGAAAAATAATGAAGCCCTAGGCCTCTATTTATAGAAAAACTGAGGGTGGCTCTTGGTCTTAACGAAGGGTCAAATGACTCTTGGTCTTAACGAAGGGTCAAATGACTCTTGGTAATATTGAAGGGACAACTACTATTGACGAAAATAATTACTATTGACCAAGGTAAATACTATTGACGAAGGTAATTACTATTGACCAAGGTAAATACTATTGACCAAGGTAAATACTATTGACGAAGGTAATTACTATTGACCAAGGTAAATACTATTGACGAAGAGACTCTTAGATGATGACATATGGCCCCCCATAAAATAACCAAACTTACCACAACGTCTCAATAATATAACATATTATACAGATGATACTATGACAATAATTTAAGAGATATGATGCAGCAATTACTGTAGCAATAATTGAGTATAGCTGAGTGACTTCTCACGTAAGCATCAATAATCAATACCGTGTGCTACTATGCAACCACGCGTATTACTGTACTTTTACTACCGAGTAGTTCAACAGTTTTAACGGTTTTAACGGTAACACTTCAGCCGTTATTTTTAATAAAATATTTTTGTCGTTTTCTCAATCCGACAATAATTCCGTTGTGGGGTCCACCAATGATTGTGCCGTCGTACGAATATTCCCCGACAAAAAGAATATTCTCCGACCAAACGAATCTTTTATAACAACTTGCTTACTTTGCAAAATTTATAAATACTACCCATAACTATTATATCAAATCCACACCATAATATAAAAAAAAAAAATTATTTCGAGAAAAAAATAAATATTTATTCATAAAATCTGGGGTCTCACAATGCGGTCTATCGCATGCATGGTGATTTCTTTTGTTATTCCATTCTTTATTGTACTCAGTTGGTTAAGTTTTGACTTCTATACTCCATGAAAGTTGTGGAATATCCTTGATAGTTGCGTTTCATCCAGTATCTTTTCAAGAAAATATTCTTCTAAGCATTCTTGAATTTTACTCCACAATGCAGTATCATGTTGACAATTTGGACGTTGTTAATTCCTGGATAAATTAATTCTTGAACTTGTTTTATTGAATTCTTATATCATTGTCATCATCCTCATGTTTATAAAATGTTGAAAGTCATTTGTGGCATGTAGTGCATAGATGGACTTGGTATGATTATGACCAGGGATTATTCGGTATAATCATGACCGTAATGTTACAAATGATGTGGTAAAAGTCCTCATTGGCCCGTAGTGCATTGATGGACAGTTGTTGGCATGATCATGACCATTAATGAATATACGAATATCCTTGGCCGTAGTGCAGGGGTGATTCGATGATGTGGATTATTTTATTAAGCTGAGTCCCAGCGATTACAGTGTTGAAAAACTTTTTAAATCATAAAAGATAGTAGAGTTTATTTTCTACTTGACTCTTTTAATGGATTGCTTGTTCCGCTACAGTTAAACTTGATGTCTATTATATTTTATCAGTTTAACATTGTTGAAGGCTAATGATAATTTATTCTGCATTATCTTAGTCATAATATTTCTTACTGGGCTAGTTGAGCTCACCCTTTCTTTCACTGTTCTCTTCAGGAAATGAGAACGTAGCTGGGACAAGTCGGGGTACGGAGTGATGGTCCGAATGATAGTATTAGTTAGTAGTCCTCACTATTCTATGTAATGGTGTGTTAATAAATGTAATGAGGACTCCTTTTGAGTATGAATACTCTCTAGAAGATAACATACCACCCTCAAACAGATGGACAGAGCGAAAGAACAATTTAAACATTGGAAGATATGCTAAGAGCCTGTGTAATGGACTTTAAAGAAAATTAGGATGATCATCTACCGCTCATAGAGTTCGGTTACAACAACAGTTACCACGCTAGTATAGGCATGCCGCCTTACGAAGCGTTATACAACAGAAAGTGCAGAACTCTGCTTTACTAGGATGAAGTTAGCGAAAGACAATTGCTAGGCCCAGAATTGGTACAGCAGACAGCAGAAATAGTCAAAGTGATCCGAGCACGACTGGTAACAGCCCAAGATAGGCAGAAGAAATACGCTGATCCACATCGTAAGAATATTGAGTTTGATTCGGGTAATTATATTTTTTTGAAGGTCTCTCCCTGGAAAGGAAAGATTAGGTTCGAAAAGAAAGGAAAATTAAGCCCAAGATTCATTGAACCCATTGAAGTACTGCGAAGAATCGGAGAAGTCACGTATGAGGTAGCCTTACCTCCAGCACTCGAGAATGTCCACAACGTCTTCCATGTCTCAGTTCTACGACCCCACAAAGCCGATTACAAGCATGTAATTGAATATGAACCCCTACATTTTGAAAAAGACTTATCTAACGAAGAAATTCCTGTTCAAATTGTCGACAGAAAAGAACAAGTTCTCAGAAATAAAGTAATACCTTCTGTTAAGGTAATCTGGAGGAACCACAACGCTGAAGAAGTTACGTGGGAACTCGAAGAGAATATGATAAAGAATTACCCTCCTTTATTTACTTAATTTATGTGTAAGCGATTCTGGGGACAGAATCTTTGTAAGGGGGGAGAATGTAATGGGTTGAATTTATTGAGTCGTGATTATGGGGACAGAATCCTTTTAAGGGGGGAAAGATGTGATGAACGAGATTTTTGTAATGTAATTTTACTATTTATTGAATTAAATAAATATTTTTCGATGAATTAATTATTAGATTAAATAATTAATTGATGAAATTGTGGTAGATTAATTAAATTATATGTGTTATATTTATTAAATTAATGTGGAAAAATGTTGTTATTCGAAGTATGTCATTATGTGACCTTATTGTATTAATAGAAATATTTAATAAGCCTAGTGTTATTTTAATTAATTTAATTATTAATTAGAGATTTAATAATTTGATATAATTAATTAATGAGAAAATTAATTATATGATTATGTGAATTTATGATAAATTATTATATTTTATTTAAATTAAATTAAATAAGATATTAATTTATTTTATAAAGGAGTGTGGCATTATTTAAACTATAGTATTAGAGGTTTTATTAAATTAATTGGGTATAAGCTTTTAAATGATAGCCAAACATGGCCTTAGTGGGAGTTGAGGGAAGTTACCCATGACTGGGTAACTGACCACCAACGCGTCAGTTGTTCCTTATTTAGTTTACGTCTTCTTTTCTTTCTTCTTCATTATTTGCCTAAGTCTAGAAAGCGTAACAAAGAGAGATACAGAGAAAGAGTTGAGAATTCAGAGACTTTTAAGAGGATTGTGAGAGTCATCTGAGAAGGAATTCATCTTCCATTAATTCTACGCTTGGGTAATCTCTTCAACCCAATTACTTTTTACGTCATTTAGTTTTTATAAAAATGGCTTTCAAGCTTTTGTAAAGTCTCTGTAATTGGAAAAGGGTATGATTATGAGTTTATATATGTGTTAAATGTTATCAAATCGTATCCAATTATATATTATGTAAGTTACCATGTCATTAGTTTCATGAAAATACGTCGTATATGTTGCTCAAAACTTACAGAGTATGGGTTTTGGCCATATGGCCCTTATACGTAAATTTAACGTGTCAAACATAAATGGTTTTGCAAAATTTATACTCGTATATTATTATGCATGTTAATATGAAGAGACCAAACTTTAAATAAACGGATTCGGTGTTATAACGAACCCATAGTATTAATTTTCATGATTTATGTTCAAAACCTTCAAGAACATCAATAACAGTGAAATTTATATAATTTAATTATGTGATTATGTGTTTTAATGGGTTAAAATCACTCTATAAATATTGGGTAATGATTATATATGTATTACAATGATTGGGTAAGTCTAAATTCGTGTAAAAATAACTAATTGGAAGTTATGGCCATATCCACGTATAATTTTACTTGTGATTGATTTTTGGCCTAATTTAGCTTTGTTATGTTCGCGAACTGCAGAACTGCAAAAAATGCAAAAAATTGAGCCTGGGTAACCCTGCCCCCGGTGGGCGTTACCAAACTACATTACCCCGCCCCGGCGGTCAAAAAAAAACCAAAAAAAACCCAAAAAAAATAAAATAATAAATAAATATTCGATGAAAATTATTATTAAAATATTTATAAAATAAATTAAATATTTTAATTGAGATATTATGGAATAAAATAAATATTTGATGAAAATTATTATTAAAATATTTATAAAATAAATTAAATATTTTAATTGAGATATTTATGGAATAAAATAAATATTTGATGAAAATTATTATTAAAATATTTATAAAATAAAGTAAATATTTTAATTGAGATATTTATGGAATAAAATAAATATTCGATGAAAATTATTATGAAATAATTTATTCGAGTGTAATAATAGTAAGAGAATAAAAATATTCTAATTTAATTAAGTAATTAAATTAGAAGGGTAATGATTTGTTAAATAAAGTGGAGTTTATATTGAATAATTAAGTGAAAATGTAACTAATGAATGTCGTAAATACATATGGTATGTGTGTAGGATTTGTGGTGAACGAAAGTAGTAATCGTTTAGCCTACGCACGAGGCAAGTTTTCTAACCCTATTTGTTATCATTATTCAAGTTATAAATCAAGTTCATTTGTTATGTTAAAGATTTAGTATCTTTTCAAAGTATGATTCTGTTATACAATAATTGTTCTATTGTATACCTATTGAGATTGTTATTCATTATAAATATCATTTATTGTTGAACCTTGTTAGACTAGCGAATCCTTATTGATTCAACTAGTCCATAGTTGATGAACGTTCTAAATTCAGAACCCTTATTGATTTATCCAAACCAAACTTCCTTTGGTGCGGACTCTAATGTCAAACTGAGATGAACAACCCTGCAAAGGGATTTACTTATGTGTTAGCGTTAAGATGTTGTGCACAGTATGACACTAAGGGTTGATCCCCCTAAGTACGAGTAGAAAGGTCCATAGTCTTATGACTATTAAAGGTTTCAAGTATAACCCTTGTTAACCTAGGACATAGTTCAAGGTCTTATGACGCTCAGAAATCTTTTGATTCTCGTTATTCATTCTTGATTCAAAAGTTGAGCTTTTATTTCAAAAGTCTTTGATTCCCTCGCATGTTATTATACATTGTTATTTCATTATTATACTTGTGGGCAATCGTGCTCACTCTTGCGTAATAATAACATTGCAGTTAAGAACGAAAGAGCAGACGAGCCTTCTACTGGTAAAGACAAGGGCAAGATTAACAAATGATGAAGACTTGTATTTATGAGGTGTTGAATTTATGTATTAAGACTTAATGTTGTTAAGACTTATTAATTGCTTATGTTTCCGCACAGATGTTTAAGATTAGTTTAACCTGGGATTGTATTTTATTCGGATGTTGTAACCCCATAAGGGGAGGATGTTTATTTCTATCTATTGCATGATTTGCATTTATTATGGGTAGATAGATAGATGATATTTGTACAATGAACACCAAATATCGTGGAATTGAAGTACCCGGATTTGGGGGTGTCACATCCGCCTTAAGTGGTTTTGGCTGTCTAAAAAACTCCGGTGGTCCCAGCTCCTTGAACTGATTAGCGGTGACCGTCCGAGAGTTGCCAGTGTTTCCACCTGCATTGTGGACAGGAGCCGCTCTTGCCTGATGTTGCGTGAATTGCATAAAGCCTCTAAATATTCCATCGTTTATCATTTGGTCAGTGTTGTTATTGATCTGTGGAGACTCAACGGTCTCCTGTGCTCCATTGATGTTCTCAACATTCTCGGATTTCATTTTCAAATACTTCCACAAAACAAGGGTTAATTAACATATCACATATTATCCCTATTCTCTGACCGACCAATTAAATACCAAATAAACTTAGGTAGGTCATACTAGCGAAAGAATTTCCCGTCTTTCCCCTCCTAGTTCTTATCTCACATCTCAGCCAGGGATCATATCCCTATGCTTTGATACCAACTGTGACGTCCCCAAAATAGGTATACATCACCTATTCTGAGTCGCCAAATACATGGTACAAAATACAAATAAAATCTTAAATATACAACATGACCTGTGAGTTTTAATACAAATATTGTCTTCTAGATAGTATTCATACTCAAAATAAGTCCTCAATACATTTTTTATCACACTATTTCATAGAATAGTGAGGACTACTAATGCTATCATCTAAACCGTCACTCCGTTCCGCGACTAGTCCCTGCTACGTTCTCATTTCCTGAAGAGAACAATGAAAGTAAAAGGGTGAGCTCAACTAGCCCAGTAAGAAATATTATGACTAAGATAATGCAGAATAAATTATCGTTAGCCTTCAATAGTGTTAAACTGATACAATATAACAAACATCAAGTTTAACTGCAGCGGAACAAGCAATCCATTAAAAGAGTCAAGTGGAGAATAAAATCTACTATCTTTTATGATTTAAAAGGTTTTTCATCACTTTTATCGCTGGGACTCAGCTTAATAAATAATCCACATCATCGCTGCACTACGGCCAAGGATATTCATTAGTATCACAATCACAAATTATCCATGCACTAAGGGCCAAGGATATTTGTGTATCATGATCATGCCAACAACTGTCCATCAATGCACTACGGGCCAATGAGGACTTTTACCACATCATTTATAACATTACGGTCATGATTATACCGAATAATCCCTGGTCATAATCATACCAAGTCCATCTATTCACTACAGACCACAGATGACTTTCAACATAATATAAGCATGAGGATGATGACAATGATATAAGAATTCAATAAAACAAGTTCAAGAATTAATTTATCCAAGAACCAATAACATCTAAATTGTCAACATGATACTACTTTGTGGGGTAAAACTCAAGAATGCTCGGAAGAATATTTCCATGAAAAGATACTGGTTGAAGCGCAAATATCAAGGATATTCCACTAATTTCATGGAGTATAAAAGCCAAAACTTTAACCAACTGAGTACAACAAAGAATGGAATAACGAAAAAAATCACCAGGCATGCGATAGACCGCACAGACAGGTTATTCCAACATAATAATAAATAGCTGAACTAGGTCATGCGTAAATGCACAGACAGGATATTCCAACAGAATAATAAAAAATGGAATAACAACAGAATTCACCATGCATGCGATAGACCGCACAGACAGGTTATTCCAACAGAATAATAAATAATGGAACCAGGTCATGCGTAATGCGCACAGACAGGATATTCTAACAGAATAATAAAGAATGGAATAACAGAAGAATTTCACCATGTATGCAGTACTTCGCATATACAGGTTATTCCAACAGAATAATAAGAAATGAAATAACAGAAGAATTTCACCATGTATGTGGTACTTCGCATATACAGGTTATTCCAAAATAATAATATGGAATGGAATAACAGAAGAATTTCACCAAGTATAGGGTAGTCCACGTATACAGGTTATTCCAACATAATAATAAAGAATGGAATAACAGAAGTTCTCTTCATGAATACGAAAGAAATAATACCCCTTAGCTTAGAAGAAACTGGATATAGGAGTAGTGAAGTAGCAGAATACTTTTCTTCTTTCTCTCTATAGTTTCTCTCTAGAGTTTCAGTGAAATCGTAAGAAATAATGAAGGAATGGGCTTCTATTTATAGGAGAATGGACTTAATAGTAGCTAATTCATGAACGGTCCAAATTGATTTACTTTTAAACGGACGGTCCATATTGATTTACTATGCAGTATTAATAAAATATTCTAATAAAACAAAATCTTTTAAATAAAATATAATATATTCTATTTATAATCTAATAAAACGAATAACTTTATAAAAGTATTCTGTTTTATATAAAAAGATTTTACTATGCAAACACTATGCAGGCACTATGTAAATACTATCCATAATAGAATATTATATATTCTATTTATAGTCTAATAAAATAAATAACTTTATAAAAGTATTCTATTTTATATAAAAAGTTTTCTGTTTTATTACATTAATAATAATAATAAAAAAAACTTAACACCTTTATTATAATTCACAATAGTAATCGACCAGGTCGTTCCCAAGAAAGAGGGGGCTTCCAATAAGAATTTTTCCCTATTGGTGCGTAATTAGGTGACCAAACCTCTCCTTGGTAGAACTTCTAGACATCGTTAATATTGCAAATAATAATATGAATAACTTGCCGTCTCAATTATTGATTTAATAACATAACATATTATACAGATGCTACTGTAACAATAATTGAATTAATAATATGAGAGATATGATGTAGCAATTACTGTAGTAATAATTGAGTATAATTGAGTGACTTCTTATGTAAGTATCAATAATCAATACTGTGTGCTACTATGCAACTATGCATATTACTGTACTTTTACTACCGAGTAGTTCAATAGTTTTAACGGTAACACTTTCGCCGTTATTTTTATAAAAAGATAATTCTGTCATTTTCTTACTACGACAATAATTCCGTTGTGGGGTCCACCAATGATTATGTCGTCGTACGTATATTCCCCCATAAAATGAATATTCTCCGACCAAACGAATATTATAGAACAACTTGCATACTTTGCAAAATTTATAAATACTACCCACAACTATACACTATCTCAAATCCACACCACAATATTAAAAAAATATTTCGAGAAAATTAAATCTTTATTCATAAAATTTGGGGTCTCACACCACGTGTATATCCCTATACACGAAGCTATCGATGGACACCTAAAATAACACATAACATGTTGATTAGTACATAATACACAACAATATAAGCACAAATCACATTTAGTTTATGTTAGTTCCCAGAGGCACAATAGTTATCTAGAATGGGGGTTGAATAGATATTTTAAATTCTTTTTCAAAATACTTGTTAGTTTGGATAATGACTTAAACACAGCAGAATTGTGATTTGTTTGTTTTCCCTTTAAAATATAATGAGTTAATAGGAGTTAAGCAGTTATGGCAGTTATAGCAGTCATAGCAAGAATATAAAAGACACAGTATTTTTAAGTGGTTCAGAGCACTTAAAGCTTCTAGTCACTCTTCTACTCCTCAAGTAGGAAATCCACTAAGGATATCTTTACACTTTCTAAATCTCATAGATTCCTTCAAGACCAGCAGTCATGGAACTTCTTAGTTCATTTTTGAACTCTTCAAGTCCAGCATACTTGGTACTTCTCAGTTCACTTAGAACTCTTCAAGTCTTTCTGACTTGGAACTTCTTACTTCACATCATAGTAGTTGAGTTCTTGTGTGGTGCTACTCAGTTGCCGTTAAGCTTATGTTTGAAAGAACTTAGTAGCTGAGCAAGCTTTCTTTTTCAGATCGTAGAGTTGAGCATTGAGTGTTCTTTAGCGTTTTTTTTCAGTGCTTGCATGAATCTTTCATCTGCTAATCTTTTGCATATATGAGGCCTTTGAAATGTATCCGTTGAATCATTAAATGCATTTGACATTTCTAAACTTTGATGGAGACTTTGTGCACAACTTCTGATTTGCAGTCTAGCCCACTGACACAGCAAACTGTTGTCTCACCTAACACCTAAAAAGGTGTTTTCTGCTGACCCAAAGTACTTTCCTTAGCTTCTTCAATACGTTTTTTTGTTGTAAACTAAGGATGACTGTTGTGTCATTGGAACTCCCGAGAACTTCAACGTTTATAATCCATTCCACATTCGTTGGGATTTATTCTTTAAACAAATGGGCAAGGCTCGATGCTTTTGTAACGATCGAGAAATTCGGATTTTATTATAAAATAATTTTATTTAATTAAATAAGGAATAAAAATATATTATATGTTATTATTATGTGTTAGCAAGATGAATGCCATTCTATAACCTAGATATGTTGGAACGTCATAGTATTTTGGCTACGTGAAGGGATTAAAGTGTTTGAATTTTCAAGATGAAAATAAAAGTTTTCCGATAAATTTTTCAAAAAAACACTATTCGCTTATTTCTGCTCGAGAATTATTTTTGAACTTCCAAGAAATACGTAATGATATAATATCAAGGTAAGATGAATTATGTAATAATAATTCAAGTATGGAAAACGTAATTTTTCGTATGCGGACTTAATTCGAGAAAGTTAGGAAAAGTAAAACGTTAACTAGTTAAAGAGATGAACGTATAATACATAGGTATTGTACGAGGTAATAAATACGAGTATGATACGAAGTATTATACGAGTATGTATGAAGATGGTATGACGTATATGTTGAATAAGTGTACGAGTTAGAATACGAGATTAATACGTAGAGTATACGTTCTAAAGGCTTTAAGCCAAATGTAATGAACTTGTAAGATTATGTAGGAAGTGTATAGTTTAATTGGGATTAGGATTAAGCCCAATGTAAACTATTGTTAAAGCCCAGGTGTTGGTTAATGTAAAGTCCAAAGTGGATTAATGCAAGCCCAAAGTATAAGTTAAGTTAATTGAATTAAAGCCCAAATTAAGATCCAATGGTTAAAAAAGATCCATGGGGAAACGCATGTGGGGCCATGATCACATGGGTGGTCTTGGTGGCCAAGCAAATAATGTGATGAGCAAGAAAAGGAATTGATGAGCAAGTAAACTTGGTGAGTAAGTAATGAATAGTAAGGAGGTGGGATGGGTTTATTGACCATTGTGCCCTAACTTTGGTTTTCCAATAAATAGAGAGCTTGGATTTTCATTTTCCTTGTTCAATATTTCATCCAACAACTTATAACTTATTGGTTAGAGAGAAAAGCTAGAAAGCTAGAAAAGTTAGTTTTCATAGTAGAAAAGAAGAAGAGCAAAGCTTGATCACCAAAGGTAATGATCTTAAACCATGATTCTCCCTATCTTTAATTGTTAAATAAGTGAGTAGTGGTAGAATTTGTATGCTTAGAAGAAGTAGGAATGGCTAATAAATGGACTTAAACCTTAATAAGTCATGTATAAGCAATTCATAATCATTTAAGTTATGAATGTATGAAGAATTAATAAGAACTTATCATGTAAATAAGTTAATAAAATATGTATGCTAAGATGTTAGTATGATGGAAAGAATCCATTTGAAACGATGAACAAATATTAAGTAACGAAGTTATGCCGGAATTCACACGACTAGACAATAATCGTCGAATTCGTGAAATTCTCGGAATGAAAGTCGAATTTTGTCATTGAGCTCGAAAACGTTGGTTTTTGATGGGAATAAGTCTTATTTGGCATATAGAGTTGAGAACTAAAAAATGACCTAATTTCAACATAGAAATAAGAAACGAGCGTTGAACGTTCACGAATGTTTATCGTTTTCGTTAAAATGAACTAAAAGGTGAATTTTGAGTTAACGAAGTCGAAAATGTAAAATTCTTGCATGAACACGTAAAGTATGTGATTTGTGAGCTAATGGCTTTTGAACGAGCCGATTCGGACTTAAAATGGTCAAATTTAGAGTCTGGGTAGTTCGTTGTGTAAAATAAAACTTTGAAGAATCTGGTGCACAGAGCTGGCACCGCGGCGCCAGCCCAAGGCTAAAAGGTGGCGCTGCAGCGCCGGTTCCATGCCCAGACCTACTGCAGAGTCACGCCGCGGCGCTGCCAAATGAACTATGTGTTGTGCCGCAGCGCCAAGGCCAAATTCTGACCACTACTAACTCACACAGCAGCACAGCTTAACGAAGGAAAACTGGCGCCGCAGCGCCAGCCTTAGGGTTTTCATAGTAAAGAAAGATTATGAAGATAAAAAGAAAGACAGATAGTTAGTAGTGAAGTACAACCTTAAAGAACTTGAAGTAACATCCTTAAATGATGTTAAAGACCTTAAGTATTATAACTAAAGGTCAACGAAAGATTATTTGGAGTTAAGAACAATGTAATGTGATAAGCCAGAACCAATGTTAAACAATCTAAAATATGATTAGATTGAGAAGAAGTGTAAGATATAGTAATGACCTTACTTGTTTAAGTATAACCTAATGTGGTACGTTATGTGGTTATGTATTGTAGAGACCTTAAAGACTCAAACGAAAAGTAATTATACTGTAGCAGACGCTAAAGGCAAGTATTCTAACCCTTGTCTAAATTCTTTGGACAAGCATTGTAATTCATGTACTTTACGCATGAATTATTGTGTGATGAAGTCAAAGCCAATTCTTTCGGCTAGACTTAAGATAGTTTATGGATTTTTTTATAATCTATCGAACTGTTGTCAAGTTTTGCCAAACTATGTTGGTATGGTTTCCAAATGAAGATTGAGTATGCTAAACAAATGTTTTGTAGTCAAACGACAGGCACGTGAGGTTGCCACAGCTTAAACGTACATACGTTTAAAGAAAGTAGTGTTGTACAACATAGAGTACTACAGGCTGATCACCTAGACGTGCTCGTAAGTAATGTCAGACTTACGGACTTGGTGTCAGGTTGTCCTTTTCAAAGAAAGTATGAAATGCTCATGGTCTTGGACCGAAATTGATGTTTTACTGAATATTATTTATTGTGAAATGTTTTAAAGAAAAGTGAAGTGCTATTTTGAATTATCGATAGTACTTCATAACTATTGTTCAGTTATTGAAGATATACGATTCCTATGTTTCAAGCATATTATTTAAATGGAATTGTCGTACTTGCTGAGCTAGTTATGCTCACTCTTGTTTGAACCATATGAATACAGCTAAGACCGAACGGACCGAAGGATCCATTAAAGATAAAGGAAAGGCTAAGGCAGAATGTTGAGCTATCTATATAATAGTATAGGGTTAATGTTGTAATATATTTGATATTATGACAAAGAACTTATGTATTGGGTATAAAAAACCTAGGAAGGGAATATTGTATTGGAATATATAGAAGACATATTCACTCTTTTGAGTTATTTCAATTGACTGTTTGTGTGAACTGTAGCACAGTGTAACACCATTTGTCGAGTTAGAAGATACCCAAATTTAGGCATCACAGGTTGGTATCAAAGCAGTAGGTTATAAAACTTAAGGGGGGAATTAGAACCTTAAGTCATAACCTTAAGAAAAGTCAAAGAAGTAAAAGATGAAAATTAACCTTTAAAAATGTATTATTTATGTTATGTGTTTTTATTATCCTACTGACGTTTACTAATCAAACTAATTTGTTTTGTTGTAGATTTCAGGAGATAACGAAATGTATAAGGATATACATGTAGTCAGTGAAGAATCGGTGAATCAAATAGAGATTATTCCAAACCCGATAACAGCAGAGCCTAAAGTAGTAGTTATTGAGTCTGCAGACTCAGAGAACCTAGATCTTATGTCTGTGTTCGATGGCATGTCAGAAGAAGAGGTGGAGGTAGTGTCCTTTAGCCCAGTAGCAATTGCAGCAAAGATGGCTCCGGGGAAGTTGATGATGTCACTATTTATGACAGTATTGGATAGAAATATCCAGTATTGTAAGGAGGAGCTCCATGCTCTCTTGGAAGATAAGACAAGTATGGAGACTATATGGGAGGAGGAGCACGATGAAAGAGTTTTGGCAAAGCACAAGGTCCACGAGCTGAAACACGAGGTCTTTGAGCTCAGGCAGGAGCTAAAGACCAAGAAACAGAAGATTGGGAGGATGTACTATATACATAGGAGTTCTCATGCGAATTTCCAACAGCAAGTAGCTGGGTATCCGATAGAAGAAGGGAAAACTAGGCATACTATCAACCGAGATAGTATTGTCGGTCTTGCCAAAGCAGATTTTGATAATACCCTAAGGCAGATGTGGCCTAGCATTAGCTAGAGTAGAGTTAGATATGTAAATATGATGTATCTAGTAGTGACGTAAAACCCTCTTTTGTATATCAAAGGGTAGTCTTTTGTAAATCCCAATTTTTGAAAAGCAATTACGGGATTGTATTGTAATCATCTTAAGCTGTGTAATGTGAACGATGTAGTATTATACTACAAGAAGTAAATCAATATAAGCCTTTTTATGGAACATATTGAGTAATGAGTTGAAGTTATTGTTTAATCATGAATAATAACTAACTAACAAGAAAGAAGTAATAATGATGTGTTGTTTTATCTTAACAGCAAAATGCCACCAAGAAGGAGACGAAGGAATCAAAATGCTAATGTTAATCAACTGGAGGGAGGTCCGGTTAACCCAATTCAAGAGTTCGTTAACTTGTTAATGGCCGCGTTTAATAGGAATGGGGAGAATATTCCTGTAAATTTGGGGGTAGTACGGGCTACTACTTTTAAGGATTTCAAGAGTGTTGGTCTGCCGGAGTTCAAAGGAACTACATACCCCATAGAAGCCCAAACATGGGTGAAAGAAATTGAGAAGGTATTTGTCATTACAAATGTCGATGAAGGCCAAAAGGTTGCTTTTGCAACCTATATGACGAAGGGTGAGGCGAACTTCTGGTGGGAGGCGAACCAGGCTAGGGCTGGTATAGAGAACCTAACGTGGGTAAGGTTCAAGGAGATCTTCTTCGAGAACTACTTTCCCACGAGTATACAGGGAAAGATGAAAATGAGTTTTCTGGAATTAAAACAAGGGGAGATAATGATTCCCCAATACGCTGCCAAGTTCAATGAACTGGCAAGGTTTGCTCCACACCAAGTGGACACTGAAGTGAGAAAGGCTAGAAAGTTTGAGCAGGGCTTGAAACCCTGGCTTTATAGCTGAATATCGTTGTTCCAAAGTACTTCTTTTGGGACCATACTAGAGAAGGCGATAATCGCCGAAGGTGGGAATGAGGCTCTAAGCCAGTACCACAAGGACAAGAAGAATAAGAATAAGGTGGGTGGGGGAGTGAAGACCGAGGGAGCCAGCGAAAGTGACGAATGTCAAAAGAGGAAGGGAATTAACTCTAGGAATACCGGAGTGAAGCAAGGGGATCCTAAGAGGAGAATGGAGGCGTGCAAGAATTGTGGGAAGACTCACTTAGGAGTCTGTTTCAAGGGGAAGGCGGTATGTTACAATTGTGAATAGGAGGGACTTATTTCGCCTAATTGTCCAAGTCAGAAGAAGAACCATGGATGCTTTGTATGTGGATCAACTGACCACATATCAAAGAACTCCCGAAGAAGGGGACGGACGGGAATAAGGGCGCTAATAGTGGTAGGCTAGCGATTGGTGGTCCAGCGCAGCCAGGTAGGCCGATGGCCCGTACCTTTAACATGACAGTCCAAGATGTAGTTGCATCAGGGGACGTAGTTGCAGGTATTATTCCGATCAACGACATAAATGCTTACGGTTGTTTGATTCAGGTGCTACTTGTTCGTTTATAGCATGTGATTTTGCTAGACGATTAGATTACTTCCCAAAAAGTTGCCTATACCTTTGAATATCAAGGTAGCAAACAAAGAGATAATTCATGTTGAAGATATTCATAGGAGTTATTGTGTAGAAATACGAGGGTATAGATTATCGGTAGATTTGATACCGATAAAGCTGGGAGAATTTGACATAATTCTCGGGATGGATTGGTTGTTCAACCATGGTGCAATAATAGATTGCCAAAAGAAGTGTGTAAATATTAGAACGTCGAGACAACCTCAGGTATTATTTTACGGTAATAGATCGTCGGGACGTTCGTGTTGTCTTACCAAGACACAAACTAGAAAACTCTTGAGGAAGGGATGTGTAGGTTATCTGTGTCATGTTGTTGATACCCAGTGAGTGGGAGCGACCATGGAACAAATATCTATAGTTCGAGAATTCATGGATATATTTTACAGTGAATTGTTGGGTCTTCTACTGGATAGGGAGATCAAATTCGTAATAGACATTGTGCCATGAGCGGCACCGGTTTCCACGGCACCATATCGTATGGCGCCTGTAGAAATGAAGGAGTTAATGGTTCAGTTACAAGAACTGTTGAACAGAAAGTACATTCAATCGAGTGTTTCACCGTGGGGAGCACCGACACTATTTGTAAAGAAGAAGGACGGATCGTTAAGACTTTGTATCGACTATCGAGAGTTGAACAAGCTAACGATAAAGAATAAATACCCATTGCCCAGGATCGATGATCTTTTTGATCAGTTGAAAGGGGTAAAGTATTTTTCAAAGATAGACTTGCGAATGGGGTATCACCAATTAAAAGTTAGGAAGGAGGATGTACCAAAGACGGCATTCAGGACTTGTTATGGTCATTACAAGTTTCTGGTAATGTTACTAATGCACCAGCTGCATTTCTGGACATGATGAATATAGTGTTCAAACCATATTTGGACAAGTTCGTCGTTGTGTTTATCGATGATATTCTAGTCTATTCTAAGATGCCAGAAGATTATGTTGAGCACTTAAGAATATTGTTGGAGGCACAAAGGAAGGAGAAGTTGTATGCAAAGTTCACTAAGTGTGAATTTTGGCTGGAAATAGTATAATTTTTAGGACACGTTATCGACAGGGAGGGGATTTCAGTGGATTCAACGAAGGTGGAGGCCATGGTTAATTGAGAATAACTTAAAACGCCGACTGAGGTGTGGAGTTTCCTAGGGTTAGCGTGATACTATCGGAGATTCATTCAGGATTTTTCAAAGATAGCTACTCCATTGACTAACTTGACAAGGAAAACGGTGAAGTATGTGTGGACTGAGAAGTGCGAAGACAGTTTTCAAGAACTGAAGAAGAGGTTGAGTGAAGCGCCTATTTTATCATTACCTGATGACACAGGAAATTTCGTAGTTTATAGCGATGCTTCGCATAGAGGACTTGGTTGTGTGCTCATGCAGCATGGCAAGGTCATTGTGTATGCATCACGGCCGTTGAAGGATTATGAGAAAGTTTACCTTACTCATGATCTGGAACTAGCCGCAGTAGTGGTTACCTTAAAGATATGGAGACATTATCTTTATGGAGAAAAATGTGAGATATACACGGACCATAAGTGTCTAAAATATATCTTCACATAAAATGAGTTGAATATGAGATAAAGAAGATGGTTGGAGTTGATAAAGGATTACGATTGTGAAATCATGTATCATCCGGGAAAAGCCAATGTAGTGGCCGACGCCTTAAGTAGGAAGGGTCGGAAAAAGTTGTCTATGTTAACGACTCAAAATGAGTTAATAACAGAGATAGGTAGAATGGAGTTGGAGGTGAAGTTGTCAAGTGAATCAGGACAGAGATTGTTTACAACAAAGATTCAATCTACCATTGTAGAGAGAGTCAAGGAGGTACAACTCAGAAATGAGGAGTGCGATCGGATGAAGAAGCGGTTAACCGAAGAAAAAGATTTAAAGTATAGTCTTGATAATGAGGGGTTATTAATATTTGAAGGAAGAATTTGGGTTCCGAATGAGACGGAATTAAAGGAGCAAATGTTTCAAGAGGCTCATAGTTCGAGGTACTCGATTCATCCTGGTAGCACTAAGATGTATTAAGACCTTCGATAGAGTTTTTGGTGGTCGAACATGAAGAGAGAGATAGCCGAGTATGTGAGTAGGTGCTTGATTTGTCAAAAAATTAAGGTTGAACATCAACGACCAAGTGGCTTGTTACAGTCATTGGAGATTTCGGAATGGAAATGGGAGCATATCACGAAGGATTTTGTGGTGGGACTTCCAGTTACAATGAAAGGGTATGACAAAATTTGGGTAATAGTGGACCGGTTGACGAAATCGGCTCACTTTTTGCCAATAAGGGTTAAGTATAACTTAGACCAATTAGCTAAACTTTATGTTAAGGAAATTATTTCCAGACATGGAGTACTAGTTTTGATAGTGTCAAATCGTGATCCACGATTCACATCGAACTTTTGGAGAAGTCTGCAAAAGCAGTTGGGAATGCAGTTGAAGTTGAGTACGGCTTATCATCCACAAACTGATGGGCAGAGTGAGAGAACAATTCAGATGCTAGAAGATATGTTGAGATCTTGTGTCATGTATTTCAAAGGTAGTTGGGATGATCATCTACCATTAGTAGAGTTTGCGTACAACAACAGTTATCATGCAAGCATATGCATGTTGCCTTACAAAGCCTTGTATGGAAGGAAGTGCGGAACACCATTGTATTGGGATGAAGTGGGAGAACGCCAAATGCTAGGACTAGAATTGGTGCAGCAGACAGCGAATGTAGTGAAGTTGATACGGATGCATCTTGTAGCAGCTCAAGACAGACAGAAGAAGTATGCAGACTCACATCAAGTAAATAGAGAGTTTGAAGTAGGCTCGTATGTATTTCTAAAGGTATCTCCATGGAAAGGAAAGATACGCTTTAGAAAGAATGGAAAGTTAAGTCCAAGGTTTATAACACCATTTGAGGTATTAAAACGGGTAGGAGAGGTAGCTTATGTGGTAGCATTACCTCCAGACCTAGAACGAATGCATAACGTGTTTCACGTATCTGTGTTACGTCCTTATAAGCCTGATTATAAGCACGTAATAGAGTATGAGCCTATTCATATCGAGAAGGACTTAACGTACGAAGAGATGCTGATTCAAATCATCGATAGAAAAGAGCAAATTCTGCGGAACAAAGTTATACCTTCGGTAAAGGTGTTATGGAATAACCACGATGCCGAAGAAGCAACGTGGGAACTTGAAGAAAAGATAAAGAGGAATTACCCTCAGTTATTTGTTTAATGTAAGACGAGATTATGAGGATAGAATCCATATAAGGGGGGAAGGATGTAACGACCGAGAAATTCAGATTTTATTGTAAAATAATTTTATTTAATTAAATAAGGAATAAAATTATATTATATGTTATTATTATGTGTTAGCAAGATGAATGTCATTCTATAACCTAGATATATCGGAACGTCATTGTATTTTGGCTACGTGAAGGAATTAAAGTGTTTGAATTTCCAAGACGAAAATAAAAGTTTTCCAAGAAATTTTGCGAAAAAACACTATTCACTAATTTCTGCTCGAGAATTATTTTTGAACTTTTGAGAAATACATAATGATATAATATCAAGGTAAGATGAATTATGTAATAATAATTCAAGTATGAAAAACGTAATTTTTCGCATGCAGACTTAATTCAAGAAAGTTAGGAAAAGTAAAGCGTTAACTAGTTAAAGAGATGATCGTATAATACGTAGGTATTGTACGAGGTAATGAATACGAGTATGATACCAAGTAATATACAAGTATGTATGAAGATGGTATGACGTATATGTTGAATAAGTATACGAGTTCGAATACAAGATTAATACGTAGAGTACACGTTATAAAGGTTTTAAGCCAAATGTAATGAACTTGTAAGATTGTGTAGGAAGTGTATAGTTTAATTGGGATTGGGATTAAGCCCAATGTAAACTATTGTTAAAGCCCAAGTGTTGGTTAATGTAAAGTCTAAAGTTGATTAATGCAATCCCAAAAGCATAAGTTAAATTAATTGAGTTAAAGCCCAAATTAAGATCCAATGGATAAAGAAGATCCATGGGGCAACCCATGTGGGGCCATGATCACATGGGTGATCTTGGTGGCCAAGCAAATAATGTGATGAGCAAGAAAAAGAATTGATGAGCAAGTAAACTTGGTGAGTAAGTAATGAATAGTAAGGAGGTTTGATTAAGGAGGTGGGATGGGTTTGTTGACCATTGTGCCCTAACTTTGGTTTTCCTATAAATAGAGAGCTTGGATTTTCATTTTCCTTATTTAATATTTCATCCAACAACTTATAACTTATTGGTTAGAGAGAAAAAGCTAGAAAGCTAGAAAAGTTAGTTTTCATAGTAGAAAAGAAGAAGAGCAAAGCTTGATCATCAAAGGTAATGATCGTAAACCATGATTCTCCCTCTCTTTAATTTTTAGATAAGTGAGTGGTGGTAGAATTTGTATGCTAAGAAGAAGTAGGAATGGCTAATAAATGGACTTAAACCTTAATAAGTCATGTATAAGCAATTCGTAATCATTTAAGTTATGAACGTATGAAGAACTAATAAGAGCTTATCATGTAAATAAGTTAATAAAATATGTATGTTAAGATGTTAGTATGAGGGAAAGAATCCATTTGAAACGATGAACAAATCTTAAGTAACGAAGTTATGCCTGAATTCACATGATTAGACGATAATCGTCGAATTCGTGAAATTCTCAGAATGAAAGTTGAATTTTGACATTGAGCTCAGAAACGTTGGTTTTCGATAGGAACAAGTCTTATTTGGCATTATAGAGTTGCGGACTCAAAAATGATCGAATTCCGACTTAGATCGAAGAAATGAGCGTTGAACGTTCACGAACGTTTATCGTTTTGGTTAAAATGAACTAAAATGTGAATTTTGAGTTAACGAAGTCGAAAATGTAAAATTCTTACATGAACACGTAAAGTATGTGATTTGTGAGCTAATGGCTTTTGAACGAGCCGATTCGGTCTTAAAATAATCAAATTTAGAGTTCGGGAAGTTCGTTGTGTAAAAAAAACTATCAAGAATCAGGTGCA
The DNA here is from genome assembly GCA_016801055.1 of Panax notoginseng. Lineage (NCBI taxonomy): Eukaryota > Viridiplantae > Streptophyta > Magnoliopsida > Apiales > Araliaceae > Panax > Panax notoginseng. Next base: position 97,834,695 of record CM029018.1, read on the forward strand.
CAGAGCTGGCGTCGCGGCGCCAGCCCAAGGCGAAAAGGTAGCGCTGCAGCGCCGGTGTGAGAGCCCTGAATCCGGGTCCCAAATCACCGCGGATCTGGTACAATCAAATTCTATTTCTATTACTATTGCGGAAGATATAAACATAAATTGTTTATACAATAAACTTTACACACTATCCCCCAAGGTCGAGTAACCTTAACTTATACACAATTCATAACATGTCTAACATATAACATTATTATCGTACTATACTACTACAATTATCTACACATATTATCCCAAGCTGAACTTGGCTTTATCCTTTCCTGTATCCGAACGTATTCGCCTTATTTACAATATTTATCATGATATAGCAAGGGTGAGCAATAAGTTTGCCCAGCAAGTTTAAGTTCAATAAATTAAGAATATATCATGATTGAAAGAATTGAACAAAAGCTAGCTACAGTTCTACAATATAATTGCGAACTAGCATGGACAAATTTTGCATAGCTGAACGAACATTGAACATGAATATATATATATATCTGGACCGAATGGTAATAACGGTGATTAGCCTTTCATACCTGATGAATACATGTAGTATGCACAGAGTGTGATTTAATATTACCTAGACATGGCAATCAGAAATGATTAACCACAAGTATATATGAATAAACAACTCGAGGTCGAGTTAAGAAAAACTTGTCTGAACCGTTGATTACCGCTATGCAATTTAAATAAGCTTTGTCTGAAGACCTAATATATAAATATCGATCTACAAATTAGAATAATATCATCAAAACATTTAAAATAACCTAAACACATTATCACATAACCATATCAGTCTATAACACATAAGACCTAGTATCAAGTCAAACTTTTACAGTCCGAGTCGAGTTCAGCACATTTCTAACATCTCGACGGTCTAGTCGGATAAATATCGAGTTTAAGTTCAATTAAACTTTGTCTAACACTTAGCAATTATCTTAGATAATTATTTTATCAGTCAAAATAATTTTCCAAATCTCATAATAATTTTTAAATAATTATTATCATTTATCATGCATTTTCAATCATTTAAAAACGTATTTATAAGAATTAAATACCACATAATTTCTTTATCATTAATATTTATTTAATACTAAATATTAATAAAAATTGTAACATAATATTATAATATATAAAAGTATTTTTAATACCTTAAAATTATATTTATATGATTTTTAAACCTTTAAATCCATTATCCGGTAATTGCTTTTAATATTAAAATATTAATATTTTCATGACAAAATATCAAAAGTTATATTTTATAACTTAAAATATTTTTATAATACATAAATCATTTTTATAAATCATAAATTCTATTTTTTTCATAATTTATTTAATATATTTATTAAATAAATTAATTACCATTACTAATAATTTATTGATGAAATTCATCACAAAATATTAAAAGTTATTAAAAATAACTCAAAATATTTTCTTATACCATAATATAATTGTTCATGATTTTTCATGATTTTTTATGTATTAAAATCATTTTTAAATAATTTATTTAATATTATAATTGAATAAATTAAATACCATTTTTATTCCAAAAATATGAAATATTTAAGAAATATATTCAAAATTATTAAAAACTCATTTTTAGAATTTAAAATAATTTTTAGGAATTTCTTTTTTATTTTTCATAATTAAAAACTATTTATTTCAATTTATTTAATAAAAATAATTATTTTCGGAAATTAATTATTAATAAATGGCCCTATAGCGACAGAACCGTCGTTATAAGTGTTCTTGAGCCGTTCTTGAGCCTGTCCAGATCTTCATGTCAGTGAAAAAGGTGCTTAGTTTGACCAGTTCTATATTCGTGATGTTTGTGTTTTCTGGGCAGATAAATTGCTATTGCTGTAGTATAAGTGTAGTACTATAATTGTAAACAAGTTACATGGTAATTCTATAACATATCAAAGAGATCCATGCTTCAGAAAAGATTATCAGACGCTGTTCTTCATTTCTGGGTTTTCCAGAAATGAAGAACAGTACAAGTATGCTACTTTAAATCTTCATAGCTTGCATCAAGGATTCACTTAGTGCGATATAAAGGTTCATTCTTGCAGTACTGATGTCAGTGTACAATTTTATAACCTTAGATTATAATAACAACATCACCAATAGAAAATCTGGGCCGGTCAAAGTAGGCAAGAAAAACTGTTCTTGAACATTTTCGGGTTTTCTAGAAATGTTCTTGAGCAGTTGGTCAACCCACGTTTGACCCATACCAAAATCTATTCTGCTAAGTAACTGGGTAATCTAGAGGCATAGATATGTAGTCCATATGTCATACTACAACCTCAATACAACAACTTGGCCAAAATATTAAACCACAGCAAGATCTAAACCGTCAAAAGTGGCTGTCAAAAATTCTGGGTTTTTGGGTTGCCCAAAAACTCAAAATTTCTGATCGGTCAACTCCCTTTGAACACTCATAACTTGCGTTCTAGACATGATCTGACCATGATTCAAGTTTCAGAACAAAGATCGCATGGCATAGAACAGATCCATAACATAAAACACACATAACACCTAACACACACAGATCTAGAAGCTCTGACATATGACTGTCAGACAACTTTTTCAAGATTTTTGAAAACTTGATTTTCGAGCAATTTGATGTTATGGATCTGGGATATAACAACCCAGATCATTAAAAGACACACAATAACTCATATCTAACCAATCATTAACAACATTTAACATCAAATCATAAGATTTCTAAGATTAGAGTTTATAACACTTTGATGCTCCATTTTTGATTCTGATCTTGATGATCTGATCTTGTTAAGCTAAGAGGTGATCTTGGCTTTGTATCTCACTCTCTCTCACTCCCCATTTTTGGATTTTGGAGAGAGAATGGCTAAAGTAAAAATGAGAAGTCAAGTAAGCCTTTTTCTCTTTTTAATCTATAAAAGTATGATGAAATGAATGTTGGCTGATATTGTTGCTGATTTGTGAGATATAAGTCACATGCTAGGCTTAGGGTGGTTCACCAACCCATTTTAGGTCAAGATCTACAAGTTATGTTAAATAATGCAATAAGGGCAAAATGGTCATTTTGTCCAACATTTTAATGGCACATTTAATAATTGTTACAACCCTTAGGGTTTAACCCTTAGGGTTTGGACCCTTAGGATTTAACCCTAAGGTTAAAATGATAATAATAATAATTTTCTAGGATTTCCAATTTAGGTTTTAAAATGAAAAAAAATATTTCTAAATTATAATTAGGATTCTCTAATTATACTAAGATTTCCTAATCATAATTCAAACTTGCTAATTAGGATTAATATTTCCTAATTAAAATTGTTAATTTAGCAATTAGGTCCATAATTGCACATTAGGGTTTCGAACGGAGCAATTAGGGTTTCTAATAATTAGGTTTTCTAATTATTAGGGTTTCAAATAAATCATTAGGGTTTGCCCTAATTAAGTTATAACTAATAACACTTAAGCCTTATACATAGCATTTGAATTCCCAAATTAGGGTTTTCTAATTCCGAATTAGGGTTTTGAATTCTCGGAACTAAAATTAGGGTTTTCCAGAGCCGGTTCTAGGGTTTCTTATAAATAGTAAGAATTTTCTAACAGAACATTGACGTTCTAAAAATAATACTAGGGTTTGCCACTGATATAGGTTATCTGGTCTACCCTTGACCTTGAACCACATATTGTACACATATACAACCATATACAGAAAACATATACACTTATACCCTTAATCTTGAATAATTCACCACAAAATTTTTAAATTCACAGAATTTCTTCTCGGAAATCTCAAATTCATTCACTTATTTTCTGTCTAGGATTATTATTTGCCCTTAATTCAATATTTTAAGATTTTATAAATATCCAAGTTATCGGGTTGCCACAGCCAGTGCCATGCCCAGACCCTACTGCAGAGTCATGCCGCGGTGCGGCCAAATGAACTATGTGTTGCGCCGCAGCGCCAAGGCCAAACTCTGGCCACTACTAACTCACACAGCAGCACAGCTTAACGAAGGAAAACCGGCGCCGCAGCGCCAGCCTTAGGGTTTTCATAGTAAAGAAAGATTATGAAGATAAAAAGAAAGACAGATAGTTAGTAGTGAAGTACAACCTTAAAGAACTTGAAGTAACATCTTTAAATGATGTTAAAGACCTTAAGTATTATAACTAAAGGTCAACAAAAGATTATTTGGAGGTAAGAACAATGTAATGTGATAAGCCGGAACCAATGTTAAACAATCTAAAACATGATTAGATTGAGAAGAAGGGTAAGATATAGTAATGACCTTACTTGATTAAGTATGACCTAATGTGGTACGTTATGTGGTTATGTATTGTAGAGACCTTAAAGACTCACACTACAAGAAAATCGACCTATAGCGACTATCGGCGACCGTCGCTATAGGATTTAGCGACGGTCGCGGACCGTCGCCATAGAAGCCGTCGGTAAACTCTATAGCGACGGTCTTTAGGACTATAGCGACGGTCGGCGACCGTCGTTATAGACTTTTTAAATTTAAAAAAAAAATTAAGTAATAATGCACATTTATTCAACAAACACAAAAACAATATAAAATAAAAAATATTATATACATCATTTAAAATCATTCACATTACAACATTACAATACGTAACATCTAACATATGTCAATGCCCAAAACATGGTTGCGTTAAAAAAAGAAGAAACATAAAGATAATAAGAACACCTAAGATAAAAGTAACAAAATAAACAAAACCCCAACAAGATGTTGTGCAAAAACACTCCTTTTGGAAGACTAATTTTTTTGATGTTGATGTAGATGCAAAGCAGTCTCTGCAATAAGAAAGATAAACTTAGTTTTAAGTCAAAACTCAAGAACAAATTAAACTAACATGCTACAAATCAATCATAACAATAAAGAAGTTATTAATAAAAAAATAATAAAGAAGTTAACAAAATTGCATCTTGAGTGCAATTATAGAGGAAAAACTGAATAAGATTTGGGACAATTTCAGGAAAAGTTTGCTTAAAATTTAAATAAAATAATATAAAAGCATGGGAAATAGTGAATGTAATGAAACATCAAGGAATTACCACGGAAACGTTGTTGAAAATATACCAAAGTTGCTCACCCACATCCTTGGTACTCTGCTCAGCCACATATTTTGATAATATTTTACCAAAGAAGTCACTCATCTACTGACAGTGGTTCGCCAGAATGACATAATGACAGGCCATAGAATCTCATTTTGGTGTGCCAAGCATTCTGAATATCTGCGGTTATACAGACTAGTTATGATACAACCCAAGGACCACATGTCAATTTAATTTCATAACTTTGAAACAATTAAGTGTTAGCATTAGTAGATTTCAAACTTGGATTCCAAATTGATCAACACATCTAAAATTCAAGAAAGAAACATGTCTACCATGATTTAAACCAACAAAAATTAAAATAAATGATAGCAACAACAATAGCTATATATGTAACTAAGTCAAACAACTCTGGCAGTAGATTACTAAATGCCATAAGTAGAACCAAAGAGTAACAACCAATCGAGTGTATGGTTTCAATGGATTACCATATTGACGAACCAACCCAAAATCACATATCTTCAGCTCACCACAATTATTTAAATGCAAATTTGAAGTCTTCAAATCTGGGTGAAGAACCCAATTATTGTGAAGATACTTTACTCCCTCAAGTAGCTGGAATGACCTTAGCAAGAGGCTAGCAGCTATGAAAATGGAACACCATGTAACAAACTAATAGCTAAACAAACCATCAACTATAAATTAGACCATAATTCTTAACATAGTTTCTTGCATTAAATAACACTTGGCTAAAGTTTTTCAAAGAATGAAAGGAAAGGAAAATCTGAGTGCAAGAGCAAAAATTACCATCCCTAACATGGACACATAGTGCAGAACACGTGTAAGTACATAGTTTCATCAAAAGTGAAGGCTTTTTCTCAACTCCTCCCAACGAGTCCCTGAAAATCCCTGTCAGATCAACACCAAAAAAACATGTACACAAATTCATGGTAAGCTGCAGTTAAAACATGTCCTCAATCTTTTGAAGTAGGAAACCTGGACCTGCAAATCTCATGTAATCACAATATCACTTTGGAATTAAAAATGACATGGCTAAACAACAAAATGAAAGCACACCAGCCAGGATGTGCCCATTAATTATGAGACAAAAATCATGAATGCATGAGTTCCACTTTTACCAGTTTATTGAAGTACGTATTAAAATTTTCACATTGCTTGTAAAAGATCTGTATTTGTAGAAATATTATAAACATATATATATATATATATATATATATATATATATATTTAATATTTATAAGGAAGAAATAAAACTTCTATTTGAATTTTCATGATACTGCACTGCTTTATTGGAAGGAGTTGCAACTTTTCAGTACCCACGAACTTTAACAACTCTATGCTCAGCAAAATCTGATAGGACTGAGAACTAGAGAATCAAAATATCAAATAACTACATGAAATTATAATCTGCATCTTTTTAATAAAAATCATTCAAACTACTAATTCAAAATTTCTACATCATTTATACCCAGAATCATTCAGACCCAAAATTTCTACATCTTTTTTAATAAAAATCATTTATACCCAAAATCATTCATAACAACATACTCTAGTGTGGCGAGTATTATTAAGATACAAAAACAAAGCTTTTTAAGATGTACTGCAGAAGTCCCAAAAAGGAATGAATCGATAAAACAACTGTAATAATTAGGGTTTGGAATAAAAGAGTAAAGATGTAAAAAGGAGAGAAATATAGGTATGGAGAAAGATACAGATATAGATAGAGATCGATGATGGTATACCCTTGTTCGCTCCGGTCATGATTGCTTCGTCTCACCATCGCATATCCTATACCCTTGTTCACTCCGGTCACGATCGCTCTGGTCCGTTCGTCTGTAACGAGAGAGAAAGAGTGAAGATATTGAAATTATTTGGGGGAAAGTGAAAGGGTTTTACCTTAAAAAAAACTTTATACCGACGGTTCCGTGCCGACCGTCGCTATAGATACCCTATAGCGACGGTTCCGTGCTGACCGTCGCTATAACTCGTCGCTATATGTCAAATTTCTAGTAATGTCAAAGGAAAAGTAATTATACTGTAGCAGACACTAAAGGCAAGTATTCTAACCCTTGTCTGAATTCTTTGGACAAGCTTTGTAATTCATGTACTTTACGCATGAATTGTTGTGTGATGAAGTCAAAGCCAATTCTTTCGGCTAGACTTAAGATAGTTTATGGATTTTTTATAATCTATCGAACTGTTGTCAAGTTATGCCAAACTATGTTGGAGTGGTCTTCAAATGAAGACTGAGTATGCTAAACAAATGTTTTGTCGTCAAACGACAGGCACGTGAGGTTGCCACAACTTAAACGTACATACATTTAAAGAAAGTAGTGTTGTACAACATAGAGTACTATAGGCTGATCACCTAGACGTGCTCGTAAGTAATGTCGGACTTACAGACTTGGTGTCGGGTTGTCCTTTTCAAAGAAAGTTTAAAATGATCATGGTCTTGGACCGAAATTGATGTTTTACTGAATATTATTCATTGTGAAACGTTTTAAAGAAAAGTGAAGTGCTATTTTGAATTATCGATAGTACTTCATAACTATTGTTCAGTTATTGAAGATATATGATTCCTATGTTTCAAGCATACTTTTTAAATGGAATTGTCATACTTGATGAACTAGTTATGCTCACTCTTGTTTGAACCATATGAATGCAGCTAAGACCGAACGGAACGAAGGATCTGGTAAAGATAAAGGAAAGGCTAAGGCAGAACGTTGAGCTGTCTATGTAATAGTATAGGGTTAATGTTGTAATATATTTGATATTACGACAAAGAACTTATGTATTGGGTATAAAGAACCTGGGAAAGGAATATTGTATTGGAATATATAGAAGATATATTCACTCTTTTGAGTTATTTCAGTTGAATGTTTGTGTGAACTGTAGCACCGTGTAGCACCATCTGTCTGGTTGGAATGTAGCATCCCCAAATCTGGGTACTTTTTACCTAAGATCTGGTACATCATTTCTATAACTATTGCGAAAGACATAAACATAAATTGTTTATACATTAAACTTTTACACATCATCCTCAAGGTCTACAACCTTAACTTAATACATACCTTTAATATCTTAATCATTTACAATACTATTTTCATCAGAAAATTTAATAAATCTAATTGCACCATAATTAAATCTTGAACTTTGTCTTTGCTTCTGTCTTTACTCGAGCTTTCCTCTTAAATCTAAATTTTTTTATCATGATATAGCAAGGGTGAGCAACAAATTTGCCCAGCAAGCATAAGCTTAATTGAGGATATATCATGATTGAAAGAATTGAACAATAAGCTCGCTAACTTTCAACAACATAAACATTGTGAAAGAGCATGAACAAATTTTCTTAGCTGAAAGACCAAGTCAATAAAAATGAATGGTTAAGCATGAACATGAACAGATTAACTGAACCAAATGGTAATGAAGGTGATCAGCCTTTCATACATGATGAACATTTACAACATGCACAACGTGCGAATCAATAATCAGTATAGACGTTAATAATCAACAACAATTATTCACTAATATGCTTTGAACATACAACTCAAGTTTGAGTTAGGGAAACTTGCCTGAACCGCTGATTACCGCTAAGCAATCTAATTTAGTCTCTCATAAAAGACCTATCAGTATAAGATTGATCTTTCAATCAGCATAACATACCGGTTAGCTCAATATACTATTACTTTATCAATCAATTATCTAACACTTAAATACATAATTAAATATTAGATAATACCTTGCAACATTAGCATTATTATCATCCTTTGATAATTTTTTAATCACTATATCATATCCATTATGATTTAACACTCGCTTTTTCATTTTATAAGTTATTTTTTAACATCTAATAAGTTAAATTACTAATCCAGTAACCTGAATTCTAAATCTAGCAACCAAATTACCAATCCAGCAGACTAGATTGCAAATCCAGCAACTTGGATTCCAAATCCAGCATCAAGATGGCCAATCCAGCAAACTAAACTGCAATCCAGCAAACTGGATTCCAAATTCAGCAACTAGATTGCAATCCAGCAAGCTGGATTCAACATATTTTCAATTCAGTAAACTTTTTTTCAATCAAGCAAGCTGGATTCATCAGATTCTTCAATCCAGCAAGCTGGATTCTATATCCTTTTTACGAAAATACCAAATCAGCTTACTATTTTTATATCTTTTGTCCAAACATATATACATATATTTCATACACAAAAAATATTTTTCCATAATTTTTCAACTTCCTTTAGTATTTTTTAAAAATCATGTTTAGTGTGTAGCTTAAGAATTTAGCCCTATCATGCTTAAGTCCAAAAATTCTCATCTTTTGACACAATATTCTACGTGTTAACGTGATGCCCCAGTTTAAATTTTGTGTCTATCGGAGTTATAGAACTCCGGTTATAGTCATTTTTGTCGAAAAATCATAAAAATTGAAATGGTCATAACTTGGTCATTTTAAGTCGGAATGAGCTCATTTTTGGACAGAAGGTACTTTATTCCATATATTTTCATTTCCCAATAGGCCGAAATTTTTATCACAAATTAAGTGGCCGAAAATGCCCTTTTAAAATTTTGGGCAGTAGCATTTTGTCATTTTGCAGTTTTTTATGCTTTGTTAAAAATTGTCCATACGGAAATCTACAGCTCTTTTTTCAGTGATTCCACTTGGAGATGTTAGAAAAATTATCATATTATCCTCCCAAATTTTTCTAGAATTTTTGAAAGTCCAAAAAATGACTAAACTGCCCCTACTCTTGACTGTCCAAAATAGTCTGTTGTCCTTAAAAGACACAAAACTATTTTTGCTAAATCAGTCACTACGGACTGTGTACTTAAAATTTTTGAGTGCTACCACTTGGGTTTAGTATTTAACTTACATATCTAGCACCTCTCTTTGACGGATTGCAAAAAGAAGGTGTAGATCAAAAACGGTGAAAATCCAAAGTAAATAGAAATTTAGGGCTTATAAACTAGAAAATCACTTTTTCTTTACTTTTGATTTCCAACTAAAAAAAACACCCAATATAGGTATATCTAAACATGAAACACCCATTAACATGTATATACATGATTTTTGAGTTTAGAAACATAGATTCAAGGTTTGATTAAGAATAATTATATAAACAAAAAGGGGTTTATACCTTTGATTTTTCATGCTCACTTTCTTCTTCTTCTTCCCAAGATGGCTATGGAGTTAGGAGAATTTGAAAAAAAAACTCTCCCTCCTCCCCCTCTATGGCTACCGAATGGCCTCCCTTCTCTCTCCCTCTATTTGGGTTTTCTTGGTGTTAGCTAGATGAAGGAGATGAAAGAGAAAATTAAGATAGCTTTATTTTAGTAAACTTCATATAATAGCTTCACATACACCACTCCTTTTTCTCTTCCATAAACCCACCAGCCATGTGGCCACTTCCATTCTCCACCAATTCTCTCTCTCTCTTAATTACCAAGAGCTTGCTTACAAGAATGAACAAAGATATTGGATAAATATAAAGATGACACATATGAGGAATAGGTGGGAGTGGGTGAACCACTAAAGTAATTAACCACATTCTTCCCCCCTCTTTTTTCCTCTCTAATGTCCGGCCATGTGGCCTATTATCTACCAATTTTGGTTTAATTTCTTTGTCCATAAATGTCCCTCCTTTGCCTTTTGTTATTCAAAAATGTCCCCCCATACTTGGATCAAATTTTGGGCTTTTTAAATTTATTGATTGGGCCAACTCTTGGGCCGCCATATTTAATATCTTTGGACTTTTAATTTAATTTCTTTGGGCCATAAAAAATATCATATTTCCAACACTCTTAATATTACTATTTCCTAATTATTTAATTAGGGTTTTTATTTTCTCAATTATAACATAAATCCTTACTCATGCACATTTATTTCCTTAACTCAATTAAACTTGCTATAATTAGGTTATAAAATTAATTAATTGAGATGTATAAAATAAATCTCTTAGAATTAGTATATATTATAAATATTAATACTCTACCATATTATAACATCTTAGGTTATTTAATTATCACACCTAATATATATATTAGGTTACATAACTTAATTCTTAATTCACTTTTATATAAAAAAATAAATGTATTCACATTATATAATGTATATTTATTTAATCATATACATAATTCACATAATCATAATATATTTCACTTCTCACACTAATTTTGACTTTTCTACATAAAAAGTCAACTATTGACTTTGACCAAAAGTCAATCTTTACACATTTTGTGTTTACAGTCTATTCTGACTAAACTTGACGTTCCAGGCACAACTGAGCAGTCCGTGCTTCAAAATTCTATCTCTAACTCAAATTTTGAGTTTTAAATTACTCCATTCTTATTGTTAATCGTATTAACTAACGACTTTATATTTATTCAAATTCTTATTTGCTAGTCAAGGCCAACGTTCAAGCTATGTTAATGACTAACATAGTTTTATGTTAATCCTTATATCATGAACTTAATTCATTATTTCTCTTGCTAAAATATATATAGCACCTTACTAAGTATATATATATATATATATATATATATATATATATATATATATATATATATATATATACTCATCTTCGTTTAACCTCATAGCTTTTCTTCCTGTAAAATCTTATTTCGTTAATAAAATTCCACATGTATTAGCATAACATTTATTACACTATTCAATTCACATCAAATTTTACAGGTATCATAATACCTTATTCTTGATATTCATTCAAATACATATCAAATCATTTCTAGGGTTTTGGAATTTTGTAACCCATATTTCTTTATTCTCATTCAATTAAGAAACCATATAGGTTCTTTCTTAAAAATTTTAAATAAATCCTCAAATTCTTTTCTAGGTTTTATTCTTTAACCTTTATTCTAGTCATTCAAGATTTTATAAATTTTTGGGTTGTCACATGGAAGATACCCGAATTTGGGGGCGTCACAGCTTCTGATACAGATAGATGATGCTCTACGATTCTGATCATAGTGTCTAGCCACCTTGGTGCTTGATCTGATACTAGCAAACGAGAACACTACGACTTCTCTTAAGTACTGGAACACTACGATCTTCACTTGCTTGACTTACAGACTATACGCTTCCGAGAGCTCACTACGATCTCTGAGTTTAGCTCGGTAAGTGTTTGGACCACTCTACGATTTTGGGAGAGGCCCTCCAAAGTAGACACACCACGATTCTTGTTGATCTACGATTCTGCCTTGGCTTTTACAATCTTTTGATCAGCTCGATAGACTACGATTCCATTGAAGCCTATCTATTACATCTTAAGATATAGATCAACCTAACAGCTTTGATCTCTTCATCTATACATTCATTTACAAAATGATAAACATTAATAGCTCAAATCAACCTAACAATTTTGATCAACCACTAAGTCCTTGTACATATGTTCCTTGAAGGACTTTACATATAATCATGAATATTTACTTTCAACATCAAATTTAAATATGTAATCTCCCAACAGTTTATTTAAGGTTAATTTTCATCTTTTAAATCTTTCAGTACTAAGTTTCCTTAATACTCAATTAACCATTTCTACTAGAATTCATTTGCTTTTAACTTCTCATTTACTAACGAGGTTATTAACCTAAGGTTCTCCCCCACTTAAGTTATATAACCTAATGCTTTGATACCAACCTGTGACACCCCCAAATCTGGGTACTTTCAACCCACATATATGGTGATACACGGTACTCATAACTATACAATAATTCCATCGAAACAACATCAAAATGATTGTATTTACTACATTCTTATTACAATAGTAATGAATCCTTTCCCAGGTTCTGTAACCAAATACATTCTTTGTTTGTCATAGTATAATTCATACAAATATACTAGTCTATTATAGGATAAACTACTTATCCATCTTAGCTTTGCCTTTATCTTTAATAGAACCCTCAGTTCATTCGGTCTTAGCTATAATCATATAATTCAAGCAAGAATCGAGCATAACTAGCTCAACAAGTCTAACAATATATAATACAAGTACCACATCGAGAATTATATGATTATTCTTCATTAGCTGAACAAATAACTATAAAGTACTATGAAACATTAAGATAACACTTTTCATTCTCATAAAACCATTCCAAAGTACATACAGTAACTTAGGAATTCTGAGTAGGTCAAAAGACCATGAACATTCTCTTTTGATTTTCATTCATAAAAAAGGACAACACAACACTAAGTTCGTAAGTCCGATATACCTTACGAGCACTTCTAGGTGATCAGCCTATAGTACTATATGTTGATCAAAACTCATCCGTTAAACATATCTACGTTTAAGTTTTAGCAACCTCACGTGCCTATCGAATAATCGATATAAAATACTTTTATTTATTCATACTCAGGCTTACCTTTGAATCCATACCAAATAATTGGCATAAGATAGCGTTATCAATACTATATTGAAAGACTTATAAACAAATCAGTCAAACTCTTAAGATTGGTATAGCCAAGTTAAAACTAGCATCAACTCTTTCGTAAAATAATTCATGCATATTATAACATGAATCATATAAACTTGGCTAACATAAAGGTTAGACAAGCATTAAAGAAACTTACCTTCAAGCGTATTCAATTAAAATTCAACAGTTCTTGGTCTTTACAGTTTCTACATGATATATTCATATAGCACACTGGAATTAGCTACCAAACAATCTAATCATATTATTTTTACCAATTTCTTTCTCTTCTGTAACGCCCTAAAATCCGATCTATTATCACACCTAGATTCCGTACGTCACGGTCCCACTTCTTTCCAAACATACATCATTATATAGCTAAATATAACAACATATATTCTCAAATCCTAGGTTCTAATACCTTATAACCTCGTTCATTACAAATCATGATAATTACATTATTCTTTACATCTTACAAGAGTGACTTTTATCTGCCACCAAGGATACATAACAGTTCATTAAACTAGTCTATAGTTTAATTAAACTATTCTACATTATAAGTCTTTGCTTGATCTTCACGCCCATTCATATACTGAATGACACTTCATCTGGATACTGGTCAGCTTGATCTTTACGGGATCCTTAAGTTATTTCTAACATCGTTCGCTGAAAATGTTTTTATTTAAAGCAAGTGTGAGCATTCAATTGCTCAGCAAGTCATAGCAGTTGCATAAACAACATCAAGAATTTAAACATTCTTTTAAAACTTCAATAACCGAACAAAGGTTATGAAGTAGCTTGAATAATAGGAATAATTCTGATTCCTATCATTTTAAAACATTAGTCACATTCACTTCAAAATACTTTCATTCTTCTACCTTTTTCATACACATTTCGTCTAGCTAGAATAATTAGCACAAACTTATCAATAACGGTTCATGTATAAACAGAACATTTTCATATTGAACAGTTCATCTCATAGAAATACTGAAGTGTTAAAATTATGGCACAAGGCCTTATACATCCCACCGCCTTGTACAAATATCACACATTCGCACATAGATAAAACTTCTCATGTTCAACATCTAAGAAAGTTTATGAAACTAGCATTCATTTAAAATATGAATGAAGTTAGGAAACTTGCCTTACGCACAGTTACAACTTACAGTTTACGCTGAACTATTTATCGAAATCCCTATATAACACATAAGGAAATAACACATACACCAATTAGTCATATACTTGACTCAGACGTTGGTTTAAGCTTAACTTTACTTCTTAGGGTTCGCGTTCTTGCAATCTAAGTTTACGTGACCAACTTTCTTTACCGGTTTACGGCGTTACAACATACGGTGATGTCTTCCTCATACGATCATCATCATTTATGATTTACATTCGTATCTTCTTCTTATAACCTTTCTAGGACTTAGCACACATCGAATCTCTACTAATATTTCATATGGTACTCTGAGTGGTTTCCCACAAACTAGTTTTCTATTTCATCTTCACTATCTTTTACAGCGAGTTAGATCGGTTGCCAGTTTCATATATACCTCCACTCCTTGAAAGAATTGTTTAGCCCAGCTCCCATATGTCAACCATTAAAGATTACGATTGTACCACAACCTAAACTTAACTTTAACTTATCCGAACCATTAAAACTATAATATTCGTTAAGTTGATTTCTTATTCCTTATGGCTTTCGGGCAACTAAATGCCATACCTCAGGATTTATTCCTTAGCATCTAAGTCATATAGTCTTTTGTATACCTAGATCGATCATTCAATGTTAATACTATGCTTACATAGCGTTAAGCATTTTATATTATCTTATTCATATCTTATATCGTCCGGTTCATTTGACTCGGAACGTTATCCAAGTTATTATTACTAATTCAGCTTCTTAACATTATACGTCATTGTCTTTAATTCAGTTTCTTCACCGTTCACAAGTTTAATCATTATTCTTCATTGCATTACGGTCAAACCATACACGGTGTGTAGGTTCTACCCATTTAATATTTGCGTACACTCAACCCTCACGTTGGCTAAAGTGTTTAACTCTTACATTTCATTCTAACATTCTCTATCCGACTCACATTCGGACTTTCCTTAATCATGTTACTGTTTGTTATGGCTTTCTTGATAATTCATATCTTACTTACTACCTTCGTCAATGTTTAAGTCATACAACCAATGTATAATTAGAACGTTCACCTGACGCGAATACGATTCACGAGGATCGTTTATGTATTATGTGTTCACGTTGCTCGTCTCTTAAACTCTAATTCAACCTTTACCTAAGGTTTTAATTTCTCTCATTCATTATCCATTATATGAACCTCACGTTCATCGTTCTTCCTTAATGTAGAAGCCATACTGTTCGTCGTATGCTAAGACCGATCGATCATCGCAACTACGTTGCGTTCACAGCGTCTGTAATAACCAAGAATTTCTGTGATACATTGTAAATAAGTATTACCTAATCAATAATATTTTATGGATGATGGCATGATTATGTGGTTAGTATGATATAATATTTAAAGAAAGTCTCACTAATAAGTTATATAAGTTAGTGAACTAACTTAAGTATTTTAATAATCTAGGAAATAGATTTAAGAGGTTAAACCCTAAGTAAGTACTCAATAAACTTGAATAAGACAAGTCTAATTGGGTTATGTAAGTTAATCAACATTATTGATTGATGTGAATGTGTAAATATCAATAATAATGAGTAATAGTTCATGAGATAATAGGGTTAATATTACTAAGGATGGCTAGTAGTTTAAACAAGCCCAATAATTATTTAAGTATTGAACTTGTAGATAATTTGATTGTTGAGCTAGCCCACTATTGAATTTAATGGGCAAGTATGCTAGTAACATAATTATTTAAGGGTGGAGGCCCAAGTTCATATTAATTAGTAAGTTAAACTAGTTAATTAAAAGTCCAATAGGTTAGTTGTGGAAAGCCCAAAACATCTTTTATAACGGCCCAACTTGTAGCCCAATTGATGAGGGTACTTTAGACATTTAGTATGGTAGATATTTCAATGAAAACAAAAGCAAAACTTGGAGATAAGAAGGCCACTTGGCCGGCCATAGATAAGGAGAGAAAGGGGGAATGAATGTCATCATTACGAGCTCCCAAATTCCAAAAGATATTTACTTAATAGGCTAGGTGTCATTTTGTTTATGTAGCCAACATATTAGTAAGTAATCTTGTAATAATTAAGAGAGAGAGAGGAGATATGTTAGTGGATTAGATATAGATATACTAATGTATCTATATATTTTGTCCAACACATTAAACTATCTTCTCTTTCATCTTTTATTTTATCTCATCTTACTTTTTCTTTAGTTAACCAAGAAAAGCATAAGAGAAAGAGAGAGAGAGAGAGAGAGAGAGAGAGAGAGAGAGAGAGAGAAGTTCGGTGGGTAAGAGGAGAGAAAGAGGAAGGAAATTCACCATTGATGCACCCAAAGTTTATCTCTTACTTTGGAAGAAAAAGAAAGTGTGCCCAAAAATCAAGGTGAAAACTAATCTAGCTTATTCTTATTATTTTGGTTGATTTTGGTTATCTAAGGTTAATGATCTAGAGGTCTAAAACCCTCTATCTACATGTTTTATATGGTTTCATGTATGGATCTAACATATTTGAGTGTTAGAAAGTGAATCAAAAGGATAGAAAAGAAACTAGTTTTGTTTTGTAAGAAAACTCTAGTTTTTTTCACATCCTTTGATCGACTACCGTTTTTGATCTACACCTTCTTTTTGTGATCCGTCAAAGAGAGGTGCTAGATATGTAAGTTAACTACTAAACCCAAGTGGTAGCATTCAAAAATGTTGAATACACAAGTGGTAGCAACTATTTTAGCAAAAACAGTTTGGTCTTTTAAAAGAAAAATAAACTATTTTTGGTCAGTCAAAGCAAGGGGTATTTTCGTCATTTTTCTGGCATTTAAAAATTCTGAAAAAATTTGGGATAGTAATATGATGAGTTATCTTTCAAACCCAAGTGGAATTACCTAAAAAGGAGTTGTAGATTTCCGTATGGACTGATTTTAGTAAAATAGGTAAAAGCTGGAAATTCCAAATCGGGGTTTGCCCAAAATTTTGAAAGGGAAATTTCGGCCACTTAAAATATGAAATAAATTCCGGCCTTTTGGGACATGAAAATATATGTCATAAAGTAGCTCCTGTCCAAAAATGAGCTCATTCCGACTTAAAATGACCAAGTTATGATCATTTCAATATTTAGGTTTTTCGGACGAAAATTGCTATAACCGGAGTTCTATAACTCCGATGGCCACGAAATTTAAACTGGAGGGTCACGTTAACATGTATGAGATTATGCCAAGAGATGGGAATTTCTGGAGTTGAGCATGATGGGGCTAATTTCTTAAGCCACGCACTAAAAATGATTTTTGAAAAATAGTAAAAGAAATTGAAAAATTACGGAAAAATACTTTTTGTGTATGAAATACATGTATATAAGTATGGCCAAAGGATAGAAAAATAATAAGTTGATTTGGTATTTTCGTAAAAGAGATATGGAAACCAGCTTGCTGGATTGGAAAAAATGTTGAATCCAGTTTGCTGGATTGAAAGATTTAGAATCCAGTTTGATGGATTGAAGGATTTAGAATCCAGTCTTGCTGGATTGGAAGTTTGTTGAATTCAGTTTGCTGGATTAGTCAATCCAGGTGGCTGGATTGCATGTTTGTATAATCTAGACTATGATGTTAGTATTCATCTTACTAGATTATAAAGAAGAGCTAATAATTGGAAAGATTAAGTGTTAAATCATAAGAAATATGACAAAGTAAATAATATATTATCAAAGAATGATATTAATAAGAATGTTTTCAGGTAATTGATTATGTGGATAAGTAAATTGCTGATAGAGTAATTGTATTATAATATAAAGTATGATATGCTGATTGTAAGATCAATCTTAACAATGATAGGTCTTTACCATAAAGAGATTAAATTAAATTGTGTAGCAGTAGATCGCAGTCAAGGCAAGTTCTCTAACTCAAACTTGAGTTATTCTTTTCAAAGCATGTTAGTGAATAATTATTGTTTATTATTCACATCCATATTGATTATTGATGCTCGCACTCAGTGCAATTAAATTCCTGTTCTATTATTATTGAACTGTGAATTAGTTAAAGTTCTTTTATTCATGCACTGTTTAAGATATGGATCTATGCTCATTGTATCGGCTAGATCAAATATGTTTCAATTTGTTAAACCAAATATGTTGTTAAAATCTTTTCTTCACCAATTGATTTGGTAAGGACTCACAACTAAGGAAAAGAACAATTTGATTAAAGCATTATTGAAAAACAATTATTGCTCGTAAATTAAGTGTTTATGCATAATACACCGGGTATGAAAGGCTGATCCCCTTGATTACCAAAACTTATTAAAAGGACCAGTTTAAATACTGACAACCTTAGCACATGTTCATGGTCATTATGACCACTCAGTATCTGTTATTCGAATATTCAGTTATCAAGACTTAATTCTTGTTCTTTCGTAATTAATTTCTATTGTTGAACATTGAGCGATAAATTTCTTACTAATCATGATATATCTTCTTTGTACTTAAACTTGCTAAGCAAATTAGTTGCTTACCCTTGCTATATCATGGCATTTATTTCAGCCAAGCCAGAGAGTTCAAGTAAGAAGGACAAGGGCAAGGGAAAGGTCCAAGAATAGTTATTATAAATATTTAAGTATCATGAAATACTATGTTTGATGTTTATGTAAACCTTTTGTGTTACTTTATGTAACTTAAGTAAGGTATGTTTATGTTAAGGTAATAGACCTTGGGGTATTGTATAAGACTGTATTATAATGAACAACGTATGTTTATTATTCCGCAATAGTATATAGAATGCTTATGTTGATGATGGATAGTGAGCACCAAACCCGGGGTTGAGAACTCGGATTTGGGGGCGTCACAGATTGGTATCAGAGTTGTAGGTTATAAACTCTAGTATGCGAAACTTAGGTTATAACCTTAGAAGAAAACTTGTATAGAGTGTGCTAAGAGGTGGATTGTGGAGATTCATCTAGTATGCAGTGTGCATAATAAAATATTGTTTCATTTTATCAATGAATATATTTTATTGTGATACTGATGTTGTGTTTGTTTGGTTATAGGATGCCTAAGGAAGGACAAGGTAGCCATACAGTCGAGCAAGAGCCGTTAGATCCGGTAGAGGATCATGCTATTAGTGACGAGCGTGATGAGGATGTGATGGAGGTTTTGTTTGAAAATAACATAGCGCTGGAGAATAGAGTGACAGAGCTAGAGTAGGAGAATGCCACTCATCAGTTTACTGAAACTCAATACAAGGAACTGGCATATCAGGCTCAGAACGAGCTTGCTGAGATGAAGATACAGTTGCAGGAGCAGACGACCTTGGCTACTCATATGGTTGCCAAGAATGCTGAGCTGAGAGAGATATTAGAACAAGAGCATAATAAGTTTGCGATATTAAGTATTGAGCATCAGGCGTTACACCTGAGGTTTGACTTAGAGATCGCTGACAGGGTCCGAGTTGAGGATGCCTGGGTTCAAGCAGCGAGAAGAGTGGATCAGCTAGAGGTTAAGGCAGAGGCTGGACGAGTTAGGATGGAGTCCTTGGGACGGGCTTTAAATGCAGCATATACTGGTCCCCAAGTGGGAGTGAGGAGATCCTTTGAGATAGGCGAATCGAGTCGAGCTGTTAGACGTCGACTCATGGATGGACTCTTTCCACCAGAGCAGGAGCATTCAGGCGCACCCTCTCCAGACGCGCAGTGATAGTTTAATAGCTTTCTATTGTTTATAGATGTAGTAGTACCCCTTTTGATTATTAGGGTTGTGTGTTTGATGTAAACCTCAGTAGGTGCGAGGTAGTATGTAAATATGATGTATCCCCATCTTATGTGAATAGGGGAGTATGTCTTTTGGTAGATCCCATCTTTTGATGTTTAAAAATGGGATAGTTAACGTTTATAAAAATATGCCAAGTATGTGAATATATGACTCTAAAATTTGGTATATGAATATAAATACATTATTATAATTACATGTTGGATCAAATAGAAAAGTATTAAGAATTAAAATGAGAAGTTGTCTATTTGAAAATTAGTAAATCGAATATGTTAATTCGGCAAGCTGAATGTGTTATTCAGCAAGCTGGATATGTTAATTCAGCAAGCTGAATGTGTTATTCAGCAAGCTGGATATGTTAATTCAGCAATCTGAATGTGTAATTCAGTAAGCTGAATATGTGAATTTAGTATGATGAATATGTTAATTCAGCAAGCTGAATTAGTCAATTTAGCAGGTTGAATTCGATAATACAACATTATGATAATATGATTGTTAGAGTTTAAATTACATGTTATATTTTAAACACTTAGAAGATATATCATCTAATTAAACTCGATGTAATAAATTAAGGTTTTGTTTAATCAGATAATGCCGCCAAGACGTCAAAATCGTAACCAGAGGGAGGAACGTTCTGTGAACAATGAAAGAAATCAAGATGACCCAATGCAAAACTTCGCTGATATGATAGTTCAAGCTATGCGAACTCGTACACCTGCAGCAAGGGGGCAAGCGAATAATAGATTGGCAAATTTTAAAGATTTTAAAGCTGTAGGACCACCAGAATTTAGCGGAACTACGGACCCTATAGCAGCTCAAACATGGGTGAAAGAGATGGAAAAGGCCTTTATCATTGCAAGGGTAGCCGAAGAGTAAAAGACGGCTTTTGCTACCTACTTGATGAAAGGTGAGGCTAATTATTGGTGGGAGACGAACCAAGCTAGAGCTGGAACAGAGGTAGTGACATGGACCAGGTTTAAGGAGTTATTCTTAGAAAGTTATTTCTCAGAGGCCATGCAAGCCAGAATGGAAGTGCAGTTTCTAGAATTAAAGCAAGAAAACATGTCAGTTGCCGAATATGCAGCAAAATTTAATGAGCTAGCCAGATTTGCACCTCATCAGGTGGATACAGAACTACGGAAGGCACGTAGGTTTGAAAATTGGCTGAAGCCGTGGATTCACAGTAAGGTTGCAGTGTTGCAAATTGCTACCTTCTCAACACTGTTAGAAAAAGCCATCATTGCAGAAGGTAGTAGTGAGGCAGTTTCTAGATTCAACCGAGAGAAGAATAAGAAGAAAATTGAAGGTGGTCATCAAGGTGCGAGTAGTGGTGGCAGTAACAGCAAGAAACGTAAGTGGAACAACAGTGGAAATGAATCAGGAGCACAACCAGGGAATACTCAGCAGAAGAAGGCAGCGTGTTCGAAGTGTGGAAAGAATCACTCTGGAGAGTGTATGAAAGGGAAAAACGTCTGTTATAATTGCGGCCAAGAAGGACATATTTCACCAAATTGTCCTAAGCCGAAGAAAGGTGGTTGTTTTTCTTGTGGAGGAACGGGGCACCGATTCAAGGATTGTCCATTGAAGAAGAATACAGACGGAGGAAGTGGAAACAAGAGCAGTTCAACAAAGTTAACTATTGGAGGGCCAACACAGCAGAGCAAGCCGACAGCCCGAACGTTCAACGTGATTGTGCAAGATGCAGTTGCATCAAAGGAAGTGGTGTCAGGTATTATTCCGATCAATAATATAAATGCTTACGTATTATTTGATTCGGGAGCTACCTGTTCATTTGTGTCTGATGAATTTGCTAGAAGATTAAACTTACCATTTGAAAAGTTAAAGAACCCAATGAATATAGAAGTTGCAAATAAAGAAGTGATCCCTGTAGAGTTTATCCATAACAACTGTGGTGTGGATATAAGGGGACATAAGTTAAGCGTGAATTTAATCCCGATACGCTTAGGAGAATTTGATGTTATCTTAGGGATGGATTGGTTGTTTAACCATGAGGCAGTTATAGACTGTCAGAAGAAGAGTATACGCCTTAAGACACCGAGTAAGTCTAAGGTTGTATTTTATGGTAGCAAGTCACCAAGGCAAACAAGTTGTCTGACGATGATGCAGGCCAGAAGAATGTTACGAAAAGGCTGTGAAGGTTATTTGGCTCATGTAGTGGATACACGGGTTGTGAATTCAGACATGGGGCAGATACCTATAGTTAATGAGTTTGGGGATGTCTTTCCAGAAGAACTTCCGGGACTTCCTCCAGACAGAGAAATAGAGTTTGTGATTGATTTAGTACCGGGGACAGCACCGATATCAAAAGCGCCGTATCGAATGGCTCCGGTAGAAATGAAAGAGTTGATGATCCAGCTACAAGAGTTATTGGATAAGAAGTACATCCAACCTAGTGTATCTCCGTGGGGAGCACCGGTGTTGTTTGTAAAGAAGAAGGATGGTTCGATGAGGTTATGTATGGATTACAGAGAATTGAATAAGGTGACAGTCAAGAACAAATATCCGTTACCAAGAATAGACGATCTGTTTGATCAACTTAAGGGAGCGAGATGTTTTTCGAAGATTGACCTAAGAACTGGTTAACATCAGTTGAAGGTGAGAACAGAAGATGTACCAAAGACAGCATTTAGAACTTGTTACGGTCATTATGAGTTCCTAGTGATGTCGTTTGGACTGACAAACGCACCAGCTGCTTTTATGGACTTGATGAACAGAGTATTTAAACCGTATTTGGATAAATTTGTGGTGGTGTTCATTGATGACATTTTGGTTTATTCGAAGACTGAAGAGGAGCATGCTGAACATCTACGAATTGTGTTGGAAACCTTAAGGAAAGAGAAGTTATATGCTAAATTTTCAAAGTGTGAGTTCTGGTTAAAGAGAGTTTAATTTTTGGGGCATGTCATCGATAACGAGGGAATTTCTGTTGATCCAGCAAAAGTAGAAGCGGTGAAAAATTGGAGACAACAGAAAACACCGACAGAGATTAGAAGTTTCTTGGGATTGGCAGGATATTACCAAAGGTTTATTCAGGATTTCTCGAAGATAGCGACGCCATTAACTAATCTGACAAGGCTGACAAGGAAGACTGTTAAGTATGTATGGACGGAAAAGTGTGAACAAAGTTTTCAGGAATTAAAGAAGCGACTAAGTGAAGCACCTGTATTATCTTTACCAGATAGTACGGGAGGTTTTACAGTGTATAGTGATGCGTCACACAAGGGACTAGGTTGCGTATTAATGCAGAATGGTAAAGTCATTACGTACGCGTCACGACAGTTAAAAGACTATGAGAAGGGATACCCTACCCATTACCTTGAGTTGGCTGCGGTAGTATTTGCCCTTAAGATTTGGAGACATTATCTCTACGGAGAAAAGTGTGAGATATACACAGATCACAAGAGTCTGAAGTACATCTTTACACAAAAGGAATTAAACATGAGGCAGAGGAGATGGTTGGAATTGATCAAGGACTATGATTGTGATATTCTATATCATCCGGGAAAGGTTAATGTGGTGGCAGATGCTTTAAGCAGAAAGAGCCAAGAAAAATTGTTTGTATTAACAGACCAGAAAGAATCAGTAAGAGAAATGGAGAAAATGGAGTTGGAGGTGAAAAATTCGAAGAATTCAGATAACATAATAGAAATGGAAGCAAGTCCAACTTTATTAGACAAGGTGAAAGAATTACAAGGGAATGATGAAGAATGTGATAACATAAAGAAGCGGTTGGTTGAAGGCGAAGAGCTGAAGTATAAGATCGACGGTACTGGATTGATGAGATTTGAAGGAAGAATTTGGGTACCTGCAGTACCAGAGTTACGAGAAGAGATTCTTCAAGAAGCGCACAATACGAGATACTCAATACACCCAGGAAGCACGAAGATGTATCAATATTTGCGTCAACATTATTGGTGGCCAAACATGAAGAGAGAGGTTGCTGAATGCGTCAGCCACTGTTTAACTTGTCAAAGAGTCAAGGCAGAGCATCAACGACCAAGTGGATTATTACAGCCGTTGGAAATTCCGGAATGGAAATGGGAGCACGTCACGATGGATTTTGTGGTAGGACTTCCAGCAACACAGAAGGGTTACGATGCTATATGGGTAATTGTCGACCGTCTTACAAAGTCAGCACACTTTTTGCCGATCAAGATTAGGTATAATTTGGATCAGCTAGCAAAATTGTATATCAAGGAAATTATTTCGAGACATGGAGTGCTAGTATCAATCGTGTCTGATAGAGATCCGCGCTTCACTTCAAACTTTTGGAGAAGTCTTCAAGAAAGAATGGGGACACAATTAAGGTTGAGTCCTGCGTATCATCCACAAACAGATGGGCAAAGTGAGAGAACGATTCAAACCTTAGAGGATATGCTCAGAGCCTGTGTGATGGATTTCAAGGGAAGCTGGGAAGATCATCTTCCATTGGTGGAGTTTGCGTATAACAATAGTTATCATGCAAGCATTGGTATGCCACCGTATGAAGTCCTGTATGGGAGAAAGTGCAGAACGCCCTTATGTTGGGACGAGGTAGGTGAAAGAAGATTGTTGGGGCCAGAATTAGTTAAGCAGACGGTGGAGATTATCAAAGTGATAAGAGCTCGACTAGTAGCAGCTCAAGATCGACAAAAGAAGTACGCAGATATTCATCGCAAGAAAAGAGATTTCGAAGTGGGAAGCTACGTATTTCTGAAGGTATCTCCTTGGAAGGGGAAGATAAGATTTGGGAAGAAAGGTAAACTGAGTCCAAGGTTTATTGGACCGTTTAAAATACTGAAGAAGATAGGGGAAATCGCGTATGAGGTAGCTCTACCTCCTGAACTGGAACATATTCACAATGTGTTTCATGTGTCAGTGTTGCGTCCGTACAAGCCGGATTACAAGCATGTGATATCATACGAGCCGATTCAAGTTGAGAAAGACTTATCGTACGAGGAGGTTCCTATAGAAATTTTGGATAAGAAAGAGCAGAAATTGAGAAATAAGGTTATACATTCTGTTAAAGTGCTCTGGAGGAACCACAATGCTGAAGAAGCTACGTGGAAACTCGAGGAAAAGATGAGGAAAGAGTTTCCAAATCTTTTTGAACAACCTTAATGAAATTCCGAGGACGGAATTCTTATAAGGATGGGAGAATGTAATAACCAAGAATTTCTGTGATACATTGTAAATAAGTATTACCTAATCCATAATATTTTATGGATGATGGCATGATTATGTGGTTAGTATGATATAATATTTAAAGAAAGTCTCACTAATAAGTTATATAAGTTAGTGAACTATCTTAAGTATTTTAATAATCTAGGAAATAGATTTAAGAGGTTAAACCCTAAGTAAGTACTCAATAAACTTGAATAAGACAAGTCTAATTGGGTTATGTAAGTTAATTAACATTATTGATTGATGTGAATGTGTAAATATCAATAATAATGAGTAATAGTTCATGAGATAATAGGGTTAATATTACTAAGGATGGCTAGTAGTTTAAACAAGCCCAATAATTATTTAAGTATTGAACTTGTAGATAATTTGATTGTTGAGCTAGCCCACTATTGAATTTAATGGGCAAGTATGCTAGTAACATAATTATTTAAGGGTGGAGGCCCAAGTTCATATTAATTAGTAAGTTAAACTAGTTAATTAAAAGTCCAATAGGTTAGTTGTGGAAAGCCCAAAACATCTTTTATAATGACCCAACTTGTAGCCCAATTGATGAGGGTACTTTAGACATTTAGTATGCTAGATATTTCAATGAAAACAAAAGAAAAACTTGAAGATAAGAAGGCCACTTGGCCGACCATAGATAAGGAGAGAAAGGGGGAATGAATGTCATCATTACAAGCTCCCAAATTCCAAAAGATATTTACTTAATGGGCTAGGTGTCATTTTGTTTATGGAGCCAACATATTAGTAAGTAATCTTGTAATAATTAAGAGAGAGAGAGGAGATATGTTAGTGGATTAGATATAGATATACTAATGTATCTATATATTTTGTCCAACACATTAAACTATCTTCTCTTTCATATTTTATTTTATCTCATCTTACTTTTTCTTTAGTTAACCAAGCAAAGCATAAGAGAACGAGAGAGAGAGAGAGAGAGAGAGAGAGAAGTTCGGTGGGGAAGAGGAGAGAAAGAGGAAGGAAATTCACCATTGATGCACCCAAAGTTTATCTCTTACTTTGGAAGAAAAAGAAAGTGTGCCCAAAAATCAAGGTGAAAACTAATCTAGCTTATTCTTTTTATTTTGGTTGATTTTGGTTATCTAAGGTTTATGATCTAGAGGTCTAAAATCCTCTATCTACATGTTTTATATGGTTTCATGTATGGATCTAACATATTTGAGTGTTAGAAAGTGAATCAAAAGGATAGAAAAGAAACTAGTTTTGTTTTGTAAGAAAACTCTAGTTTTTTTCACATCCTTTGATCGACTACCGTTTTTGATCTACGCCTTCTTTTTGTGATCCGTCAAAGAGGGGTGCTAGATATGTAAGTTAACTACTAAACCCAAGTGGTAGCATTCAAAAATGTTGAATACACAAGTGGTAGCAACTATTTTAGCAAAAACAGTTTGGTCTTTTAAAAGAAAAATAAACTATATTTGGTCAGTCAAAGCAAGGGGTATTTTCGTCATTTTTCTGGTATTTAAAAATTCTGGAAAAATTTGGGAGAGTAATATGATGAGTTATCTTTCAAACCCAAGTGGAATTACCTAAAAAGGAGTTGTAGATTTCCGTATGGACTGATTTTAGCAAAATAGGTAAAAGCTGGAAATTCCAAAACGGGGTCTGCCCAAAATTTTGAAAGGGAAATTTCGGCCACTTAAAATATGAAATAAATTCCGGCCTTTCGGGACATGAAAATATATGTCATAAAGTAGCTCCTGTCCAAAAATGAGCTCATTCCGACTTAAAATGACCAAGTTATGATCATTTCAATATTTAGGTTTTTCGGACGAAAATTGCTATAACCGGAGTTCTATAACTCCGATGGCCACGAAATTTAAACTGGAGGGTCACGCTAACATGTATGAGATTATGCCAAGAGATGGGAATTTCTGGAGTTGAGCATGATGGGGCTAATTTCTTAAGCCACGCACTAAAAATGATTTTTGAAAAATAGTAAAAGAAATTGAAAAATTACGGAAAAATACTTTTTGTGTATGAAATACATGTATATAAGTATGGCCAAAGGATAGAAAAATAATAAGTTGATTTGGTATTTTCGTAAAAGAGATATGGAAACCAGCTTGCTGGATTGGAAAAAATGTTGAATCCAGTTTGCTGGATTGAAAGATTTAGAATCCAGTTTGATGGATTGAAGGATTTAGAATCCAGTCTTGCTGGATTGGAAGTTTGTTGAATTCAGTTTGCTGGATTAGTCAATCCAGGTGGCTGGATTGCATGTTTGTATAATCTAGACTATGATGTTAGTATTCATCTTACTAGATTATAAAGAAGAGCTAATAAAAGGAAATATTAAGTGTTAAATCATAAGAAATATGACAAAGTAAATAATATATTATCAAAGAATGATATTAATAAGAATGTTTTCAGGTAATTGATTATGTGGATAAGTAAATTGCTGATAGAGTAATTGTATTATAATATAAAGTATGATATGCTGATTGTAAGATCAATCTTAACAATGATAGGTCTTTACCATAAAGAGATTAAATTAAATTGTGTAGCAGTAGATCGCAGTCAAGGCAAGTTCTCTAACTCAAACTTGAGTTATTCTTTTCAAAGCATGTTAGTGAATAATTATTGTTTATTATTCACATCCATATTGATTATTGATGCTCGCACTCAGTGCAATTAAATTCATGTTCTATTATTATTGAACTGTGAATTAGTTAAAGTTCTTTTATTCATGCACTGTTTAAGATATGGATCTATGCTCATTGTATCGGCTAGATCAAATATGTTTAAATTTGTTAAACCAAATATGTTGTTAAAATCTTTTCTTCACCAATTGATTTGGTAAGGACTCACAACTGAGGAAAAGAACAATTTGATTAAAGCATTATTGAAAAACAATTATTGCTCGTAAATTAAGTGTTTATGCATAATACACCGGGTATGAAAGGCTGATCCCCTTGATTACCAAAACTTATTAAAAGGACCAGTTTAAATACTGACAACCTTAGCACATGTTCATGGTCATTATGACCACTCAGTATCTGTTATTCGAATATTCAGTTATCAAGACTTAATTCTTGTTCTTTCGCAATTAATTTCTATTGTTGAACATTGAGCGATAAATTTCTTACTAATCATGATATATCTTCTTTGTACTTAAACTTGCTAAGCAAATTAGTTGCTTACCCTTGCTATATCATGACATTTATTTCAGCCAAGCCAGAGAGTTCAAGTAAGAAGGACAAGGGCAAGGGAAAGGTCCAAGAATAGTTACTATAAATATTTAAGTATCATGAAATACTATGTTTGATGTTTATGTAAACCTTTTGTGTTACTTTATGTAACTTAAGTAAGGTGTGTTTATGTTAAGGTAATAGACCTTGGGGTATTGTATAAGACTTTATTATAATGAACAACGTATGTTTATTATTCCGCAATAGTATATAGAATGCTTATGTTGATGATGGATAGTGAGCACCAAACCCGGGGTTGAGAACTCGGATTTGGGGCCGTCACAGCGTCTATACACTTTACACTTAACTCTCATTACGACATCATAACATCGAAATGTTATACATTACCCTCGTCACTCAATGTCTAAGGAATCACAATCATAGCAATCTCCCACGTTCGTTTTATCGTGACCACTGTCCCCGGATATCGATTACGTATTTTGCGTTTACATTCTTTACCTTTTAATCATGTTCAATCTTTCCATTCAACCTTTACTAAAGGTTTAAATCACTTGTTTAAGTGTTACATTATGTGAACTATATGTTCATTATCTTTCCTTACATTTCCCCCTAGGAGTTGAGCAATTAAAAGCTCTTCTTTGGGTTTTGCCCTGCACCAGCGTTGCGGCACCGGTTCCCTTCTTATTTCTAACGCTACAGCGCCACTCATCAATACCTTTCTCCCCGGGCTGGCACTACGGTGCCGCTTCCCAAAGCATAACTAGTGCTGCAGCACCAGTTCTAAAACTCAAAAAAAAATTCTAACTGTTGAACATGTTTGAGACGCTTACTTCACAATCTCATAACTACTTCGTTATAACTCGGAACGAGGTCGTTCCAAAGCCATTTTCTTACTCTCATTACGTACTTCAACTTTCCTCAAACAAAAAATCAATTTGAATCTGTTAACATGCCATTCGACTGGCTTAAATTTCCTCATTCGTTTGTTTCATGTTATTAACGTTCTTCGTTCGTTTGTCCGTAATCCAGTCATCCAAACTCAGAATTCATTCATTCTTGAGTCCACGACTCATGTTTTTTACGTTTTCTTACATTCTTATAAAACCCTACACATTCTGGTTCGTTTTCATACTTTCTACTTTTTGTTCGTCTTTTATTAGATTTTCGCCATAACTTCGTTATAGCTAAGTTTAATCCGTTCTTTATGAACATTTCTATCATTCCTAACCAAATAATAAGCAACTAACTTATACGCGATGGTTTTAAACTTGTCCATCAACAACAAGTTCTAATTACGATGGTTTTAAATTTGTCCATCAACAACGTTCTTCGTGTTCTTCGCGTGTTCTTTATGTTCTTCGCTCGTTCTTCATTTTTAATCGATACTTTGATTATGATTTTACTTTTTCTTGGAATTTTTTGTTATTAAACACCAGTCCTTACTTATTTCACTAAATCGTTCTTATGATTCATTCGGATCATTCAATTCATTACAAAATTCATATTTCCTTATAACATTTATAAACTAAACTTCTAATTCTTATTTCTTCGTTTTCTCATGATTTGAACCGTATGAAAATCATTCTTAACATCTTTTACTTCTATTCTCATTAAGCTATATTTTTAACATAGAAAACTTAAAGAAAATTTAGATTAAACTAGGTTTTGGATTACCTTCTTCTGTTGGACAAAGTTTGCACTCGGGCTAGCTTTTCCTCTTCCTTTACCTCCCCATCTGACTTCTCTCTCTCTCTCTCTCTCTCTCTCTCTCTCTCTCAAGTGTTGGTGATTTTCAAAATCACCAACAAATGAGCTAAGGCTCTCTTTATAAAGAAAACCAAGGCTAGGGGTATTTTAATCATTTGGTAAATCGCCTTACTATTCACACCTCCTTACTATTCACGAAGTTTCTCTTGGAAGCTTCGTGATTCCATTTTTTGGAATTTGTCTGATAGTTTTAAAAACTGCGATTCTCGGAATCCAAATATTTTTGAATATTTCGTCCTTCCTTTACAAATTAACTTTTACGCATTCTTCGAAACTTCGAAAAACTAAAAAACACTTTTTGATGATAAGTGTTTGCCTTCATGTTTTCCCCTAACGTAGTTAAACGAATGAAAAGTACATAACAATACCTTTCTTCGTTTTTATTTCGTCTGATTTCTACACGTTTTATGAGAAAAACTTTTATCGGCTAACTTAACTTTTCACGACATATTATCGTCAAATCTTTTGACGGAATGTTATTTCGACATACCGATCTCTCAGAAAGGCTTAGGTTATTTAAACCCTAACCCTTAGGGTTTCGTCGGGTGAATAGTGTTGATTTCGTCTTTTTCCTCAGAAATATTTTTATTTCCAGAAAAATTTTATTTTCGTCTTGAAAATTCTTACTCGTCCGATCTAGCTCGTAGCCAGAATCCTCCCGTTTTATAATCATCCTAGGTTCTAGAATGATTAATAAGCACATAGCATAGAATATTATTAATAAAAATTTATTTTATTAATAACTAATTCCTTAAACTTAAATTATGGACAATCTAATTTTTCGGGTTGTCACATCTTCTATAACTTAACCGAATTTATTTCATTAATAATATTCATTTCGAGTTACTTATCCTTCCTTATGGCTTATGAACGTTCGTACGTCACTAAACCAACACTCAGCAACCATTGGTTAAGTACAATAGTAGTTGAACCCTAATTGATTATGTGACGCCCCCAAATCTGGGTATCTTCCAACCCGACAGATAGTGCTACACGGTGCTACAGTTCACACATATATTCAATTGAAATACCTCAAAAGAGTGAATATGTCTTCTATATATTACAAAATAATATTTCCCTTCCCAGGTTCTTTGTAACGATTACATATGTTCTTCGTCATAGTATCAAATTAATACAAAATTCATATTATGATATTTACAAAGACGACCACTTGTCTGCCTTAGCCTTCCCTTTATCCTTACTGGATCCTTCGGTCCGTTCATTCTTAGCTGCATCCATATGGTTCAAGAAAGGGTGAGAATAACTAGCTCAGCAAGTATAACAGTTATAGTCGAGTAACATGCTAGAATCATATGAATATATATCTTCTATAACTAAAGCAATAGTTATAAAGTACTATAGATAATTCAAAATAGCACTTCTCTTTTCTTTAAAATGTTTAATAATGAACAACATCTGTTAAACCTTGATTTTGGTCCAAGACCTTGAGCATTTCATTCTTTCTTTAAAAAGGACAACCCAGCACCAAGTTCGTAAGTCCGACATTTCTTACAAGCACGTCTAGGTGATCAGCCTATAGTACTCTATGTTGTACAACACTACTTCATTAAACGTATCTACGTTTAAGTTTTAGCAACCTCACGTGTCTGTCGATTGGCGACAAAATATTTGTTTACTTATACTCAGTCTTTCTTTGAAATCAATGTGAAAACCCGGGATTTCGAATAATCCAAAATTTACGAATAAATTTTTTTTTATTTAATATTGACATTGACTGTTAATATTATACTATGTATCTGTGATACGAGTCTCGAGAATTAGTTAATTTGTGTATTGACTGAGAAATTAGACTAGAGTTGTGCTTAACAGCTTTAAAAACTCTAACCCTAATTTTTGGATAGGGATTCGATAGAAAATATAATTCAAATAATTATATTGATATGTATATGTCTGTACTGTATAAAATTTTTGATCAATGATAGATCGGATAAGGGATTAGAAACCCTAAACTTTGGATTAGAAACCCTAACGTACCGTTAAAACCCTAATCGAAAGCCGAAAAACCTTAATTTTAAATTCAGGAATCCTAAACCTTAATTAGAAAATCCTAATCATAATTACCAAGCCTAATGTGATTAGTAAATGTTAATATAATTAGGAATTATACTTTAGAAATATTAATTTCTATTTAAAACCCTAATTACAATTTTGAAATTCTTAATTTTCTATTTTAAAACCCTAATTAGAAAATTCTAAAATTGGAGTTTGTAAAACCTAAGGGTTAGAACCTTAGGATTAAACCCTAAGGGTTTGAGCATTTGCCTATAATGCCATTAAATTTAGATTACAAATGACAAAAATGCCCTTTTCACTTTCTTTAATCTGTAACTTGTAAAAAATTGCAAAACCTTTAGTTGGTGACCAACTATCTTGACTTTGTGACTTAAATTATCAGCAAACCAGCCCCTATGTGACAGCAGGATCAGATCTTAGTAATATATCTTGATACATATAGATTTGGGAGAGAGAAAAATCACAAAACTTGCTCATTTTCTCTCTTGCTCTCACCAACTCTTTCTCTCACCAAGACCTCCGAAATTCTAAGGTAGATCAGTCACATTATCAGTCGCTAGATCACCCAAGAACATATTGGAAAGCAAGAATCAAAGATTGGACAAGAAGGTATAAAGCCCTATACCTAATTTGATCTTGTATGCTAAGGAAATTTTTGTGTTTAAGTGTTTAATCTTGTGTTATAGGATGTTTTTAGATGATCTATGATGATCCATCATGGATCCATAGCATCAAAGTGCCTTAAAAGTAAGATTTTTCAAAACTGTCCAGGAACATGATTTGTGGTCTGACAAGCTAATGTCAGGAGCCACATATTCGTGTCTATTTTTAATTTTTCTTGTTTTATGTTTTGGATCGGTAGTCTGGTATGAGATCTTTGTTGTGCAAGTGAAATTACAGTCATTTGATGTCTAGATCATGCGTTATTAACGGTCAAAACCCGTTGACCGACGTTGACCGGGTGCATTATGGGCAACCCAGAAAGTATAATCAGCGTCTGAAAAGTTTTTCATTCGCTTTGATCTGTCCAGATTTGTGTGTTTTAATTATGTGTATGTATCCATTTTGTAGCCTGTAATGTGAACTATAGATGTAACGACCCCAAAATTCATACAATTTAATTCTCGACTTCGGTCATTAATAATACATTCAACCTCTAATTTTACATCATTAAACGATAATACAACCATTGAAATTTGCGGAATAATTAAAATTTTCTATTACAAACTATCTTCATTCCCAAAACCTTCAACCTTTACATCTAAATATCTCAGAATCAGTTTAATACTTCAAGAGTTTACATCACAAAACGATATAACAATTCAACATTAATACATTATTCGGAACCTTAAACATGATTCAAGTAATAATAGCACAGCCAAAGTGTATAAATCTTCAAGTATCACGTCTATTTCATGTCTTTCAAGTAACACATAACTTTACCTTGAATCTTGAACCTGCAAAAGTGGTTATTTGCAAGGTTAAGCTCGACAGCCCAGTAAAATCGAACAGTTTTCATGCATCATATAGCACATAATAACATACTCAACATACATCTCTTAAACATTGGACTATAATAATATACAGACTACAGTTCACATAACAAGTATAAAGATTGAGTTCCTTACTCAATCAACAAGCTTTACTAAATCAATGTAGTCATGAGTTGACTATAACGTTTCATGCTTACAACATAAATATAACACATCATGTTATTTGCAATAAAGACTTAAAACAGTTAATCATCAAGTTCACGTAGCAAATAGGAACTGAAAGAGTTACCTGATTCGTAGTTTATGAACTACGACTTAACTGTTTATCGCTTATCTGCACTTCGTGTATTCCTACACAGTTATACCATTATTCACATTAACTATTAGTCATATAATAACGTATAGTAGCTATAATGTAAACTTTACTCTACATCTCATAATTCTTCCTATTATCAATACACAATGTTCAATTTGAATGTATTAACTTTTAACTTATATCTCACTATATTTCATACCCGAAGTTAATTCAAGTGATTAAGTCTTGCTATGAATCATTATTGGTTTTATATTAACCCTATTCCATATCTTATAATATTCATTTCAGAATCACAAGGGTATAATTCACAACACTTATTCATTGTTCATTAAGTTTCTTAAATCATACATATCATTTTCACAACTTACTAACTTAACATTGTAGAGTTACTAATCACAGGATACTATTCTGTTTTAAACTTGTCATTACACGTTTGACACATTAAAAATAACATTAAGCTAAGTTACATTGAACGTCCAAAGTCTGCATAATTAGTAGACATCATTGTCTGTGACAGGGTACTGGCGCGGCCGCGCCAGTTTTATACTGGATTACGCGCACCCACGCCAAGAGGTAGCGCGCCCGCGCGATGCATCTGTTTCAGTTTTGCAGAACGTGATTCGACACAGTTTTTAGGCCAACTAACACGAATTTCACCCATCAAATAGTGAAATTAACATATAAAATAAATATAACACTATCATAAACATGATTGCTAACATATTCAACCACTTAGCACAATTTAACAACACTTTTCACTATTTTAATTTCTCAAATTTCTCATTTTCATATGAAAACTCTATTTTTGGGTTTCTTCACAAAAATCAACACTGTGATTTCAATTCCTCACCAAATCACTTCGTTCAAGTTACATTATCTTCATTTCTTAATGAACTAGCATATACAAGACTCAATTTGCAAATTAACATACGAATTGACCACTAAAATTTGTACTTTTACAAGCCATATGAAAATATACATAAAAACATACACTGTTAATTATCTTTCCTACTTTTAACTGTAATTAGCATACAAATTTCTTGTTTATATACAACTAAAGCCTCGCCAACATGAATAATCACCACAATACATTTGTATAGCAAGAATTCAAAAATATGGAATTCACAGAGCTTAGAAACTTTATGCCGTACACACACACACACACACACACACACACACACACACACACACACACACACACACACACACACACACATATATATATATATATATATATAATATCAAGGTTATGAACAATACCTTCAATTGCTCGATAATTCTTGCCAAAACACAACAAATTTCTTTGGAATTCTCAGAAATCTTCCTCTCAAACTCTCTATGTTCTCTCTCCAAGTCTCTGTAAAACCTTTCTGTTTTCTTCTTAGGCTTAGGTAAAAAATCCTTTTACGTAGAAATAAAAGGCACGTACCCAACGTCTAAAGCCGACGTTGAAATAAATACAATATTAAGTTATCAGTTATAAAATATAATATATATTATTTTATATTTTTATTTATTTTATTTAGATTATTTAAATTTAAGAAATTAAAATCCAAAAGCCAAAAGGCTTTGTTTGGCAAAACCCTTTAAAATTTAAAGACTTAATATATTTAAGCCTTGTTCGGTAAAAACTAAATTATTTAATAAACAATTTAGTTTATAATTTATAATCACATATTATTTATTTGGATTTCCATATCCAATAATAATCAAATAAATTAATTACACATACTATATTTAAAAATAAATATTCCACTTAAACAAACATCGCAAAATTATAATCTCATTATAATTTTTATTTAATAACTTATCATACCATCTTAAATTATTAAATTAAAACAACAATATAACATCTCATGTTATATTACAACTCTCTAAATTATAAATTAATTTAATTTAGAATATTATCTAGTCATAAATATTTACTAATAATAACCACATCAATAAAATATTTATTTCATTTAGTAAATATTTTAAATTACAATTACTAAAATCTTGGATTGTCACATTCTTCCCTCCTTACAATGATTCTGTCCCCAGAATCGAAAATATAGATTAAACAAATAACTCAGAGTACTATTAAACTTCACTTTCCCAATATATGAATATATATTTCTCTTCACACCAGATCACATATTTCAAAATATACAGCACATATATATACATACTCAAACTCAAAATATCTCGTAATAAGAATTTTAAATTATTAAATATCTATTTTAATAGCTTATAAAATATATTCAGGTTGTCACATCCTTCCCCCCTTATAAGGATTCCGTCCTCAGAATCACTGAAACCCTACTTTACTCAAGTTTTCATCAAATCTCTTCGTTGAATAACTTCAACACTTTGCCTTAATATAGGTTTTATATTTCCTACCCCCACCATTCTTGCTAAAAATTCTAGTGATTTTTATTTCAAAACCTTTTACTTAAACTCAATTTTATTTTGAGTATTATATATTCTTTAACCCATTCATTTCCTTTTTCTAAGGATCGTTATCATATACTCAACTCATAAACACTCGGGATATTACATTCACCAATTCTTCTAAGAATTTCGTCCTCAAAATTTTATTTATTAATCATCTTTCATTCAATCTATCAAAATAGATTTTACGTTAATACTTTATTCATTCATTGATTTCTATACTCACTTCTTCCCACAAAGATCTTTCTACAATTATTTAACTTTTCTATTAAAAGTTTTACATTATTCTTTGATAACTCATCTCCTTCTCATTTCAAAATTTCATTTCTCACTTATTCAATATATTCATCATTCAATGTCACATTCTACGACTTACTTCTTTCTAAGGAATACTTTCCTTTCCATATTCACTTCAGAATAACATGAATCCTCCACAATTGCTCAATAATTGGGAAGCAGTATGAATAACTCAAGATTTTAAAAGATTATCCAATCATGCTGAAGGGTCACAAGACTTTGAACTACGTCCCCAGGTTATCAAGTATATCTCGACTTGAACTTTTAACAGTCATAAGACTATATGGACCTCCGTACTTAGGGTGTTAAGCCCTTCGTACAATGTATTGTGCACAAACATTTCAGCGCAAAGTGTAAACTAAGAGTAACCTCTAATAAAAGAGTTGTTCATCTCAAAATTTAGGGTGCAAGCATTCAACTGTGGGTTTAATGACCACGAACCATGTCCAAAGTTATAAGTAATCTTTCAACTTTAACTTTAACAGTCATAAGACTATAAGGACTCCACGTACTTAGGGGTATCAATCCTTCATACAATGTATTGTGCACAAACATTTTAACGCAAAGTATAAACTAAGTGTAACCCCTAATAATAGGGTTGTTCATCTCAACTTTTCAACATCTGAATCCGCACCAAAAATAATTTGGTTTGGCATAACTTCTTCAGAAACTCTTGAATTTCATGAACATTTTTTAATATTCGTCTAGCTGAATCAAATAGCATAGACCTCTACAACAATTCGGACATCAACCGAAATATACATATACATACATACATATGTATTCTCATATCGTAAAGAAATCTCAAAAGTCCTTTTTATGATGGCATAATACCGCACTATATTTACAGTCCGTTGAGGATTTCGTCATTTGGTGATTTTATCATACTACATCATACCATAGTGGGCTGACGATCCTTAGATCACATCCAACGCTAAGTAATACTGCATTGATGACTCCATCGTTTTTATCATTGATGATATATAAAATACATTTTGATATATTTTAAATCATTTTTGTCTAGCCGAAGCAATTAGCATAGACATACGAATAACGGTGTTGTTGTTAAAACTCATTGGTTCCATCATTTGATCCAATGTTTTTCAAGAAAAAATAGAAGTGTAAACATCAGCATGAAGTCAATAAATTTTGAAAGTCTAGCATAGCTAGTAGATTTAGAATATCCAAGTATCCATCAACTTCAATCTTTACTACATTACTTCATTACTTAACCATTGTATCAATCTTCAACTTCATCAATGCTCTCTATACTATAACCGTTTTCTACTCAATATAGTTCATCAAACTTACTACACATTGGAAGTTCAGGAACTTACCACAATAATATGAGTTTAAAAACTTATCCTAGTCAGACCATAGGCGTCCATTCGCTGAGGGGTTCAAAACATACCATATTATTATGAGTCACGAACTTACCATATGCGTTAGTTTTAAGAACCGTACCTAATCCTAATAATATCTGACTAATCTTAATAGTTTCTAACTATCAATTATACACATGAGAAAAGAACCACCTTTTTGCCACATATACATTGATAGCGTGACACCAACATTCCAATGATTATCAATGTGATAAACTGAGCGCAAGCACAAAACTCTCGCCCATACAAAGATTTGTACAACTCAGCCATCACATGAGTCCCCAATTGAAATCCCACCTAACTCTATCTTGCTCATAACTTGCTCTTTACTCGATACGAATTCCTCGTATCCCACTATCTATAACTCCTCATGAGTTTATCTCGTACTATATTATAGTACATCATCATTATGGCATCAAGCTATAATTATTCAAACATTACAGACCATCTTCCTTTTATAACTTAAACAGATCACGTCATGATCTTATTTTATAATCATCTCCCTTAAGAATTCTTTGCTTAACTTGTGATCATTTTATTTTACGATCCCCTTTCTTTTCCTTTTTCATCATTTATAACATTATTCGTTATCTTGGCTATTAGAGTTAGGAAACACCCATTTCTTATATTTATATCTCTTCGAGATTCTTCTTTGAATTTTCCTATTTATATAACACTTCTTCCTTTAAGAATTTCTAACTTCATTTACGTCATTCAACATTTCATTCAAGTTCTACATTTTCATCATACGTATCCATTTTTATACTTGGTACACATTGAGTCTCTAACAGTTTCAATATGGTACGCTAAGTGGTTTCCCACAAACAACCAACAAACTAGGTTCCGAGTTGCTAGTTCATATATACCTCCGCTCTATGAAGGAATCGTTTTGTAAGACCCCAACTTTTATAAATAAAGATGAATTTTCTATAAATATCACTTTCGAATATTATGGAGTTAATTTGATATAATGTTATAGTTGTGGGTAATATTTATAAATTTTACAAAGTACGCAAGTTGTAATATAATATTCGATTGGTCGGGGAATATTCGTTTTAACAGGGAATATTCGTACAACGACACAATCATTGGTGGACCCCACAACGGAATTATTGTCAGATTGAGAAAACGATAAAAATATTTTATTAAAAATAACGACGGAAGTTTTACCATTGACACTATTGAACTACTCGGTAGTAAAAGTACAGTAATACGTGTGGTTGCATAGTAGCACACGGTATTGATTATTAATGCTTATGTGAGAAGTCACTCTGTTTGATTCAATTATTGTCAGTTAATAATATGAATTATTTAACGATAATGAAGTTTTGTTTTATTCGTATTATTAACGTAATAAAACAGAAACATCTTTTTATATAAAACAGAATACTTTATTAAAGTTATTCTATAAATAGAATATATTATATTTTATTTAAAAGATTTTATTTTAAATATGGACCGTCAGATTAAAGTAATCAATCTGGACCGTTCATGGATTAGTTACTATGCATTCTATTTTTCTATAAATAGCAGCTCATTCCTTCATTATTTCTTACGAATTCACTGAACTCTAGAGAGAGAAACTATGGAGAGAGAGAAGAAGAGTATTCTGCTACTTAACTTCTTATTTCAGCTCTTCTTTAAAACGGTAAGGGGTGTTATTCTTTCTTATTCATGAAGAGAACTGTTGTTATTTCATTATTTATTATTCTGTTGGAATAACCTGTATATGTGGTCTACCCTATACTTGGTGACATTCTTCTGTTATTCTGTTGGAACATCATGTCTGTGTTTTACACCGGACCTGGTTCTGTTTTTATTATTATTCTGTTGGAACTTCCTGTCTGTGTGTTTTACACCGGACCTGGTTCTATTTTTATTATTATTCTGTTGAAACATCCTGTATGTGCGTTTTACACCGGACCTGGTTCCGTCTTGCTATTATTCTGTTGGAACATCCTATCTGTGTGTTTTACACCGGACCTGGTTCCATTATTTATTATTCTGTCAGAATATCCTGTCTGTGCGTTTACGCCGGACCTGGTTTCATTATTTATTATTCTATTGGAATAACCTGTCTGTGCGGTCTATATCATGCCGGGTGATTTCTTTTGTTATTCCATTCTTTACTATACTCAGTTGGTTAAGTTTTAACTTCTATACTCCATGAAATTAGTGGAATATCCTTGATAATTGTGGTTCATCCAGTATCTTTTCATGAAAATATTCTTCTAAGTATTCTTAAATTTTACTCCACAAAGCAGTATCATGTTGACAATTTGGACGTTGTTAATTCTTGGATAAATTAATTTTTGAACTTGTTTTATTGAATTCTTATATCATTGTCATCATCCTCATGTTTATAAAATGTTAAAAGTCATCTGTGGCCTGTAGTGCATAGATGGACTTGGTATGATTATGACCAGGGATTATTCGGTATAATCATGACCGTAATGTTACAAATGATGTGGTAAAAGTCCTCATTGGCCCGTAGTGCGTTGATGGACAGTTGTTGGCATGATCATGACCATTAATGAATACACGAATATCCTTGGCCGTAGTGCAGGGGTGATTCGATGATGTGGATTATTTTATTAAGCTGAGTCCCAGCGATCACAGTGTTGAAAAACCTTTTAAATCATAAAAGATAGTAGAGTTTATTTTCTACTTGACTCTTTTAATGGATTGCTTGTTCCGCTGCAGTTAAACTTGATGTCTATTATATTTTATCAGTTTAACATTGTTGAAGGCTAATGATAATTTATTCTGCATTATCTTAGTCATAATATTTCTTATTGGGCTAGTTGAGCTCACCCTTTCTTTCACTGTTCTCTTCAGGAAATGAGAACGTAGGTGGGGAAAATCGGGGAACGGAGTGATGGTCCGAATGATAGTATTAGTTAGTAGTCCTCACTATTCTATGTAATAGTGTGTTAATAAATATAATGAGGACTCCTTTTGAGTATGAATACTCTCTAGAAAATAATATTTGTATTCAAACTCACAGTTTATGTTTTGTCGTATTGTACACGACAGTTGTATTAGTAAGTTGTATTTGTATTCTGTACTATGTATCTGACGACCCAAGATGGGTGATGTATACCTAATTTTGGGGGCGTCACAGTTGGTATCAGAGCTTAGAGATATGATCCCTGGCTAAGATGTGAGAATAGAACTAGGAGGGGAGAGACGGGGAATTCCTTCGCTAGTATAACCTACCTAAGTTTATTTGCATGGTATTTAATTGGTCGGTCATAATATAAGGATAATATATAGCATATCAATTAACTTTTATTTTCTGGCAGTATCTGAAAATGGCATCTGAGAATGTTGAGAATAGCAATGGAGCACAGGCGACTGTTGATTCACCACATATCAATAATCAGGATAATGTGCATCAGGAAGGTGACAATCCTCATGCAAACAACAACATTTACCAGATGATGAATGATGGAATGTTCAGAAACTTTATGCAGTTCATGCAACAGTAGGCGAGAGCGGCTCCTGTCCAAAATATAGGTGAAAACACTGAAAACTCTCGGACGGTCACCGTTAAACAGTTCAAGGAGCTGGGACGACCAGAGTTTAAGGGAGAGCCAAAACCACTTATAGCGGAAACATGGATAAAGCAGATCACCAAGATATTTGATGTCTTGGGATGCTCCGAGGAGCAAAAGGTTCCCTTTGCCGCCTTTATGTTGCGAGGAGAGGCAGATTACTGGTGGGAATCGATTAAGCGTACTCAACCTGCCGCACTGAAGATGTCTTGGGAGAAGTTCCAAGAGCTGTTCAATGACAAATACTTTTTCGAAAGTGTTCGTCACATGAAGGAGGTGGAGTTCATCAAATTGGAGCAGAATAATATAACTGTATCGCAGTATGAGGCTAAATTTGCTGAGTTGTCCCGGTTTGCGTCCCACTTAGTGGATAATGAAGAGCGAATGACGCAAATGTTTTTGCGAGGTTTGAAACCTGAGATACATCAACATCTTATTTCTCATAAACTGTGTTTGTATTCAGATGTTGTAAATAGGGCTCAGTTAGTGGAGCGCGATAACGAGTCAACGTAACCAAAAGAGAGTAGTCGGCAAAATGATAATACCAGTGAGAGTAGTCATCGAAGCGGCGACAACAAGTGTGGAGGGAATCAACAGGCCAGAAATGGTAACCACTTCGGTGGTAATCAGGGCCAAAACAATAAGAATGGTCATTTCAAGAAGAGGAGATTCAATAATGATGGAAAGACGTCAGCACCAGCACCCGTTGTTAAGGAATGAGAACGACCACCTATCATATATTTTAAATACGGAGGGGAGGGGCACATCAGTCCAAACTGCGCGATGCCGTCTAAAGCATGTTATAATTGTGGAAGAGAAGGTCATTTAGCTCGATTTTGTCGTTTACCAAAAACAAGTTCAGCCAAGATGGAGACACCAAAGGCCGTCCCAAAAAAGTCAAAACCGATAGTGCAAGGGAGAGCGTTTGTTGTGACCTCCCAGAAAGTAAGGAACCCGAATGAGGTCATCACGGGTAAGCTTATCATAAACTCTAACGAAGTCTATACTTTATTTGATACCGGTTCTACCCATTCTTTTATTTCTCCTACTTGCGCTCATCGATTAAATTTGACTCCAAAGAAATTAGACTTTGATTTATCTGTTGAAACTCCATTGGGAGAAACCTTCATTACATCCACGGTTTATAAGTCTTGTTTGGTTCAAGTTGGTACCCACACATTACCTGTCGATCTGATTTCATTAAAAATACTTGCATTTGACGTGATTCTAGGGATTGATTGGTTAACTACTCATCATGTAAAAATTGATTGTTTTCGTAAGGTTGTTAGCTTTTATATTCCTAATCGAACTATTATGCGAATTCAAGCAACCAAACCATTAAAATCAATCGCTGTCATCTCAAGCCATAAAGCTATTCGTTTATTAAAAAACGGATGTCAAGCTTTCTTAGCTCATGTCACGGATCTAAACAAAAATACGTCAGTTTTGAATGATATTTCTATTGTTAATAAATTCCCTGACGTATTCCCTGAAGAACTTCCTGGCCTACCCCCAGAGCGTGAAATTGAATTTTGTATCGACCTTGAACACGGTACAAAACCCATTTCCAAAGCCACATACCGAATGGCTCCTATTGAACTTCAGGAGTTAAAGATCCAACTGCAGGAATGGTTAGACATTGGCTTTATTCGTCCTAGCACTTCTCCTTGGGGTGCTCCTGTTCTATTCGTGAAGAAGAAAGATGGAAGTATGCGACTTTGTATTAATTATCGGGAGTTGAATCATGTCACATCAAAAACAGGTACCCATTGCCACGTATTGATGAACTGTTTGACCGGTTGTAAGGAGCGCAATTCTTTTCAAAGATCGATCTTCGTTCTAGATATCATCAGCTGAAGGTTAGAACTAAGGATATTCCAATGACGGCTTTCAGAACTCGGTACGGGCATTATGAATTCCTAGTCATGTCATTTGGATTGACTAATGCTCCTGCTGCCTTCATGGATATGATGAACCGGGTATTCAAGGAATATTTGGATCACTTTGTGGTCGTCTTTATTGATGACATCCTTATTTATTCCAAAAGTCGTGAAGATCATGAGCAACACTTGAGGCTGGTACTCCAAAAGCTTCGTGAATATAAGCTTTATGCCAAGTTGAAGAAATGCGAGTTCTGGCTGGAGGAGGTAGCATTCCTTGGGCACGTAGTATCAAGTCGTGGAATATCTGTTGACCCGACAAAGATTAAAGCTATTCAAAGCTGGGAGCAACCTAAATCAGTGACCGAAGTACGTAGCTTTCTTGGTTTAGCTGGTTATTATCGGAGATTCGTGGAAGGATTTTCTCGAATCGCTACTCCATTAACTCAGCTAACTTGGAAAGATACAAAGTTCAGTTAGAGCGAAGAATGTGAAAAGAGTTTTCAAGAACACAAGAGGAGACTCATTTCAGCACCTGTTCTAACAATACCATCTGGCTCGGAGGGATTTGTCATCTACAGTGATGCTTCGAGCAAAGGGTTGGGATGTGTTCTCATGCAACATGGAAAAGTCATAGCCTACGCATCAAGACAACTCAAGGAATATGAGAGGAATTATCCTACTCATGATCTAGAGTTGGCAGCTGTTGTCTTTGCACTTAAAATTTAGAGGCATTACTTGTATGGGGAGAAGGTGGAGATCTTTACGGATCATAAAAGCCTCAAATATTTCTTCACTCAAAAGGACCTCAACATGCGACAACGACGTTGGCTTGAACTGTTGAAAGATTATGATCATACCATTCAATACCATCCTGGAAAAGCGAGCGTGATAGCTGACGCATTGAGTAGAAGATCATATGTAAGTACGAGTGCAATATTGTCAACACAAAGGCCCATTTTGTGTGACTTGCAAAGGATGGAGATAGAGTTAAAGACTCCAGGGAC
This sequence comes from Panax notoginseng, assembly GCA_016801055.1. Lineage (NCBI taxonomy): Eukaryota > Viridiplantae > Streptophyta > Magnoliopsida > Apiales > Araliaceae > Panax > Panax notoginseng. The sequence goes on from CM029018.1 coordinate 97,879,656, forward strand.
CCATGTGATGATGGAGAATATACGAGTAGAACCAACTTTAATCGATAAAGTTAAAGCTGCTCAAGCTACAGACCTGGAGCTGATACGTATGAGGAAGAAAGTGCAAGAAGGTGCTATGCCGGAAGCAAGAATCGATGAAGAAGGAATACTTCGAGTCAACTCCAGACTTTGTGTTCCTAACAACCCTGATTTAAAGTATGAAATCATGATGGAGGCGCACAACACACCGTTTGCAATCCATCCTGGAAGTACCAAAATGTATCATGATCTTCGTCATACATTTTGATGGAGCAATATGAAGAGAGAGATAGCGTTGTTTATCTCAAGGTGTCTAACTTGTCAACGAGTCAAAGCGGAGCATCAAGTACCAAAAGGTCCATTGCAACCACTTAAAATTCCAGAATAGAAGTGGGAGCACATTACCATGGATTTCGTTACCGGTCTTCCTAAGGTTTCTCAAGGTATAGATGCGATTTGGGTCATTGTTGATAGATTGACCAAGTCTGCTCATTTCTTACCGATACGAGAAACTTATACACTTGAACGTCTTGCTCGTATGTACATAAACGAGATTGTAAGACTGCATGGTATGCCAGTATCCATAGTTTTTGATCGAGACCCAAGATTCACTTCACGATTTTTGGTTAGTTTACAAAAAGCTATGGGCACAGATTTACGATTTAGTTCGGCATATCATCCTCAGACGGACGGACAATCAGAGAGGACTATTCAAACTCTAGAAGCTTTATTAAGACTCTATGTCCTTGACTTCAAGGGAAGTTGGGACAAGTTCTTACCATTAGTGGAGTTTTCCTACAACAACAGTTATCAAACAAGTATTGGCATGGCTCCATTCAAAGCATTGTATGGAAGAAAATGTCGTTCTCCAATATGTTGGGATGAGGTGGGTGAAGCAACGTTGTTGGGACCGGAGTTGGTACGTATGACTACAGAAAAGATTCAAACGATCCGACAACGTATAAAACCTCACAAGATCGACAAAAGAGTTATGTTGATCTTCATCGAAAGGACGTGGAATTTGATGTAGGAGATCATGTGTTCTTACGTGTTGCTCCATAGAAAGGAGTTACGAGATTTGGAAAGAGAGAAAAGCTCAATCCTCGATTCATCGGTCCATTTTTAATCCTCGATCGAGTAGGAACTGTGGTTTATAAACTCGCTTTACCGCCAAGTATGTCTCGTGTTCATAACTTTTTTCACATATCCATGTTACGCAAATATGTGGAAGACCCGAACCACATTATTGAGTTAGAACCGGACGAAATAGCAGAAGATTTGACGTGTGAAGATGTTCCTGTTCAAATCTTGGATAAGAAGGAACATATTCTACGCTTCAAGGTTATACCTCAAGTCAAAATTTTGTGGAGAAACCACGATGTTGAGAAAATGACTTGGGAGTTAGAATCTGAAATGAAGTCAAGGTATCCTTACCTCTTCGACATACCAGGTACGTACCCTAATTTCGAGGGTAAAATTTCATAAGAAGGGGAGGTTGTAAGACCCCAACTTTTATAAATAAAGATAAATTTTCTATAAATAACATTTTTCAATATTATGGAGTTAATTTGATATAATGTTATAGTTGTGGGTAATATTTATAAATTTTGTAAAGTACGCAAGTTGTTATATAATATTCGATTGGTCGGGGAATATTCGTTTTAACAGAGAATATTCGTACAACGGCACAATCATTGGTGGACCCCGCAACGGAATTATTGTCGGATTGAGAAAATGACAAAAATATTTTATTAAAAATAACGGCAGAAGTTTTACCATTGATACTGTTGAACTACTCGGTAGTAAAAGTACAGTAATACGTGTGGTTGCATAGTAGCACACGGTATTGATTATTAATGCTTATGTGAGAAGTCACTCAGTTTGATTCAATTATTGTCAGTTAATAATATGAATTATTTAGCGATAATGAAGTTTTATTTTATTCGTATTATTAACGTAATAAAACAGAAACATCTTTTTATATAAAACAGAATACTTTATTAAAGTTATTCTATAAATAGAATATATTATATTTTATTTAAAAGTTTTTTCTTTAAATATGGACCGTCAAATTAAAGTAATCAATCTGGACCGTTCATGAATTAGTTACTATGCATTCTATTTTTCTATAAATAACAGCTCATTCCTTCATTATTTCTTACGAATTCACTGAACTCTAGAGAGAGAAACTATAGAGAGAGAGAGAGAAGAAGAGTATTATGCTACTTAACTACTTCCTTATTTCAGCTCTTCTTTAAAACGGTAAGGGGTGTTATTCTTTCTTATTCATGAAGAGAACTGTTGTTATTTCATTATTTATTATTCTGTTGGAATAACCTGTAAACGCGGTCTACCCTATACTTGGTGACATTCTTCTGTTATTCTGTTTGAACATCATGTCTGTGTGTTTTACACCGGACATGGTTCCGTTTTATTATTAATCTGTTGGAACATCTTGTCTGTGTGTTTTACACCGGACCTGGTTCTGTCTTGTTATTTTTCTGTTGGAACATCCTGTCTGTATGTTTTACACCGGACCTGGTTCCATTATTTATTATTCTGTCGGAATATCCTGTCTGTGCGTTTACGCCGGACCTGGTTCCATTATTTATTATTCTGTGGGAATAACCTGTCTGTGCGGTCTATCGCATGCCGGGTGATTTCTTTTGTTATTCCATTCTTTACTATACTCAGTTGGTTTAGTTTTAACTTCTATACTCCATGAAATTAGTGGAATATCCTCGATAATTGCGGTTCATCCAGTATCTTTTCATGAAAATATTCTTCTAAGCATTCTTAAATTTTACTCCACAAAGCAGTATCATGTTGACAATTTGGACGTTGTTAATTCTTGGATAAATTAATTTTTGAACTTGTTTTATTGAATTCTTATATCATTGTCATCATCCTCAAGTTTATAAAATGTTAAAAGTCATCTGTGGCCTGTAGTGCATAGATGGACTTGGTATGATTATGACCAGGGATTATTCGGTATAATCATGACCGTAATGTTACAAATGATGTGGTAAAAGTCCTCATTGGCCCGTAGTGCGTTGATGGACAGTTGTTGGCATGATCATGACCATTAATGAATACAGGAATATCCTTGGCCGTAGTGCAGGGGTGATTCGATGATGTGGATTATTTTATTAAGCTGAGTCCCAGCGATCACAGTGTTGAAAAACCTTTTAAATCATAAAAGATAGTAGAGTTTATTTTCTACTTGACTCTTTTAATGGATTGCTTGTTCCGCTGCAGTTAAACTTGATGTCTATTATATTTTATCAGTTTAACATTGTTGAAGGCTAATGATAATTTATTCTGCATTATCTTAGTCATAATATTTCTTATTGGGCTAGTTGAGCTCACCCTTTCTTTCACTGTTCTCTTCAGGAAATGAGAACGTAGCTGGGGAAAGTCGGGGAATGGAGTAATGGTCCGAATGATAGTATTAGTTAGTAGTCCTCACTATTCTATGTAATAGTGTGTTAATAAATATAATGAGTACTCCTTTTGAGTATGAATACTCTCTAGAAGATAATATTTGTATTCAAACTCACAGTTTATGTTTTGTCGTATTGTACACGACAGTTGTATTAGTAAGTTGTATTTGTATTCTGTACAATGTATCTGACGACCCAAGATGGGTGATGTATACCTAATTTTGGGGGCGTCACACGTTTAGCCCAGATACCGTACATCATCTACTAAAGAGTACAATTGTACCATACTTACCTATAACTTTTTATTCTTAACTTCTTTACCATTCTCTTTTTATAGACATTGTTTATTTATCATCACCTTACATCCTAATTATTGGAGTTGGGTAACCCCACATTCATACTCCTTATAACTCTACAAGATTCTTCTTTGAATCCTTTCACGCATGTTTTAATTCCTTCTCTATACGCTTCTTAAATTACTTCTTATTGTTCAAACTCTATTTGAGCTTATTCTTTCATTATCTTCACCTTCCTTCTCTGAGGTTATAGCCTACGATACTCCTACCTAAGGTTTATAACCTACAGCTTTGATACCAACTGTAACGACCCCAAAATTCATACAATTTAATTCTCAACTTCGGTCGTTAATAATACATTCAACCTCTCATTTTACATCATTAAACGATAATACAACCATTGAAATTTACGGAATAATTAAAATTTTCTGTTACAAACTATCTTCATTCCCAAAACCTTCAACCTTTACATCTAAATATCTCACAATCAGTTTAATACTACAAGAGTTTACATCACAAAACGATATTACAATTCAACATTAATACATTATCCGGAACCTTAAACATGATTCAAATAATAATAACACAGCCAAAGTGTATAAATCTTCAAGTATCACATTTGATTCATATCTTTCAAGTAACACATAACTTTACCTTGAATCTTGAACCTACAAAAGTGGTTATTTTTAAGGTTGAGCTCGATAGCCCAGCAAAATCTAACAGTTTTCATGCATCACATAGCACATAATAACATGCTCAACATACATCTCTTAAACATTGGATTATCATAACATACAGACTACAATTCACATAACAAGTATAAAGATTGAGTTCCTTACTCAATCAACATGCTTTACTAAATCAATGTAGTCTTAAGTTGACTATAACGTTTCATGCTTACAACATAAATATAACACAACATGTTATTTGCAATAAAGACTTAAAATAGTTAATCATCAAATTCACATAGCAAATAAGAACTGAAAGACTTGACTGATCCATAGTTTATGAACTACGACTTAACTGCTTATCGCTTATCTGCACTTCGTGTATTCCTACACAGTTATACCATTATTCACATTAACTATTAGTCACATAATAACGTATAGTAGCTATAATGTAAACTTTACTCTATATCCCATAATTCTTCCTACTATCAATACACGATGTTCAATTTGATTGTGTTAACTTTTAACTTATATCTCACTATATTTTACACTCGAAGTTCATTCAAGTGATTAAGACTTGCTATGAATCATTATTGGTTTTATATTAACCCTATTCCATAACTTATAATATTCATTTCAGAATCATAAGTCTATAATTCACAACACTTATTCATTGTTTATTAAGTTTCTTAAATCATACATATCATTTTCACAACTTACTAACTTAACATTGTAGAGTTACTAACCACATGATACTATTCTGTTTTAAACTTGTCATTACACGTTTGACACATTAAAATAACATTAAGCTAAGTTACATTGAACGTCCAAAGTCTGCATAATTAGTAGACATCATTGTCTGTGACAGGGTACTGGCGCGGCCGCCCCAGTTTTATACTGGATTGCGCGCATCCACGCCAAGAGGTAGCGCGCCCGCGCGATGCATCTGTTTCAGTTTTTCAGAACGTGATTTGACACAGTTTTTAGGCCAACTAACACGAATTTCACCCATCAAATAGTGAAATTAACATATAAAATAAATATAACACTATCATAAACATGATTGCTAACATATTCAACCACTTAGCACAATTTAACAACACTTTTAACTATTTTAATTTCTCAAATTTCTCGTTTTCATATGAAAACTCTATTTTTGGGTTTCTTCACAAAAATCAACACTGTGATTTCAATTCCTCACCAAATCACTTCGTTCAAGTTACATTATCTTCATTTCTTAATGAACTTGCATATACAAGACTCAATTTGCAAATTAACATACGAATTGACCACTAAAATTTGTACTTTTACAAGCCATATGAAAATATACATAAAAACATACACTGTTAATTATCTTTCCTACTTTTAACTGTTATTAGCATACAAATTTCTTGTTTATTTACAACTAAAGCCTCGCCAACATGAATAATCACCACAATACATTTGTATAGCAAGAATTCAAAAATATGGAATTCACAGAGCTTAGAAACTTTATGCCGTAAAACACACACACACACACACACACACACACACACACACACACACACACACATATATATATATATATATATATATATATATATATATATATATATATATAATATCAAGGTTATGAACAATACCTTCAATTGCTCGATAATTCTTGCCAAAACACAACAAATTTCTTTGGAATTCTCAGAAATCTTCCTCTCAAACTCTCTATGTTCTCTCTCCAAGTCTCTGTAAAACCTTTCTGTTTTCTTCTTAGGCTTAGGTAAAAAATCCTTTTACGTAGAAATAAAAGGCACGCACCCAACGTCTAAAGCCGACGTTGAAATAAATACAATATTAAGTTATCAGTTATAAAATATAATATATATTATTTTATATTTTTATTTATTTTATTTAGATTATTTAAATTTAAGAAATTAAAATCCAAAAGTCATAAGGCTTTGTTTGGCAAGACCCTTTAAAATTTAAAGACTTAATATATTTAAGCCTTGTTTGGCAAAAACAAAATTATTTAATAAACAATTTAGTTTATAATTTATAATCACGTATTATTTATTTGGATTTTCATATCCAATAATAATCAAATAAATTAATTACACATACTATATTAAAAATAAATATTCCACTTAAACAAACATCTTAAATTATTAAATTAAAACAACAATATAACATCTCATGTTATATTACAACTCTCTAAATTATAAATTAATTTAATTTAGAATATTATCTAGTCATAAATATTTACTAATAATAACCACATCAATAAAATATTTATTCCATTTAGTAAATATTTTAAATTACAATTACTAAAATCTTGGATTGCCACAATAGATCCATGGTTTTTGATCATTTAAAACATTAACAAGATTGATGTAGTGGCTGGTCAAACTTGACCATCTAATCACGAGAACACTTTTTTGGAATTTCAGAAAGTGTATGAACATCGTTTCTGACATCCTTTGATCGAGCCAAATCTGGAGTTTATAATGTGACTGAAAGATTGGTATATAAATGTTCCTTGACATTAGTACTATAGTTTTGAACCTTAATAACATAAATACAATAACCATAACTGGAAGGAAATTGATTTGCAAAGTGGGCAGTCGAAGTTGTCTGGGTTTCTAGATAACCCATAAAGCCCAAAAAACTTCTGAGTGTCACTTTGAAGCTCTGGATTGTGAAGCTATATTATTGTATGGCTTGGATGATGCTTGATTCATGTAGTGCTACATGAACACTACATGATCAATAATTAACATGACCCATAAACAAAATGGATAGAGAGTTAAGGCTGGTTAAACGAGCCACCTTGAACACTGAGTTGTCAGTGTTCTTGAGGCTCAAGAACACCAACAGCGACGCCAAGTGTCGCTATAGGCCATTAGCGACGGTTTAATTGATTTTTATTTTTTGATTTTCTAAAAAATACTTAAAAATATAAATAAATTCTAAAAAATTACAAAAATAGTTTTAAAATTTATTTTAAATTCTGAAAAATAACTTTTAATTATTTGGGATATTTTTATTTAATAATTATAATTATTTGAATAAAAAAGATATTTAATTTATTTAATTAGTACATTAAATAAATTAGGGAAAAATAATTTAATATTATGAAAAATTATTTTAAATAAGAATAATGTATTTAAAAATATTTTGAGTTATAAAATATAACTTTTAATATTTTTGGAGAATTTTTATTAATAATTTAATATTAATGATATTAGATTTATTTAATTATTGTATTAAATAAATAAGTTAAAAATGATTTTATTGATTTAAAAATCATTTCAAATGAGAATAAAGTGTTAGAAAATATTTTAAATTATAAAATATAATTTTCAATATTTTGGAGAATTTTCATTAATAAATTAATATTAATGATGTAATATTTATTTAATTATTATATTAAATAAAAGAATTAAAAATGGTTTTATTGATTTAAAAACCATTTAAAAATGAGAAAAATATTTTAAAAATATTTTAAGTTATAATTAATGACTTTTAATATTTGAATGATAATTTTATTAATATTTAAATATTAATGATGATGATTTAAAAATAATTTTAATTATTTTAAAAATTATTTAAGTAGAATATTGATAATTTAAAAATATTTTAAGTTATTAATAATAACTTTAATATTTTGACAAGTATGTCATTAATATTTTTATATTATTAAAAATTAATGATGATAAGATTATTTGATAATTAAATCATTTAAAAATAATTCTGATGTTTGAAAAATTATTATAAATAATAATAATCGCTTATAAATTATTAAAAACTTTCAAAAAATATTATAAACGATGATTGACTTATCTAATGTAATATTGAAGCTTTGAAACCGAATTTACTTGACAATAACTGTGTTCATTATCGAATAGGGTGACCATAACACCGAGAATAGACCGAAGTCCAACCAGACCGAAATAGTTAGACTTAATAATTATTTATATAGGTTATAAACACTAATGTGGCTATGTGGTAATGTGTCTAGGAGAAGATTGAATGTGAATTACAGTGTTGTGTGTTATGAATTGTTGTGCTAATTGTGAGACCGATATTATTAGTTATAAGTTTTTCAAAAACAGATAAGTATATTGTGTAGCTATAAACAGCAGAAGAGGTAAGTTTCATAACTCAACCTTGAGTTAATATTGTTTAAATATTGTAGTGGTTGATTATTGTTAATTATACCACGTCCAATAATTTATTGTTGATTATTCGCAGTTGGTGCATGTTTAATCATTCAAATTAAATTGCTGATTCAAAAAATATACATTCGTAGAATAACTGTTGTTGGATATTCATATCCGTAGAAGCTAGTACTGACAGTACGGATAATTCCTGTTTATTATCAAATTATGTTGAGAAATGTCTTAGCCAATTATTCAGGCTAGACGAATATTTGTTAGAACTTGATAGGTTCGAGAAGAGAATTTAATTATTATTGACAGATCGATGCCAATTATTTTGGCTAGATCGAGAAGTAATTAGAAATTGAAATCACAGTATTTCGCTGTTAAATCAAAATCTTGATTCTGAGATTGGGAAGAACAACCTTTTATATAAAGGGAATATTTTATTGGCCATATATTCGGCCTTTGCGCACGATTAAGTATTATGCATAATATAGGGTATAATAAATTTGATCACTTTATATACTTGTAGAGGGATATGATTTAATCTTTATGGTTATTTGATGCACCTGGGTATATCAAAGTTAATTCTTTGATAGTTACTCGAGAAGAGAAGTTCAAGATCCAATGGATCGCTCAGCATAAATTTGGAAAACATTCCACTTTACTATTGATAAGTGGTTTTATTCCTACTTATCGGGTATCTATTACTTGAATTATTTGCTTAATCTCATGTTTCTTAGTTACTTTTCATACATTTTATATTATTTTGTAGGCGATGACACGGCATTGGCATGAAGAAGCAAGGGAAAGAATTCAGGCATCTTTTGGACTAAACTACGCAAGAAAATGTTATTAGGGAATATTGAAGGACTTTGAACATCAAGTTGGATGCATGTTCTTGGCTTGAAAATTAGCATTTACGGTAGCTCTACTTCTTAGCTTTCCGGAACATCTTGAATCATCCCAATCGGAGTTCGGATGCGAGAGTTATGGCCAAAATATCAACAAATATCAAAGCTAAGAGTTGTCATGCTTGCCATTTACACATCATCTACTTCAAGCTCGATTTCCGCCTTGGTTCGATCCGAATCTGTCAATCCTCAAAGCATGGAAGTTGTAGATCCCGTCGTTATCTTCGATTTGATAGGTGGCAGGCCCCGTAACTCCAAGCGGATCAGAAGTTATGTGTATTTTACCAAAGGACGTCGCAGCAAAAAACAGGGTAGCGCGGACCGCGCTAGGGCGAGCTAGGAGGCCAGATTTTCTGACCCTGTAGCGCGGACCGCACCCAGAAAGGCTTAGCAGCGGCGCTGAGCACGCTAGGCGGCGGGAATACAGCGTTTTTTTGGTCATTTGATGTCCAATTTGAGCTAAAATAGGATTCTTAGTTGCCTAACTTGCTTGGGTGTCCATTAGAACTATAAATACATGATGAGAGACATAAAAGAGAGGAGATCGAGGCTAGTTTTAGAGGATTCCATTAGATTATATTAGAGTAAATTAGATAAAAACCCTAGTTCTTATAGGATTAGGAGATTGAAGCAACTTGGACACCATTGAAGATCAAGAGCATGAGCTTGAGGAAGATGGAGATTTGCTGACAACAGATTTATTCTTTACTCTTCTCTTATTTTTGTCTTTTAATGATTATTCAATTGTGGATTCTTAGTTTTAATTCAATAATAATGAACTAATTCTTTGTTTGAGATTACAATGGATCTTATTGTACAGTTTATTTTAATATGCTTCGCTATTAATTATTATGTTCTATTGTGAGGATTGTCTATTGTGATTTGGACTTAATTGCTTAATTGCCTAGCTAACAATTACCGTGATAATCTATATGAACTCGAGAGATGAAGTATAGATTTAGATCTTATCATGATAGCATGTGTTTGTGATTTCTACATAGATGGAATTCATGATTCGTGTTTAGGATAGAAATATGCATTTACGCCATATGTAATCTTATAGAGAACTTGTGCTTTAAATCCGTTTTAATTGTAATACACATAGAGATATAGTGGATTAGTTAATTAGGGTGTCTTTCTTGATTCTATCATCTATGGATTTAAGTGAGTATGGGTATTATGCATCGAGAGGTGGTTTTATCTACTTTAGTGTTCTTGATTAACAATTCAGGATCGAAAATAATTGATGAGAAGTGTGTTAACTTAAATGAAGCAATAAGTGAAGTTGTGATCTTAAATCTCCGTAATCTTAATTTAACTAGTGGTAATTAGAATTAATTTATTTATAAATTGAAATTCATTCGTTTAAATAAGATTGAGTTGGTTACGGGTTAGTACTTGGTGATTTATATTAATAATTCCTCGTGGAAACGATACTCTACTTTCACTTTATTACTTGTTGACCACGTATACTTACGTGTTGTGCGTAACTAGATTTTACCCAACAAGTTTTTGGCGCCGTTGCCAGGGAATTAATTTAATAATTATTTACCAATATTAATTTCAATCAAATTAGTCTTAATTTAAACATTTTTATTTTTATTTTTAATTCTCTTCCTATATTTCTCTCTTTTCAGGTACCATGGATGAGTTTGAGTATCAATGGCCATACACGTTCTTCGCTCAACCATGGAAAACAGGGATTGATGGACTTAATACATCTTCTATAGAGGCAACTTCGAAGACGTTTGAGGTTTGTACAGCCATACGGAGTCGAAGGATGGCAAGAATGACTCAGCCAAGGGGAGAGGAAAGACTTGGAGACCAAGAAAAGGAGATCAGCGAATATCTAACTTTGAGTACCAACGAAGATGAACCGATTTCATTAGTGTCCCATGTACCTTCTCCGCCAAAGTTCAAGAATCCTGTTAGATTTGCAAAATCATGCCCACTTGGTAGTCATGTCGTCGGCGAAGCTCTTGTTGACATAAGAGCGAGTACAATTTTCAATCCATGGTGGGACGAGAAAGAGAAGATAGACGAAGAGCCCATTGTGTGTGATAAGCTTCCATGCCCCAAAGTGATCACATACACAATGGAGAAAACACCTAGCTATGGGACGTTCTCGATTGAGAGCATACCAAATCAGAGCATGCTAGGTGACTTTGATGCATTGGCCATCGTGAATGGGAACCTACCAAAAGCTATATTATTTCCAATGGATGGAGGGTTCCTCAATTACCGAAGAGGAATTGGATAGCGTTGACCAGACAAAGTCAGGCTGAAAGACTATAATTCAAGCGCTAACTGGGAGGCAACCCAGGAATTTTTTTTATTATTTATTTATATGCTTTCCTAGTTTATTTAGTAGATAGGAATTCAAGTGTTATTCTAATCCATGTTATCTCTCTTCATTGCAGGTATTGGAGGTTCAATGGATAGGAAAATGATCATCGCCGCCAACACCACCATCACTACAAGCTTAAATGATTACATGTAAGGCAAGAAAAAGAAAGTCACCAAGCTACTGCCCCCATAGCGCGGACCGCGCTCCCCAACGCTCAGACACGGCGCTGGCCGCGCCACTACCCCAGTAACTTACTGACATACCAGCGTGAGCCGCGCCACTCGAAAATCCCAGGCATTAAAAGTGGTTTAATTGCAATGTTAGTCAAGTCCAACTCAAGGGTGGTTCCTAATTTATTCCAATGTGTCTGGCCTATTCTTCAGACTTAGCAGACAAGGAATTACATGCTATATTTTCAGGGAAGTCCTCGTTTTTAATTTTTCCTATCTTATCCATTGAGGACAATGTCTAGTTTAAGTTTGGGGCATTTTAGTGTCGTATTGCATATAGTTAGTTATTTATATTGTAGTTCATATAGTTACATTTAGTTTTTGCATTCTTGAAAAAAAAATTCAAAAATTCAAAAATAATAGTTAGTTACTATGTTCATCTTGCATGATTTCAGCTGTTAGATAGTTACAGTTTATTTTGGCCAATGATGAGATGGAATTGGGTACACAGGTATAGTATTGACTATTAGAGCTTTGATGTTATTTCTTGTTATGAATTGAGTCTTTTGCTGTTTGAAACTGGTATAATAAGGATAGCACTGTAAGAACAACTTGTTGATTGATTGAGTTTAAATTGATACATAATGAGACTCTAAAGGATAATGCTAGTTTGAATGAAAGAATCACAAGAATAAGTTGTGATGGCTAAGGTTAGACAAGAACCTAAGTTTGGGGGAATATTTGGGGTATATAAGCTGAAAAAAAAAGGGAAAAGAAAAAAAAGAGTTGAATAAATTGAGTCCTGTGTTGGGTCGAGAAGAAGCGTGAAATGCACTCCCCATAAACACAGGCGTGAGATGGAGCGTAAAACACATTCACTATCCATCAACCAAAAAATAAAAAAAATAATAAAACGAGAAATAAGAGCAAAAAGCCCCGTAGATGAAAAATGAAGCAATAAGTGAAGTTGTGATCTTAAATCTCCGTAATCTTAATTTAACTAGTGGTAATTAGAATTAATTTATTTATAAATTGAAATTCATTCGTTTAAATAAGATTGAGTTGGTTACGGGTTAGTACTTGGTGATTTATATTAATAATTCCTCGTGGGAACGATACTCTACTTTCACTTTATTACTTGTTGACCACGTATACTTGCGTGTTGTGCGTAACTAGATTTTACCCAACAACTATTTCGTAGAAATAATTCTTGATTATTCATTTGAATATCGTAGAAAACCTTGAAAGCATTGTACTCTTTCATTATCAAATTATTGCTGCGTAGAATACGAGAAGACTTATTATCTATTCCTATACATTTACTGTATGTCTTAACTTACGGGGTAAACTTGTTGCTCACCCTTGCTATATATAAAACTTTTCAGCTAGGTACGAAGTTGCAGAAGGTACTGTGAAGAAGAACAAAGGAAAAGGCATAGTGATAAATTAGTATAATGAACATTATTATTATTATGTTGTATTGTAAACCCTTTTTGTACATCTAAGGGGTATGCTTGTAATGTTAAGGTTAGCGGACATGTGACTTATGTATTAACAACATATATTAATGTGATATGTATTAATATTTCTATATGAATAGATAGATTAGATGGTATTATATTGTGGTTCGTGAACACCAAACTCGGGGGGTCAGGTAACCCGAATTTGGGGATGTCACAGGTTGGTGTCAAAGCTGTAGGTTATAAACCTTAAGTGGGGTGGGGAAAAACCCTAGGATTATAACCATAAACGAGATAGAGAATACTCATTTAGAGTACTAAGTGAGAGATTGCTGAAGCGTATCTATAGTTAGATACGTGGACATATAGTGTGCGAAGTTTGTACTGATGAAGTACTAATCAAGTTGTTTAAACTAATTGTAGGATGTCGGGAGAAGATAAGATGAGTACGGAGATGCCAGCGACTGTCGCACCAGTGCTAGTAGCCGAGCTGCCAGCACAGAGCGAGTCAGTGGAAGAAGTGGGGACAGATGAACCTATGGTTAATCTCGGGAGTAATCATGATGATTATCCCGAGATGTATCTTAGTGGTGATGAAGAGGCGGAGTCTGAAGAAGCTAAGGTGGAGTTAAAGAATAAGATCAAAGTTGGAGAACAAGATCAGCTATCTGCAGAAGTCCAGGAACTCCAGAGTAAAGTATTTCTGTTGGAAGATTTATGGAAGACGGAGCGAGCGTTACGCGAAATGACTGAAGAACGGAACGAGCTGAAGGCGCAGGTGGAAAGAATGAAGACTGAAGGTGGTGGATCGTCTTAAGGAACCAGCAAGAAGGGCAAGAATAAGAGAAAGAGGGATAAAGATAGTGATAATTCTAAAAATTCAAACACGGAGAAGAAGCAAGTCTGCAACAAGTGTGGAAAAGACTCACGTGGGAGAATGCATGATGTGGAAGAATGTGTCCTTCAACTGTAAACAGGAAGGACATATTTTTTTACATTGTCATAAGCCGAACATGAGGAAGTATTTTTCATGTGGGAGAACGGGTCACGGATTCAACAAGTATCCCAACAAGAAGAAGACTAGTGGAGGGAGTGGACGGTAGATAGCTTAAGTTTGAGCGTTAGTATCTTTTGATAGAAGTTTATGATATTAAAAGTTGTAATATCGAGAACAATGTGTAAACATATGTAAATATATATGTTTGTATGAATGAAATCTTTATTTTCTATATGAATATAAGATTAAGATTAATTTGTGTGTTCTTAAAACTCATACTTCTGGTAAGTTCATGACTCATAATTATATGAAATGTTCTGAACCCCTCAGCGAAAGGACGCTAAAGGTCTGACTAGGACAAGTTCATACACTTATATAATTGTGGCAAGTTTCTGAACTCATAAGTGTGGTAAGTTTGATGAACTAGGATTAGATATGTGAAAATGGTAAATGGCAACTTTTTGTGTAAAGTTGGAGAATTGCAACTCATTGTGTAAAGTTGTGTATGTTAATCCTAAAATCATTTTAAAAAGGGATAGTAATATGTGTTAAGTACTATATGTAAGACCCCGAATTTTATGAAATAAAAGTATTCAATTTTTCTTATACTTACAATTCAGTAAATGGTTAAATTGATAAAAAGTTAAAGTTATGGGTGAAATGTGAAAATTTTTCAAAATACGCAAGTGGTTATAAAATATTAATTGTTGTCGGGGAATATTCGTTTGGTCGTGGAATATTTTTTCTATCGGGGAATATTCGTACGACTGCGCAGACATTTATGGGCCCCATAACAGAATAATTGTCGGATAAAGATAACGACAAAAATTGAGTTTTTATAATTAACGGCGTAGTTGTTACCGTTAACACTGTTGGAATACCCGGTGGTTAAAATACAGTAATACGCGTGTTTGCACAGTAGCACACGGTATTACACATTATTTTTGAATTATTGATCCTTACGTAAGAAGGCACTACTCAATAATTGTCACAGTAATTACTGTTCAATATTTTATTTTATTGATTCAATAATTGCTACGTTAAAATTTTATATTATTGTTGTTCAATAATTGTTACTGCACAGTATCTCTATTGTCATATCAATAATTCATATTATTTGAATAATATTATTAGATAACATTATTGTCAATGTCTAGAAAGTTCTGTCTAAGGAGAGGTTTGGTCATCTAATTACGCGCCAGTAAGGAAAAATTCTTATTGGAAAACCTCATTTTTCCTAGGAACGGTCTGGTTGTCATAAATGTGATTCTATAATATTATTTATGAATAATTAATTATTAATTCATATGATAAGGAAATATTTATTTTATGTGGATATAAATGAAGGATATATTTTTGTGGTTAAAAAATGAAGGAGTTAATGTTGAGGTTTTTATCAGTATTTTTATCGGAATGAAGGTATTAAAAATCAGGATTTTTGAGAAATATTGCGGGGGTTATAATTTTTAATCCGACCGTTAGATCGTGGTAATTTTTGGATATGTTATTCATATATAAGTTGAGTATATGTCCATAAACTTTGAACTGTTAAAAATGAACGTATAATTTTTTATGAATTTTACGAGATGACTGGTTTAGAAATTGTTGAATTTTCGGAGTTAATCATTTTGGTGAAAAATTCTAGAATTAGTGGGCCCCACTCTTGGTTGGTGAAGAAATATGCTGAGATTTTTATTCAAATGTGGTGGGTGGGAATAGTAGCAGGTAAAGCCATCAGGTTGCAGGTTAAGTCTGCTTCGGCGTGCTAACATTTTCCTATAAATAAAGGGCTAAGTTAGAATTGAAAATCACACCAGAAACATAAGCTTTCTCTCTTTCTCTCTCTATATTATAAAGCATATTTTGTGAGTATTTAGATACTTTGAGAGTTGCTATTCAGTGCAAGTTTCCTTCGGCTTTGCATTCCAGTCAGAAATACTGCACTTTTGAGGTAAGGGATAGTAAGGGATATTAAGGGATGTTATATTCTTCATAATGATGTTATTCTTTCAATATCATTATACTGAAATATTGGTATGGATTTTATTATGGAATTTTTATCTTTTTGAGTCGGGATTACTATTCACGTATACGGCACTATTCACGTATATGACACTATTCATGTATATGGCACTATTTACGTATATGACATTATTTACGTATACGGTACTATGTACGAATAAGGAGTACTATTCACGAGTTACTATTTACGAGTTACTATTCATGAGTTACTACTCACGAGTTACTATTCACAAGTTACTATTCACGAGTTACTATTCACAGATACTATTCATGACAAAAATTAGTTTCTTTTTCTGACCAAATTATCGTTGATTTATGATTGTTGTTCTTGAAAATAAATGCAGTTGTTGATCATATTGTTTTTATTATCATATATAATATTTTTATAACCCTGATGTTGAATTTCTCTTTCACTTGAGTGTAAAGATGGGTAAATTATTGGTAAGAGGAATATCTTTGGCCTGTAGTGCAAAGATGAATTGTTAACTGGTATGATCATGACCATTGAATTTATAATTGAATATCTTTAGCTTAAGTGTAAAGATGAATTGATTAACATGGTTATAATTATTGTTTATATAAATTCTGAAATGATTATATATTTCTTTGAGATATTAATATATTTGGCGTGTAGTGCAAATATGAACTGTTAAGGAATATCTTTGGTCTGTAGTGCAAAGATGAATTATTGATGAATATCTTTGGCCCGTAGTGCAAAGATGACCTGTTGTTGAATATCTTTAGCATGTAGTGAAAAGATGGTCTGTTGATGAATATCTATGGTCGTAGTGCAAAGATGAAATTGTTAGTATGATTATAAACAGAACTGTGATTTGGTATAACCATGATCTTTGATGTTTCAGGTAAAGACATGTGATGAAAATTATCTTCGTCCTGGGTGCGAAGAAAAATTTAGAATCACAATTATGATTATGAGTTATTCATATGATTGTGGACAGGAATTGTTGATTGATGTTACAGGGATAAAACATTGTTGGTGGACTTTTAACATGGAGAAGATAATAGACTTTATGGTCTATTTGACTCTTCTAATGGATTGCTCGTTCCGCTGCAACTATGGTTGAAAAGTTTTATCATCTACCATATGTTCTAAATCTCTGATTTATTACTGATGAAGATTATTGATAATTTAATTATCTTTAGTCATGATATTCTTTACTGGGCTAGTTGTGCTCACCCTTTTGTTTCACAATTCCTTTCAGGTAATAAGAGTGTAGATGGGTCGAGCGGGGGTAACAGGGGAATAGAACGGTGGTCATCATTTAGTAGTTATATTTGGTAAAGAAAATAGGGTGAGGCGAACCCAACATTGGAAGGGTGTTTTTCCACTATCATACAAGATGTCTAATGACATACAACCTCGTGTCATCATAAGATAGGATTGTGTTCATCCACTTGCTGAGTATATTTACGAGCACTACCTATATAATCTTGGTGTTTGTTTGAAGTATAATTCTCAATTAGAGACAGTGGAGATAATGATAAGTCAAGAGAAGACTCACCATTGGGAAGAATATGATAGTAATCTTCTCGTTTTTCTTTGGGGTATATTGGGTCAACCAAGGATAATTCTGTGGCCATATGATATCTATCACAACCTAGAAGCATGGCCTCCCATGTACAAAGGTTTCCTTGAGCACTTCCCAAAGATTTTAATTTCTAAAATAGTTTTTGACTATACCTTTATGTAAGGTACCTTTGTGAGGTGCTGACACATGATGGTGTTTAGTGTCACATTTAGTATATATTTGTATCCAAACTCACAGCGTATGTGTTGTTGTATTTTGTACGACAATTGTTGTAATAAAGTTGTAGTTATTTTCTGTACCATGTATTTGGTGACTCAGAATAGGTTGGATGGAATGGACCTATTTTGGGGTTGTCACACTATATGTACTATGTGTTATTTGAATAAATATGCGATTACATGAGAACTATGTGTTGAATTCTTATTGTGTTAAGAATTTGTATAGAGAAAGAGAATTAATATAAGATTTTTATTTAAATCAGATCATGCTGCCTAAACGACAAAATCGAAACCAACAAAAAGAACAGTTAGTGAATAATGAAGGAGGTCAAGCGGACCCAATGCAGAATTTCTTAGATTTGCTAGTCCAAGCTATGAAAAATAAAGCTCCAGTTGCAAGAGGAAGAGCGAGGAATCAGCCAGCCAAGATTGGCAAACTTCAAAGACTTTAAAGCAGTAGGACCGCCAGAATTCAAGGGAACCACGGATCCGATTGAAGCCCAAACTTGGGTGAAGGAGATAGAGAAAGCATTCGTTATCACCAGAGTAGCGGAAGAGCAAAAGACGGCTTTTGCAACATACATAATGAAGGGAGAAGCTAATTACTGGTGGGAGACTAATCAGGCGAGAGCTGGTACAGCCATAGTGACATGGACAAGATTCAAGGAACTGTTCTTTGAGAACTACTTTTCACCGAGTATATAAGCTCGGATGGAAGTTAAGTTCTTAGAACTAAAGCAGGAGAACATTTCGGTTTCTGAGTATGCGGCTAAATTCAACGAATTAGCGAGATTTACACCTCATCAGGTGGACACAGAAGCAAGAAAGGCAAGAAGATTTAAGAATGGACTGAAGCCAGGGATATTCAATAAGGTAGCGGTATTGCAGATCAGTACGTTCGCGGCTTTACTGGAGAAAGCATTAATTGCTGAAGGAGGGAGCAAAGCTACATCTCGATTTCATCAGGAGAAGAAGAAGAAAATAAATGACGGAGGAAGCAGTGGGGGTAGTAACCCAAACAAGAGAAAATGGAGTGAGAATACCCAATCGGGTAGCAAGACTGAAGGAAATAAGCAAGGGAGGGAGCCATGTGCAACTTGTGGGAAGAACCATGCAGGAGTTTGTTTGAAGAAGAAGGGAGTTTGTTACAACTGCGGACAAGAGGGGCACATGTCACCCAATTGTCCCAATCTGAAGAAGATACAAGGTTGCTTTGCGTGCGGATCGACTGATCATCTGGTTCGGAACTGTCCGAAGAGAATTACGGAGAAGAACAGTGGCAACAAGGGACCCAATAGCGGAACCACTACTACAAAACAGTAAATAGACAACGCGGAAAAAATGTTGTGGTTTCAGTCAGAAAAACGTCGTGGTTAAGGGTGTTATCTATTTGACACCCTTACACAATGTTTTTAAAACATTGTAGTTAAGCACAATACACAACGTTTTTTAGAAAAAACGTTGTAGATTTATTTTCCAAAAATTAGCAGATGCTTAAAAACGTTGTAGAAGGTATGATTCCACAACGTTTTTTGGATAAAAATGTTCTTGTTTAGTATATCAGACAACGTTTAGGCACATTTACACAACATTTTTAAAATGTTGTAGATTAAAAAAAAGAAAAAAAAGGTTGTGGTTCACCTACATTACCAATGCACCTGCAATATGCTAATGCCATGATATATAGCTAAAAGGTCTAAATTCTCATTTAAATTTAAAGCCAACATTCAAAATACATCCCAATAATACCATTTGTTTACAGTTTCAAATTACTACATCCACAAAATATATATCAAACTATCCATATATACATCTCAAATTCACTTTTTAATATAAATTACTACTATTTTGAATTGTGAATTTGATTACATCCACAAAATAAATCAAACTATCCATAAAATTAAGCTACTACATAAGTATGTGCAAGAAAGCCTAGGTTCTCCTTCAACTGTACATGAATCGTGAATGTTCGCCAACAATCATGCCATCATATGCCTGCATACAGTTAAAAACTTAGTTAGTTGTAATTGATAAGAGTATTTGTCTGCTATATTAGCTTAATAGCTACATATTTAGTTTTCCTGTGCATAAGGTAATCTATGTTAGTTGACCCAAATGCTAATTACTGAATACTTGCTGCTCAGGGGATGACAAACCTTAAAATTGCACACGCAAGAAGTATTGCAATAATAATCCAATAAAGAGTCGTCTAGACAAAGATGAATAAAATACTAATGTTTGTGTTGCCTTGAGCCAAAGGATAGAACAAAGAGAAGGCATAAGTAATTTGGAAAAAAAACAGATCGCCAAGTACAACTACACTAATATTACCTTTAAAATAAATAGCATACCAATCTCACTATTTTTTAAAGTGCATGAAAGTCAAATAGGGATAGCTAAAGTTGGAAGGGGAGTAGTAAATAACATACACTATAGTGGATACTGTAAATACAGAGATGCAAGATTTTCTAAATCAAGCACCAAAGATGAAGCACATGCACACATTATCTAGTGGAAAAAGAGATTCATATGAGTACCAATTGTGTTGTATTCATGCATTTACTCTTGTGCTACAATGCCTTTGCCAATATCATATCCACTCTTATAGCATCACAATGTCAAAATTCCAATCAACTGATAATTAAACCCTCAAATCAACGTCACTTTTTTGATATTGTTCTAGCATATCACTCCTGTGCTACAATGCCTTTGCCAATATTACAAATGGAAGGAATGAAGTATTGAAGTAAGCAATAAGGATACTACTACATGTGCTCAACGTTAGTAAAATGTTTGGGTCAGTAATAATGTAACAATTTTGACAATTGCACACATTTGAATTAGATGACATGTATTAAATTAACCAACGCAAGAGGACTCGTGTAAGCACATATAGATGCTACCAGGAGATATTTCATCATATTTACTTCTGTGATTAGTAATAGTAATGAGTACCTAGTTGATTGCAACGAACGTACTAGAATTTCAAGTTGTAGTTTTTTATAATAAAAAAAAATTATCAAGGTTATTGATGCATGATTACCTTGGCAGCTCCAGTGTTGCTCGGAATAATGTTAAAAGAAGCAGCTCTTCCACCTCTCCAGTCTTTGCTTGATGGCCCATCCACAGTCTCCAGTCTTTGCTTGATGGCCCATCCACAGTCTTTGCACCACCCTTATAAAACCAAAAAAAAAATTGGTCAATTTTCCCCCACAATTCAAACCAATAAATTTCTCATTCATGCAGCAAAGGAGTCTTTATTTTAACTTGGGATTAATTTTGAGAACTGGTTGGCCAATTTGAAACAAGCCAAATATAACATCAAGATAAAAGAAATAGATCAGGTAGAGACACTGAAATTCAACATGTATCAAGGATGACTATGTTAGTGATTTGATGAGACAATATAGCTTAATGGAGTGATGTTGACATCTTAATGTTGTTGTTGACGCATCTGTGACATCTTTACTGTTGAATAGACCCACCAATTAACTATTAAAATGCAATGTACACTCGTACAAATATATATCATACTGTGACCATAAAGAAATTTCTAGTTCTGAGATGACATGCCTCTCGTGCAGACACTACTACATGCTAGCGGGTTGGCAGAGTGGATGTCGGCGTCATAAGTGGTACAGAACGACGTGGCAGCCGGAGCGCGCTCGCAGGCCTCACATAGCCACACGCGCTCGTGGCGTTAGCCAGAGCTTTTATCAGGTTCAAGGATTCGGGTTCACCATACGCAAATTTGGCAGGTCTGCAAATCTCCAAATATAGGAAATCAGGGATTAGGCTCATATAAATAGATTTCTAATATACATACATCAAAATTTCAAAATACTAATTGATGATAAATGTTAAAAAAATCAAGAAACACAAATTTAATTACTAGTACTATCTAGAAATTTTGGAAATATATATATACTATTAATTCTTGAAAGACAATATATTATTCAAGAACCCATAAAGTATACAAGATTATATTTACTATCCATCTACAAACAAGAAGGGATTCAATTTGTTGTTATCACAAAATTCAAAAGGGATTCAATTTCAGCACCAACTACAGTAATTAACAGCAATTACAACATTTCGTAAACACACATTTCAACTATTACTATAAGTAATAGTGGTAGAAGTAGTTGAGCAAGCAAGACATTTTCGTCTACAAACCTTATAATTAGAATTAGCTTCAAAGTTAGACAGTGGAGTTTTGCAGCCAGTGCTGTAAGGCATAACCTGTAACAAAAACTAGCATCCATCATAACATGCTAACAATATATCGTCTTAACCCATCATATCATATAATTTGAATTCAAACTTAAAAACCTCTCTTCAGATTTTTTCATGAATGAAACTGTAGAAGATAACTCTAATTCCACAAACTATGCAAAGACCTAATTCTCATACGTGTTAATCGAAACATTACTACACAATGAGATTTTGCATCAATAACTAACCAAATGGATAAAAGAAGCAAGTGTACAGAGCAGGCCACATTCTACAACTTACAAACTCAAAAACTATAAAACTACACAAAAATTATTTTTAAAAAGAGGAAAAACGAACCAATCAGCTAGAGCCTTTAAAAAACTTTGGAGACACATAGTTAATCATCATAAATAAAAGAAAAGAAGAATATATAACATCAAAATTTATAACCTTGCACTATGTAAACAGTAAAACAAAAGAATGTTAACATTGTATTAAGCAAAGCTAATCAGAACTTGGGCTACGAAACAATGGAAAAAGCAAATTGCACATTAAATACCAAAGCAAATATATCCATATTCATCTGTGACAGATCAAACAACTCTGGGTATACAATACGACATAACTTACATACCAAAGCAAGAAGCATTAAAGCACATAAATTTTGCAGTGAAGACAAGGGAAGAAACGAGCAAAAACCTAGTCATGTAAATAGAGTACGCGCCCATTTTCTCTAACAAAACACCTCAGAGCAACAAATGAATTAGGTATGCAGTTTGATATCATACCTATCAACAGAATCATTGAGTTGCTTCTTGATTATGGCACCCTTCCTTGGTGTCTTACTCTGCATTGGTAAAACAATTTTTGGTAAATAAAGCTTCAATCATGTAAAACAAATATAAAATTGTTAACATTAATTAAATTGTTAACATGAATGGCACTCACATTTACTATGGGAACATACCGGATTCTCACAGAATCAACATCTCCAAATTGACTAAACTCCCTTAATAAAGCCTTTTTCTTCACCTTCAATGGTAAATTCCCAACAAAAACAATCCTCAAAAGTTTATCTTCATCATCAAAACCTACCTTCGAAGCAAGCATATCCTCTGCACTATCCAAGGTTTTCCTCTTTGCTTTCTTTGACAAAGCCTTCGAGTCAGACCAAGAACTCGACGGTCTGGCCCTCATAAAGAGTACGATAGCCGTCGGATTTGATCTCTGTATGATGAACGAAGAGATCGTCACCCCCATCGTCGGGTTTTATGAATTCGTAATCCTTCTGCTCGTTAAACCAAACCACCACACCTGGATATCTGATATTCTCCTCTGCCATTAATGATCCAGACCCTAATCCAACCTCTTGTAGAGCTAATCTGTAACTATAGATCTCGCAAGAGAGTAATAGATAGAAAGAAAAGTAAAGGAAGCCCTAATTTACTCGCTTACATCAAGGGGAGCTCTGCTTCAGTTGTTGGAAGACTGGGAGGCGGGGAGGGTTTTTAATTTCAATAAGCTCCGTATTTTTCATATACACAACATTTTTTTAAAATTAAAAATTGCTCTTATTAATAGATAACATTTTTTCATATGTATCTACAACGTTTTATTAAAAAACGTTGTTAAAATAAAAACCACAACATTTTTTTATAAAAACGTTGTTGTTTAAGTGTTGTCTATTTAGTGTTTTGTAGTAGTGAACCTTGGCAATTCGAGGACCTGCACAGCCAGGAAGACCAACGGCTCGTACATTCAGCATGACGGCACAAGATGCAGTGGCTACTCAGGAGGTGGCAACAGGTAACGATTTCATTTAGAAATTTTATTACGCGAGTATTATGAGTTAGATATCACTATGAATTATTTTCTTTTATAAGATCCAAGTCATAGGTTAGAATTTAAAACAAAAAATTAATAATGTGTTGATAAAAATGAATTGATGATACAACTTTAAAAGATTGTAGATGTAACGATCCGAAATTTTAAATTGTAATATTAAATATTTATTAATATATAAATATTTATTTGATGCGCTTATTATTGAAATTGATGAGAGAAATATTTTATTGATGTAATGGTTGCTAGTAAATATTTATTAATCTAAATTCATTAGATAATATTCTAAATTAAATTAATTTATAATTTAGAGAGTTATAATATAATATGAGATGTTATATTATTGTTTTAATTTAATAATTTAAGGTGGTATATTAAGTTATTAAATAAAATTATAATGAGATTATAATTTTGTGATATTTGGTCAAGTGGAAAATTTATTTAGTATGTGGTAATTAGTTTATTTAATTAAGATTGGATATGGAAATCCAAGTAAACAGTGTAGGACAATAAACTATATTATAAATAACTTATGAAAATAAATTAAAGGAGTTTTAAATTTGGTTTTACCAAACAAAGCCTTAGAGCTTTTGAAATTTTAATTTTAATCTTGTTTTGCTAAACAAGGCTTAAAGAATGATTAAGTCATTATTTTAATATGTTTTACCAAACAAGGCCTTATGGCTTTTATGTTTAAAATAATAAAAAAAAAAACTGATAAGTATTTAGTAGCCTTATTATATTATACGTCAGTTTTATTTTTATGTTAGCATCAGTTTTAGTTTACGTGAAAAAGGGTTTGGCCTAAGCCTAAGAAGAAGAGAGAGTTACAAAGAAGTTTGAGAGAGACATATTCTCTGAGAAACTGAAAAAGAGGTTATTATGAGAATCAAAGAAGGGAGAGGAAGGATAATCAAGTCATTCTCATCATCTAATTAAGCTTAAGGAGAAATTAAAAGGTAATATTATAGCCCTAGCTTTTAGTTATGTTTTATCAAAGTTTTTTTTCTCTTTAATTGGTTATGGTGCATGATTTGAGTAAAGAATTAGTTTATAAAGATTATTGAGTGTGTATAATCTGTTAACCATCATATATGATTGATACTTGTTTGTCAAATTCGTGAGAATTGGAATTGTTGGAAGAAATTATAAAATATTGTTTATATTTATATGTTACAGCTTAGAAAGTACAAAATTTTATGATCAATAATTTCTATAATCTGCAATTTGATAATAGATGTTGTTAGTATGTTGAAAAACGAAAACAACTCAAGTTGAATGAGTCAAAACGGATGTAAAACGAATTCACAGTGAAGAATTTCGCTATGAATGTCAAAAGAAGAAGAAAGAAGAGAAATAGTGAAATTAAAGGTTGTAATCTTTGATGATTACGTTGTTTATATGGTTAAAAACGTGTTAGAAACATTAGATTATGTTTATGTAAACCTATTTACTCATTGGGTAGTTTGGTATGGTTGTTAGAAAGGAGTTTGGAGGCCTAATTTGGCTTTTCGTAGTGTTCTAGAGCTAAAAACGCATAATCACAGCAGTGACCCCCGCCCCGGCGGGCCCCCCTAGTGCAAACCCCCCCCCCCCGGGGGGGGGTGTTCTGTCAAGCCAAAATTTTGAAAAAAAAAACTGACCGGACGTAGTTTACTAAAATGAGTATAACTTTTTCATACGAACTCTGATTAATGCGATTCAAGATGATTCGGAACGAGGCCGAATAGGCCTAAAACTTTTATTCTTTAAGGTTTTCAATTTGAAATGGCTATGAAGGGTCAAAATGGTCATCTTTAGGACTATTGTGTTTTCGAAGGCAATCGAAGGGCGTCAGACATGCACGTATGCTAGTGTAGTGCTCTTGACGATAAAAGATGTTGTTCTAAGTTATAAAACATAAATGTTAGTAAATATAATGATGCTTAACATTAATATAATGATATATTAGATAAGTTATAGAAGCATAGTAAGCATACACAAAAGATGCAATCGGGCGTGTGACGAATAAACGTCGAAACGCCGTGATAATTGTTAATGAACGTTAAAAGTGTTTTTAGTCAAATGAAATGGATATTATAAAGGATGAAATGGGTTTAATATAAAACTAATAATGATTCCTAGCAAAATTTGAACACTTTAATGAATTTCGAATATTTCATAAGTCGAAAAGTTAACACAATCTAATTGAACATTGTGTGTTAATTAATAGGAAAGATTATGAGATGTGAAGTAGAGTTTACATTACAATTACTATGTGTTGTTATGTGACTAATAGTTGATGTGTATGATTATATAATTGTGTAGGGCACGTGAAGTGCAGATAACTGTAAGCTGTTAAACTGTTATTGGTAAACAACGATCAAGGCAAGTCTTTCGGTTCCTATTTGTTACGTGAACTTGATGAACTGTTTTAAATTGTATGATATGTTATACATGTTAAAATAATAAAATGTTTAAGTCAATATATGACTGCATTGTTTTGGCTAAGTAATGATGATTGAGTAAGGAACTCAATCTTTATATTTGCTATATGAATTAAAAGCATGTATGCCATGTTACCTTAATGAGATGTATATCGAGCATGTTATTATGTGTTATGTGATGCATGAAAACTGTTAGACTTTGCTGGGCTGTCGAGCTCACTCTTGCAAATAACCACTTTTGCAGGTCAAGATTTTAAGATAAAGATATGTGCTAAGTGAGTTATACAGATCTATATTCACGAAGATTACTTATGTTTTATGAGAAATGTATTTCATATTTTGAACGTAACATGAATTGTAAGTTGAGTTATCCAATGCATATGGATATTTAGTTATGATGTAAGACTTTGTATAGTCATTTTATTGTAACGATTCATGATATAAGATTGAATCAAAGAGATGTAATGTAAAGGTTGCGATTCAGGGCAAGAAAGAAGGAAATGTATAAACGTTCTAAATATTCCGCAATTTTAGTGTTTTTAATATCGAATAATGATGTAAAATTTGAGTTTTAATGTGTGGTTAACGACCGAAGTTGAGATTTAAATTGTATGAATTTTTGGGTTCGTTACAGTAGAGAATAAGAAAGTTGTGATTTCGAGGACGGAATCCTTTTAAGGAGGGGTGAATGTGATAACCCGGGATTTCGAATAATCCAAAATTTATGAATAATTTTTTTTATTTAATATTGACTGTTAATATTGTAATGTGTATCTGTGATACGAGTCTCGAGAATTAGTCAATTTGTGTATTGATTGAGAAATTAGAGTAGAGTTGTGATTAACAGCTTTAGAAACCCTAACCCTAATTTCTAGATAGGGATTCGATAGAAAATATAATTCAAATAATTATATTGATATGTATATGTCTGTACTGTATAGAATTTTTGATCAATGATAGATCGGATAAGGTTTAAAATTAGTAAACCCTAATAAGGGATTAAAAACCCTAATCTTCATAAGAGAAACCCTAACGTACCGTTAAAAACCCTAATCGAAAGCCAGGAAACTCTAATTTTAAATTTAGGAATCCTAAACCCTAATTAAGAAACTCTAATCTTAATTAGCAAGCCTAATATGATTAATAAATGTTAATATAATTAGGAAACCCTAATTATACTTTAGAAATATTAATTTCTATTTAAAACCCTAATTATATTTTTAAAATTCTTAATTTTCTATTTTAAAACCCTAATTAGAAAATTCTAGAATTAGAGTTTATAAAACCAAAGGGCTAAAACCTTAGGGTTAAACCCTAAGGGTTTGAGCAATTGCCCATAATGCCATTAAATTTAGATTATGAATGACAAAAATGCCCTTTTCACTTTCTTTAATCTGTAAGTTGTAAAAAATTGCAAAACCTTTAGTTGGTGACCAACTATCTTGACTTTGTGACTTAAATTATCAGCAAACCAACCCCTATGTGACAGCAAGATCAGATCTTACTAATATATCTTGATACATATAGATTTGGGAGAGAGAAAAATCACAAAACTTGCTCATTTTCTCTCTTGCTCTCACCAACTCTTTCTCTCACCAAGACCTCCGAAATTCTAAGGTAGATCAGTCACATTATCAGTCGCTAGATCACCCAAGAACATATTGGAAAGCAAGAATCAAAGATTGGACAAGAAGGTATAAAGCCCTATACCTAATTTGATCTTGTATGCTAAGGAATTTTTTATGTTTATGTGTTTAATCTTGAGTTATAGAATGTTTTTAGATGATCTATGATGATCCATCATGGATCCATAGCATCAAAGTGCCTTAAAAGTAAGATTTTTCAAAACTATCCAAGAACATGATTTGTGGTCTGACAAGCTAATGTTAGGAGCCACATATTCGTGTCTGTTTTTAATTTTTCTTGTTTTATGTTTTGGATCGGTAGTCTAGTATGAGATCTTTGTTCTGCAAGTGAAATTACAATCATTTGATGTCTAGATCATGCGTTATTAACGGTCAAAACCCGTTGACCGACGTTGACCGGGTGCATTCTGGGCAACCCAGAAAGTGTAATCAGCGACTGACAAGTTTTTCATTCGCTTTGATCTGTCAGGATTTGTGTGTTTTAATTATGTTTTTGTATCCATTTTGTAGCCTGTAATGTGAACTATAGATCCATGGTTTTGGATCATTTAAAACATTAACAGGATTGATGTAGTGGTTGGTCAAACTTGACCATCCGATCACGAGAACACTTTTCTGGAATTTCCAGAAAGTGTATGAACACCGTTTCTGACATCCTTTGACCGAGCCAAATCTGAAGCTTATAATGTTGTTGGACTGAAAGATTGGTATATAAATGTTCCTTGACATTAGTACTATAGTTTTGAACCTTAATAACATAAATACAATAACCAGAACTGGAAGGAAATTGATTTGCAAAGTGGGCAGTCGAAGTTGTCTGGGTTTCTAGATAACCCAGAAAGCCCAGAAAACTTCTGAGTGTCACTTTGAAGCTCTGGATTGTGAAGCTATATTATTGTATGACTTGGATGATGCTTGATTCATGTAGTGCTATATGAACACTACATGATCAATGATTAACATGACCCAGAAACAAAATAGATAGAGAGTTAAGGCTGGTCAAACGAGCCACCTTGAACACTGAGTTGTCAGTGTTCTTGAGGCTTAAGAACACCAACAGAGACGCTAAGTGTCGCTATAGGCCATTAGCGACGGTTTAATTTATTTTTATTTTTTGATTTTCTGGAAAATACTTAAAAATAGAAATAAATTCTAAAAAATTACAAAAATGGTTTTAAAAATTATTTTAAATTCCGAAAAATCACTTTTAATTATTTGAGATATTTTTCTTTAATAATTATAATTATTTGAATAAAAATGATATTTAATTTATTTAATTAGTACATTAAATAAATTAGAGAAAAATAATTTAATATTATGAAAAATCATTTTAAATAAGAATAATGTATTTAAAAATATTTTGAGTTATAAAATATAACTTTTAAATTTTTTGGAGAATTTTTATTAATAATTTAATATTAATAATTTTAGATTTATTTAATTATTGTATTAAATAAATAAGTTAAAAATGATTTTATTGATTTAAAAATCATTTCAAATGAGAATAAAGTGCTAGAAAATATTTTAAATTATAAAATATAATTTTTAATATTTTGGAGAATTCTTATTAATAAATTAATATTAATGATATTAGATTTATTTAATTATTATATTAAATAAATGAATTAAAAATAGTTTTATTGATTTAAAAATCATTTAAAAATTAGAAAAATGATTTAAAAATATTTTAAGATATAATTAATGAGTTTTAATATTTGAATGATAATTTCATTAATATTTAAATATTAATGATGATGATTTAAAAATTATTTTAATTATTTTAAAAATTATTTAAGTAGAATATTGATGATTTAAAAATATTTTAAGTTATTAATAATAACTTTAATATTTTGATAAGTATGTCATTAATATTTTTATATTATTAAATATTAATGATGATAAGATTATTTGTTAATTAAATCATTTTAAAATGATTTTGATGTTTGAAAAATTATTAAGAGCTTCCAAAAAATATTATAAACGATGATTGACTTATATAATGTAATATTGAAGCTTTGAAACCGAATTTACTTGACAATAACTGTGTTGATTGTCGGATAGGGTGACCAGAACACCGAGAATAGACCGAAGTCCAACCAAACCGAAATAGTTAGACTTAATAAGTGTTTATATAGGTTATAAACACTGATGTGGCTATGTGGTAATGTGTCTAGAAGAAGATTGACTGTGAATTACAGTATTATGTGTTATGAATTGTTGTGCTAATTGTGAGACTGATATTATTTGTTTTAGGTCTTTCAAAAGTAGATAAGTATATTGTGTAGCTGTAAACATCGGAAGAGACAAGTTTTCTAACTCAACCTTGACTTAATATTGTTTAAATATTGTAGTGGTTGATTATTGTTAATTATACCACGTCCAAGAATTTATTGTTGATTATTCACAATTAGTGCATGTTTATTAATTTAAATTGAATTATTGATTCAAAAAATATACATTCGTAGAATAACTGCTGTTGGACATTCGTATCCGTAGAAGCTAGTATTGACAGTACAGATAATTCCTATTTATTATCGAATTATGTTGATAAATGTCTTAGCCAATTATTCTGGCTAGACGAACATTTGTTAGAACTTGATAGGTTCGAGAAGATAATTCAATTATTATTGACAGATCGATGCCAATTATTTCAGCTAGATCGAGAAGTAATTAGAAATTGAAATCACAGTATTTCGCAGTTAAATCAAATTATTGATTCTGAGACTAGGAAGAACAACCTTTTATATAAAAGGGAATATTTTATTAGTCGTATATTCGGCCTTTGCGCGTGATTAAGTATTATGCATAATATAGGGTATAATAAGGCTGATCACTTTATATACTTGCAGAGATGTATGATTTAATCTTTATGGTTATTTGATACACCTGGGTATATCAAAGTCAAATATTTGATAGTTACTCGAGAAGAGAAGTTCAAGATCCAATGGATCGCTCAGCATAAATATGGAAAACATTCTACTCTGCTATTTTGTAGAAATAATTCTTGATTATTCATTTGAATATCATAAAAAATCTTGAAAGCATTGTACCCTTTCATTATCAGATTATTGTTGCGTAGAATACGAGAAGACTTGTTATCTATTCCTATACATTTACTGTATGTCTTAACTTACGAGGCAAACTTGTTGCTCACCCTTGCTATATATAAAACTTTTCAGCTAGGGACGAAGTTGCAGAAGGTGTTGTGAAGAAGAACAAAGGAAAAGGCATAGTGATAAATTAGTATAATGAATATTATTATTATTATGTTGTATTGTAAACCCTTTTTGTATATCTAAGGGGTATGTTTGTAATGTTAAGGTTAGCGGACCTGGGACTTATATATTAACAACATATGTTAATGTGATATGTATTACTATTTCTATATGAATGGGTAGATTAGATGGTATTATATTGCGGTTCGTGAACACCAAACTCGGGGGTCAGGTAACCCGGATGTGGGGGTGTCATAATCCATACCAAAACAGTTGGCATAAGATAGCAACATCGATAATATTTTGATAGATTATAAGGAAATCCACAAAACACATTAAATCTAGCCGAAGGAATTGGCTTCGACTTCTTTGTACATCAATTCATGCATATGATACATGAATCGTATAGCTTGTCCAAAATAAACATAGACAAGGGTTTAGAACACTTGCCTTCAGCGTCTTCTACAGTTAATTCACTTCTCTTTTGGGTCTTTATAGATTCTACATTACATAATTACATAGCATCCCACATTAGGTCATAAACAATCAATAAGTATTATCTTTAACCTATCTTCTCCTTCTTCTTGGTCTAACTATCCATTCGCATAACTTACCAACATTCATTACAGCTTTATAACATGTTATTGTTATAAGTAATCTTATTCATTCAATGTTTAAGTAATTACATTACAAATAATCTCAAACATTCATTCATCGTGCGTACGGTTTTCAAATTACTAACTTACTTCGTGTTTACGTTTTCACAACCTTTCGTTAACTTTTAATAGTTAAACTTGAGATTTTAATCATCCTTTATGATGTTACTTAAGTTTAATTAAGGTAATAATTCACCTTCAATCAACTTCCCCTTTCATTATATTTATTAACTTTCTTCTCTGCCTCTTGCCTAGTACTGGCGCTGCGGCGCCAGTCTCCTTTGTATATGTCACGTTGCAGCGTGACTCATCAGTGTTTGGGATCCGACTTTGGCGCTGCAGTGCCATGTTCATAGGCTTGGGTGGCGCTGCGGCGCCGGCCCTGAGCCTTTGAAAATTTTTTAAGTTTTCCAATTCCAATCTTTTCCGGGCTCGTTACTTAATCGTTATAAGTAAGAATTGGCTCGTTTAAAAGTCGTTATCTCTCAAGATATCTTGTATGCTACGATATCATTAGGACATCTTATGTTTTCGAATCTGTTAACACTAAATTCACAGTTTAAGTTCCTTATTATGTTTTCGTTAAACGTTCGTGAACGTTCATAACTCGTTTCTTCGTTTTAAGTCAGAAATCGACCATTCTTGAGTCCACAACTCTTAAATTCAAAGTTCTACAATACGCCATCGAAAACTAAGGTTTTTGATTCAAACGGCGACTTTTGACTTTCATTCCGAGAATTTCACGATTTTGACGATTATCATCTAATCTCGTAAATTTTGTCATAACTTCGTTACTTGAGATTTTTACTCCATTCGAAATGGATTCATTCCATTATCCATATATCCATCATATTAAACAAACAAATATCATTTAATCCTACATATGATGGTTTTAAACTTGTCCATCAACAATATATGATAATTTTTCATGTGTTCTTCGTTAGTTCATATTTCTATGATTATGATTCCACTTGTAACATGGTTATTAATGTTTAAGTCCACTAATAGCCATCCTTGTTACTCCTTATGATACATGCTCCACCAATATTCACTTCTCTATCATAGCTACAAATGAAGAGATGAAGATTAATGGTTAAGATTTCATTTCCTTTGATGTTCTAACTTTTCTTCTTCTTCTTGAATTGATTAAGATAGCTCTCACTTCTCTCTCAATATAATGCTCTAAGTTGTTGGTGGAAATTAACAAGCAACAAATGACCAACAAAGCTTCATATATATAGGCTTGGTAAAGTGAGGGTAAAAGGGTCAAAATAACTCCACCTCCTTATTATTCCACCTCCTTACTATTCCATGCTTGCAAGCTAAGTCTTCTCCTTTGCTTGGCCACCAAGTGGACAGCCATGACTCACCATGGGTGGCCCACATGGGTTACTCCATGGGTTTTTCTTACCCGGTGACCCATCGGTTCGATTCACGGGTTCGGTTCTTGGTTCGAGCTTAGGTTTAATTAACTTTGGGCCTAACATTGGGCTTGCATTTAATTATCTTTGGGCCTTAACATAAATTCATTTGGGCTTGCCAAATTCATAACCAAATCATATTAGTCCATTAATAAAGATTTAGGCTTTTAACGTATAATCTTCGCATTCTTCTCGTATACTAGTTTGTATAATAGTCATCATATACGTAATGTTATCTTTCGTATATATTTATGCAATACCTCGTATCATACTCGTATTCATTACCTTGTATAATAACTTTCTTATTATACGATCGTCATTTATTCAAATCTTCACTTTCCTTAACATTCTCGAACTTAGTACGCAGGCGAAAAACTGTGTTTGTCATAACTGAATTAGTATTATATAATCCATCCTTCCTTAATATTCTATCATTACGTATTTCCCGGAAGTTCAAAATTAATTCTCGAGCAGAAATGGATGAATAGTGTTTTTCAGAGAATTTCTCGAAAAACTTTTAATTTTATCTTGGAAATTCAAACACCTTAATTCTATCACGTAGCCAGAATACTACGATATTATTCTATTTTTAGGTTATAAAATAATCTTCATTTTGCTTACTCGTTATAAATAACATTTATTATAATTTTATTCATATTTATTCAAATAAAATTATTTTACATTAAATTCGATTTTCTCGGTTGTTACAAATTCATTAACTCAGATGAATTCCTCTCGGATTTGTGAACGTTCATAACTCGATTCTTCATTTATGTCAGAATTCAACCATTCTTGAGTCCACGACTCTTAATCATGTTATTCTACGATACGTCATTGAAAACTAAGGTTTCCGAGTTAAACGACAACTTTTGACTACTAATCCGGGAATTTTACGATTTCGACGATTATCATCTACTATCGTAAATTTTGCCATAACTTCGTTACTCAAGATTTATACACCAAATCAAATGGAACCAATCCATTGATTTGTTATCTATAACCTAACTAAGCAATATGCATATAACCTATACTTGATGGTTTTTAATTTGTCCATCAACAACCAAATCAACGTTTTAATGGTTTTCTCTGATTAAAACTCACTTAGACGCTTATGATTCTTACTTATGCATGGCTTATTAATGTTTTAATTCACTAATAGCCATCCTTATTACTCTGGAAGAGACATGCTCCACCAATTCATACTTCTCTATGAAAAATAAATAGAAAAGAATCGAAGACTAGAGTTTACGTATTATTACCTTAGTGTTCTTCGCGTTCTTGACGTAAGCTTGAATATTTTTCTTTGATTCCTCTTGATTACTTGTTATTTCTCTTCTCTCTCTCTCTTTCAATATATTGTTCAATATTGGTGAAATTAACAAATAAACTAACATAGCTTCTCTTATATAGAAAAACCAAGTGGAGAGAAATTTCATCATAAGGGTCACCTCCTTACTATTCATTTCTTACCCACCAAGCAAACCACTTGGTCACCAAGTGGCCAACCCACATGCCCTTTGGGGGTCCTACATGGGTTTCCCCATGGGTTTTACCAATCCGGTGATCCATTCGACCCACGGTTTGGTTTCTTGGTTTGGGCTTAGAATTAATTCACATCGGGCTTATCTTGGGCTTGATTTAATATAACATTGGGCTTGACATAAATCTCATCCAATTAGAATTGACAGAGTCAATTACTAAAGTTCATTAAGAACTAATTGTATTCTACTCGTATAATTCTAGTATCCTCTTCGTATATAATTTGTACAATATTCGTATTATACATCGTAATAATCTTCATACTATACTCGTATAATAACTAGTATCATACTCGTACTTCTCACGTATAATAACTATAATTATTATACACAGTCATTTAATTCTCGAAACTCACTTTTCCTAACACTTAGGTTTTAAGTCCACAAGCAAAAAACTTCGCTTTGCCATAACTGAAATATTATTGGATATTCCATCTTGTCTTAGAATTCTATCATTACGCGTTTCTCAAAAATTCATACTTAATCCCCAAGCAGAAATGGATGAATAGTGTTTTTACAGAAATTTTTCAGAAAACTTTTATTTTCGTCTTGGAAATTCAAAACAATCAATCCTAGCACATAGCTAGAATCCTAACCACATCCACACATTATAGGTCATAGAACGACCTTTAAACAGTTTACTCACGTATATAAACAATTAAATTCATTTAATTCAAATAATCAAATAAAACTTTAATTCACATAAAATCTGATTTTTCTCGAGCGTTACATTAAAGAATTTTCAGATTGTGTTATGTGGTTGATTAACATGGTTAGACCTTAAACTAAAGGTTATAACTTAACTAAAGTGGGAATTAAACCTATAAAGTCGACGTTAGTATAACTAATGGATGTTATGATCCTAATGGTATGTGTACGTGAATGAGAACTGTAATTTTTTAGCTTACGCACGAGGCAAGTTCTCTAACCCTAAATTTTCTTTGATCAAGATTCCTTACCCTATCACGATTACAATTACGCAAGTTCCATAGCTCTAAACTTTCATTGAGAAAGTTCTTAAATCTTATTATTAGTGAGCAAGTTTCATATTCTTATTTCGAACTATTCAAAGCTTCATTATTCAAGTTCATAATTCCAAATGAAATATTCTAACTCTTTTGAAGTATTACTTCTATTATACAATGTTCATTTAATTGTATAGAGTTGAGATTCAATCTTTGATTTAAATATCGATTACATTATCGTATTGAAACCTTGAATGGTTAGTGAATCCTTATAGATTCGACTAATCCTTGGTTGATGATTATTAAACTCTAAATTACCCTTGAAGTTAATCCAAACTAAACTTTCTTTGGTGCAGACTCTAATGTCAAAGTTGAGATGAACAACCCTATTACGGGGGATTATATTACGCGATAGCATTAAGATGTTTGTGCACATACATGGTACAAATGGTTGATCCCCCTAAGTACGAGAAGTAAGGTCCATATAGTCTTATGACTGTTAAAGGTTTAAAGTAGAAATACTTGATAAACTAGGACATAGTTTATGATCTTGTGACCCTTACATGTACTTTTAATTTTGGTTATATCTTAGTTCAAAAGTCGAGCTTTCTTTTGTTCAATATTCATTGTTTACTCGCATGTTATTATTATTGATATTGTTATACTTGTGGGCAATCGTTTGCTCATTCTTGCATAATAACATTGCAACTAAGGTTGAAAGAATTGACGAGCCTTCCGCTAGTAAAGGCAAGGGCAAGCTAAACAAGTGATGAAGACTTGTTTACTTTTATTTGAGAATGTTCATAAGACTTATTTAAATTATGTTATGTTTTCGCATTTGATGTATTTAAGGTTAGATGACCTAGGATTGATTTAATTATAATGTTATAACATTTTAATAGGAGGATTTCTATATAAGTTATGAGTTTCATTTATATCTTAGCTTTGGGTAGTTAGATGTTGTTATTCTGGAGAGTGAACACCAAATCTATGGGAAATTTGAGTACCAGGATTTGGGGGTGTCACATAACCTATAAGTGGAACCCAACTAAATACTAGAGTAACATCTAGTATATTAGTTCAATGGGAAAATACTTATAGTAATAATACACTAGACAAGTATGAAGAAGAAACTCTTTGAAACCATCTCAAAGTTAGTGTATGCTTGTATAGAGAAAAAAGAGGGTAGTATAAACCTTTAATGAATTTATGTACGGTATGGAAGATGCAGGTCATACAAATGTATTTGATTAGATTCACCTATGTAAGTGAAGGAAGTGGTGCCGCTTCTGTGAGACTTAAGGTTTGTCCCTAAGTTACTTACTAAACCCAAGAGATAAACACAATGCCATTCATGTGTTGGGTTTCATAAACTATAAGGGGTATAATATATGTCTATTGAGCAGGATATTACTTTAAGATTTCCTATTTTAAAGCTAACGCTACTGTAACGTGTAACATTCCATATTTTTTTTTAAATGTAAGTTATAAATATTTATTGATTTATATAAATATTTATTGGATATGTTATTGTTGAATAAATAATTGTTCAATTTGAGTGATGTGGTTTATTTAATTATTTGTTGAATAAATAATTAAATATTAAATATTAAATATTTATTGGCAATATTAAATATTTATTGAATTATATGGCAATTTGAGTTGATGTGATTTAATTAATTATTTGTTGAGTAAATAAGTAAGGAGCTAAATAAATTAATTATTATGAGATTTTATAATAATGGAGTTTAATTTATTAAGCTAGAGAGCTTATAATGATTTTAAATAAATAATAATATTTAAATGAGAAATTGTAGTTTGAAATGTCAGTTGATTAAATGAAATTATAATTGTAAAAAGAATTATAATTGTTTATGTGTTAAAGTAATTTAATAGATTAGCGTTTAATTGATTTATTAATTTAATAAAGGTGTGACTAATAACCTTGCTATATAGGAGTTACCAAAATAAATTAAAAGAGTTTAATGTGGTTTTACCAAACATGTCTTATGGCATAATAACTCTTTATCTAATTGAGTTTTACCAAACAAGGCATAAAGATTAATGAGTTATTTTATTTAGACTAACCAAACAAGCCTTATGGCTTTTGATTTTCAAAACCTTTAACTGATGTCAGTTATATATCTTATATTTATAATATACAATTATTATAATTATAATTATATACGTTATATTTTAGTACGTATGTTAGAGAGAGAAAAGAGTTCAGAAGAAGGAAAATAGAGAAAGAAAGAACTCAGAGGAAGAAGAGGAAGAAAAGAAGAAAAGTGAGAGAATTCTAGAGAGAATTGAGAGATTATTAACAGATTTTGGAGAAAAGCTTGACAATCAAAGAGTTAGGATCATCATCTTCTTCATAATCCAAGCTAGGCCATCTTCTTCTTTACAAAACTCTAAAAGTTTTTTTTTTCCCAAAAAGTTTCTGTGAAAAATTTATGAAAAGAAATTTTGGTTGTTTTGGTTATAAGTTTATATAATTAGCAATTGTAGATGTGTTTCATGAGTTATGCATGATTATATAGAGTTTAATTGATGTATGTATATATTTTATGAAGAAATTGTTTTACAGAGAATTTTATGAATGAGAATGGGTTATTTTTAAAATGGAAATTAAGGTTTAATTAGTTGTTGTATTGATAAATTGATTATAAGAATTGCTAGAGTGTAAAATCATAATCATGATACTTGGAAATTTCTGTTTTGATTGAATAACAAAATCACAGTATTGGTTTTCATGAAAAATGTCAAAATATAGAGTTTTGCCAAAAATATTAAAATTGGGTGTTGAATATTTGATGTTTGTGCTAATTGATGAGTAGAAACATGTTAGAAGTCGTTAGTATACGATTATATGATGTATGTATGCAATTTATATGATAATCGACTTATTAGATTCGAGCTTTTTGGCCAAATTGGTTTTTCTGGTACTGTTGCCGAGGCTGTCGCCGGATTCTGGAGTCTGGCGCCGCGGCGCGACTCCAGTAGTACTTTAGTGGCACCTTAGCGCAATGTCCGCGCCCCAGCGCCGTGGCCCGCACCCCAGCACCGTGTCCCGCGCCCCAGCGCCACTGTTCCGCGTCCCGGTGCCGGAAAAGTGTCCTAGTTGGGCAGTTTTGGCCTCCTGTAGTAAAACGGCCATAACGTTTTCATACGAACTCCGATTTAGGTAATTCAAGATGATTCAGAAAGAGGACGAGTAGACCTACAACTTTCATTCTTTAAGTTTTTTTATTTGAGGTCTATAACAGTAGTCAAAATGGT
This sequence comes from Panax notoginseng, assembly GCA_016801055.1. Taxonomy (NCBI): domain Eukaryota; kingdom Viridiplantae; phylum Streptophyta; class Magnoliopsida; order Apiales; family Araliaceae; genus Panax; species Panax notoginseng. Next base: position 97,919,098 of record CM029018.1, read on the forward strand.
CATCTTTATGACTGTTGTGTATTTGGAGCCAATCGGAGGGCGTCGGGATGCACGAATGCATGTGCAACCCTTTGGGTATTAGTATAACTTAATGATAACATGTTGGACATGTATTAGGATGTTATATCAAGTTGTTAATGTACACGTGGTGAAATGGCATGATCATTTAGGTAGTTGTAATAAAGCTAAAATGTAATATTCATGAAAGATGTGATGTGTTTAAACTTAAACTTAGTTAGTAGCTATACTAAGAGTAATAAAGGAACTCATAAAGGTAATGTTAGTGTAACTAATGTGTATTATCAATGCATATGATATGTGTAGGACTTGGGGTGAATGTGAATAGTAATTGTTTAACCTACACGCGAGGCAAGTTCCCTAACCTTTTCTACTTTATTATTCAGCAAGGTTACTTTTCACTGCTATGTTATACTTATGCAAGTTCTCTAACTCCAAACTTCATTGTGCAAGTTTGAATTCGTTAAACACATTATCGCTTTTATTCCATTTCAATTGTACAAATTGCTAACTTTACAATTTCGTAGAGTTAGATTGTTTATTGTTGATTAAGCTCGTGTATCTATTGGTTTATGAGGATGCATGTTATGATTATTCCATGATTATGCTATTAAATTATTCCTAAAGCATGATGTTAGTTTATAAATATTAATTCAACTATGATTATTCCATAGTATACAGTTATGTTGTTTGTAATCAACTAACCCTTAGTTGATTATCGTTAAATTCTAAATTACCCCATGATGTATCCAAACCAAACTCACTTTGGTACGGACTTGTATTCTAAATACTGAGAAGAACAACTCTTTTATAAGAGGTTACGCTTAGCGTTGAAATGATTGTGCACAATACATTGTACGAAGGGTTGATCCCCCTAAGTACGTGAAGTCCTTATAGTCTTATGACTGTTAAAGTTTAAGTTGAAAAATTACTTATAACTGTGGACATGATTCGTGGTCAATAGACCCTCAGTAATTGATTAAAGTTTTTAGAAAGTAATAGAATTTATTGTTCAGTTCTATTAAACCTAATGTTGGTACATGATGTAAAGTTAACTGATTTATTTATTATTATTTCAAGTGGGCCTTGTTTGCTCACTCTTGCCTGTAAAATTTCTTACAGCTAAGGTTGAAACTGGTGATATACCTAGCACCAGTAAAGGGAAAGGAAACATGAAACAATGCTGAAGACCTGTAATAGATTGAATAGTTTATTTTCAGACTTGTTTAAGGATTGTAATGAAGTTTATATTAATTTATTTTCCGCATGAATGAATGTTTGTAAAGGTTAGATAACCTGGGAGATTTTTATTTAAGTTTAATCCTGTATGGGCAGGTTTTATTTATTCAATTTTATCAATTGGGTAGTTAGTAATGAATGTTTTGATTACGTGAACACCAAATCTTGAGGAAATGAAATACCAGGATTTGGGGGTGTCACATAACGACCGAGAAATTCCATTTAGTTTAAAATTTTAAGTTTTGTGGAATATTAATGATTAAAATAATATTTAATGAATATTATTTGTATTATGTGTTTAATTGTTATTTTATGACCTAGGATGATGTTAATGTGGGAGTATTTTGGTTGTGTATGATTTAATGTGACGCCCCCAAATTCGGGTACTTTTAACCCACAGATATGGTGCTACACGGTACTCATAACTATACATTCATTTCATTGAAACAATATCAAAATGATTGTATTTACTACATTCTTGTTACAATAGTAATGAATCCTTTCCCAGGTTCTGTAACCGAATACATTCTTCGTTTATCATAGTATAATTCATACAAAATACTAGTCTATTACAGGATAAACTAATTATCCATCTTAGCCTTGCCTTTATCTTTACTAGAACCCTCGGTTCATTCGGCCTTAGATGCAATCATATAATTCATACAAGAAGTGAGCATAACTAGCTCATCAAGTCTAGCAATATATAATATAAATACCACGTTGAAAATCATATGATTATTCTTCAATAACTGAATAAATAGCTATGAAGTACTATGAAATATCAGATAGCACTTTTTATTCTTATAATACCATTCCAAAGTACATACAGTAACTTAGGAATTTTGAGTAGGTCAAAAGACCATGAACATTCTCTTTTAGTTTTCATTCATGAAAAAGGACAACCCAACACTAAGTTCGTAAGTTCGATATATCTTACGACCACTTCTAGGTGATCAGCCTATAGTACTCTATGTTGATCAACACTTATCCGTTAAATGTATTTACGTTTAAGTTTTGGCAACCTCACGTGCCCATCGAATAATTGATGTAAAATACATTTGTTTATTGATACTTAGGCTTACCTTTGAATCCGTTCTAAACAATTGGCATATGATAGCGTTATCAATACTATATCGAAAGACTTGTAAACAAATCAATCAAACTCTTAAGCTTAGTCTAGCCGAGTTAAAATTGGCATCGACTATTTCATAAAACAATGTATGCATCTTATAATATGAATCACATAAAACTTGGCTAACACGAAGGTTAGACAAGCGTTAAGAAAACTTGCCTTCAAGCGTCTTCAATTAAATTCAACAGTTCTTGGTCTTTACAGTTTCTACATGATATGTTCACATAGCACACTGAAATTAGCTACCAAACAATCGAATCACATTATTTTTACTAACTTCTTTTTCTTCTATAACTTAATCGATTTTATTTCATTAATAGAACTTGATTCAAGTTACTATTCTTCCTTACAACTTATTAACGTTCTTAGTTTCATTACTAATAAACAACGTTAAATTCCTAAAGTCATCACTATATATGTGATATAGAAATGGTCTTACCATGTATATTAAGTATATACATGCCCTATAGTTGTTAAGTAAACAATTGGGTTCAAAATTAACTTAGTCAACTTTTCTTCCTTACCGGTGCTGCGGCGCCATCCACAGGTGTAACATTGGCATTGTGGCGCCAACTAACAGTACCTAAACCCTTGTCTCGGCGCTGCAGTGCGAGACTCCTACATACAAGTGGTGTTGTGGCACGACTTAGCAGTGACCTCTTCTCCGACCCGGCGCTGCGACGCGAGTGTTATATGCTTGGGGTAGCGCTACGACGCCGACCCTGAGCCCTTGAATTTTTTTTATGTTTTCCAGTTCAATTCTTTTTGGACTCCTAACTTGGTTGTTATAAGTCGGAATTGGCTCGTTTAAAAGCCGTCATCTTACATATCACATATACTTCGATTTCATCCTGATAAAAGTACTTTTTAAATCCGTTAACAATGAATTCACTATTTAAATTTCTATTACGCTTTTGTTTAATGTTCGTGAACGTTCATAACTCGTTTTCTTCATTTTAAGTCAGAATTCGGCTATTCATGAGCCCACAACTCTTAAATACATTGTTCTACATTATGCCATTAAAAACTAGGGTTTTCGAGTTAAATGACAACTTTTGACTATTAATCTGGGAATTCTACGATTTCAACGTTTAACGCCTAATCTCGTAAATTTTGCCATAACTTCGTTACTCAAGATTTATTCACCAAATCAAATGGAACCAATCCATTGATTCATTATCTATACCTAACCAAGCAAGATGCACATAACCTATACGTGATGGTTTTCAATTTGTCCATCAACAACCAAATCAACGCTTAATGGTTTTCTTCGATTAAACTCACTTAAACGCTTATGATTCTTACTTATACATGGCTTATAATGTTTTAATTCACTAATAGCCATCCTTATTACTTCGGAAGAGACATGCTCCACCAATTCATACTTCTCTATGAAAAATAAATAGAAAAGGATCGAAGACTAAGGTTTACGTATTATTACCTTAGCGTTCTTCCCGTTTTTGACTAAAGCTTGAATAATTTGCTTTGGATTGCTCTTGATTACTTGTTAAAGCTCTTTTCTCTCTCTCAATATATTGGTTCAAGTTTGGTAAAACAACAAATGAACCAACCTAGCCTCTCTTATATAGAAAATCCAATGGAGGGCAATTTAGTCAATAGGTCCACCTCCTTACTATTCATTGCTTAGCCACCAAGTAAAACCACTTTATTTGGCCACCAAGTGTGTGACGCCCCCAAAATTAGGTATACATCACCCATCTTGGGTCGTCAGATACATAGTTCAAAATACAAATACAACTTACTAATACAACTGTCGTGTACAATACGACAAAACATAAACTGTGAGTTTGAATACAAATATTATCTTCTAGAGAGTATTCATACTCAAAAGGAGTCCTCATTACATTTATTAACACACCATTACATAGAATAGTGAGGACTACTAACTAATACTATCATTCGGACCATCACTCCGTTCCCCGACTTGTCCCAGCTACGTTCTCATTTCCTGAAGAGAACAGTGAAAGAAAGGGTGAGCTCAACTAGCCCAGTAAGAAATATTATGACTAAAGATAATTCAATTATCAATAGCCTTCATCAACAATAAATCAGAGATTTAGAACATATGGTAAATGATCAAAATTTCAACCATAGTTGCAGCGGAACGAGCAATCCATTAGAAGAGTCAAGTAGAAGATAAACTCTACTATCTTTTATGATTTAAAAGATTTTCCAACACTGTGATCGCTGAGACTCAGCTTAATAAAATAATCCACATCATCGAATCACCCCTGCACTACGGCCAAGGATATTCGTATATTCATTAATGGTCATGATCATGCCAACAACTGTCCATCAATGCACTACGGGCCAATGACGACTTTTACCACATCATTCGTAACATTACGGTCATGATTACACCGAATAATCCCTGGTCATAATCATACCAAGTCCATCTATGCACTACAGGCCACAGATGACTTTCAACAGAATATAAACATGAGGATGATGACAATGATATAAGAATTCAATAAAACAAGTTCAAGAATTAATTTATCCAAGAATTAACAACGTCCAAATTGTCAACATGATACTACTTTGTGGAGTAAAATTCAAGAATGATCAGGAGAATATTTTCATGAATAGATACTAGATGAAGCGCAAATGTCAAGGATATTCTACAAATTTCATGGAGTATAGAAGTCAAAACTTAACCAACTGAGTATAATAAAGAATGGAATAACAAAAGAAATCACCATGCATGCGATAGACCGCACAGACAGGTTATTCTAACAGAATAATAAATAATGGAACCAGGTCCGGCGTAAATGCACAGACAGGATATTCCGACAGAATAATAAATAATGGAACCAGGTCCGGCGTAAACGCACAGACAGGATATTCCGACAGAATAATAACAAGACGGAACCAGGTCCGGTGTAAAACACACAGACAGGATGTTCCAACAGAATAATAATAAAAACGGAACCAGGTCCGGTGTAAAACACACAGACAGGATGTTCCAACAGAATAATAGAAGAATGTCACCAAGTATAGGGTATATCCGCGTATACAGGTTATTCCAACAGAATAATAAGAAATGGAATAACAACAGTTCTCTTCATGAATAAGAAAGAATAACACCCCTTACCGTTTTAAAGACGAGCTGAAATAAGGAAGTAGTTAAGTAGCAGAATACTCTTCTTCTCTCTCTCTATAGTTTCTCTCTCTAGAGTTCAGTGAATTCGTAAGAAATAATAAAGGAATGAGCTGCTATTTATAGAAAAATATAATGCATAGTAACTAATCCATGAACGGTCCAGATTGATTACTTTAATCTGACGGTCCATATTTAAAGAAAAATCTTTTAAATAAAATATAATATATTCTATTTATAGAATAACTTTAATAAAGTATTCTGTTTTATATAAAAAGATGTTTCTGTTTTATTACGTTAATAATACGAATAAAACAAAACGTCATTATCGCTAAATAATTCATATTATTAACTGACAATAATTGAATCCAACTGAGTGACTTCTCACATAAGCATTAATAATCAATACCGTGTGCTACTATGCAACCACACGTATTACTGTACTTTTACTACCGAGTAGTTCAACAGTAACAATGGTAAAATTTCCGCCGTTATTTTTAATAAAATATTTTTGTCGTTTCTTTCAATCCGACAATAATTCCGTTGTGGGGTCCACAAATGATTGTGTCGTTGTACGAATATTCCCTGTTAAAACGAATATTCCCCGACCAATCGAATATTATATAACAACTTGCGTACTTTGCAAAATTTATAAATATTACCCACAACTATAACATTATATCAAATTAACTCCATAATATTCAAAAATGATATTTATAAAAAATTCATCTTTATTTATAAAATTTGGGGTCTTACAACCTCCCCTTCTTATGAAATTTCGCCCTCGAAATTAGGGTACGTACCTGGTATGTCGAAGAGGTAAGGATACCTTGATTTTATTTCAGATTCTAACTCCCAAGTCATTTCCTCAACATCGTGGTTTCTCCACAAAACTTTGACTTGAGGTATAACCTTGGAGCGTAGAATATGTTCCTTCTTATCCAAGATTTGAACAGGAACTTCTTCATACGTCAAATCTTCCGCTATTTCGTCCGGTTCTAACTCAATAATGTGGTTCGGGTCTTCCACATATTTACGTAACATGGATATGTGAAAAACGTTATGAACACGAGACATACTTGGCGGTAAAGCGAGTCTATAAGCCACAGTTCATACTCGATCGAGGATTAAAAATGGACCGATGAATCGAGGATTGAGCTTTCCTCTCTTTCCAAATCTCGTAACTCCTTTCCATGGAGCAACACGTAAGAACACATGATCTCCTATATCAAATTCCACGTCCTTTCGATGAAGATCAGCATAACTCTTTTGTCGATCTTGTGAGGTTTTTATACGTTGTCGGATCGTTTGAATCTTTTCTGTAGTCATACGTACCAACTCTGGTCCCAACAACGTTGCTTCACCCGCCTCATCCCAGCATACTGGAGAACGACATTTTCTTCCATACAATGCTTCGAATGGAGCCATGCCAATACTTGCTTGATAACTGTTATTGTAGGAAAACTCCACCAATGGTAAGAACTTGTCCCAACTTCCTTTGAAGTCAAAGACACAGAGTCTTAATAGATCTTCAAGAGTTTGAACAGTCCTCTCTGATTGGCCGTCCGTCTGAGGATGATATGCTGAACTAAATCGTAACTCCGTGCCCATAGCTTTTTGTAAACTAACCCAAAATCGTGAAGTGAATCTTGGGACTCGGTCAGAAACTATGGATATTGGCATACCATGCAGTCTTACAATCTCGTTTATGTACATACGAGCAAGACGTTCAAGTGTATAAGTTTCTCGTATCGGTAAGAAATGAGCAGACTTGGTCAATCTATCAACAATGACCCAAATCGCATCAATACCTTGAGAAACCCTAGGAAGACCGGTAACGAAATCCATGGTAATGTGCTCCCACTTCCATTCTAGAATTTCAAGTGGTTGCAATGGACCTTTTGGTACTTGATGCTCCGCTTTGACTCGTTGACAAGTTAGACACCTTGAGATAAACAACGCTATCTCTCTCTTCATATTGCTCCACCAAAATGTATGACGAAGATCATGATACATTTTGGTACTTCCAGGATGGATTGCAAACGGTGTGTTGTGCGCCTCCATCATAATTTCATACTTTAAATCAGGGTTGTTAGGAACACAAAGTCTGGAGTTGACTCGAAGTATTCCTTCTTCATCGATTCTTGCTTCCGGTATAGCACCTTCTTGCACTTTCTTCTTCATACGCATCAGCTCCAGGTCTGTAGCTTGAGCAGCTTTAACTTTATCGATTAAAGTCGGTTCTACTCGTATATTCGCCATCATCACATGGGTCCCTGGAGTCTTTAACTCTATCTCCATCCTTTGCAAATCACACAAAATGGGTCTTTGTGTTGACAATATCGCACTCGTACTTGCATATGATCTTCTACTCAATGCGTCAGCTACCACGTTCGCTTTTCCAGGATGATATTGAATGGTATGATCATAATCTTTCAACAGTTCAAGCCAACGTCGTTGTCGCATGTTGAGTTCCTTTTGAGTGAAGAAATATTTGAGGCTTTTATGATCCGTAAAGATCTCCACCTTCTCCCCATACAAGTAATGCCTCCAAATTTTAAGTGCAAAGACAACAGCTGCCAACTCTAGATCATGAGTAGGATAATTCCTCTCATATTCCTTGAGTTGTCTTGATGCATAGGCTATGACTTTTCCATGTTGCATGAGAACACATCCCAACCCTTTGCTCGAAGCATCACTGTAGATGACAAATCCCTCCGAGCCAGATGGTATTGTTAGAACAGGTGCTGAAATGAGTCTCCTCTTGAGTTCTTGAAAACTCTGCTCACATTCTTCGCTCCAACCGAACTTTGTATCTTTCCGAGTCAGCTGAGTTAATGGAGTAGCGATTCGAGAAAATCCTTCCACGAATCTCCGATAATAACCAGCTAGACCGAGAAAGCTACGTACTTCGGTTACTGATTTAGGTTGCTCCCAGCTTTGAATAGCTTCAATCTTTGCCGGGTCAACAGATATTCCACGACTTGATACTACGTGCCCAAGGAATGCTACCTCTTCCAGCCAGAACTCGCATTTCTTCAACTTGGCATAAAGTTTATATTCACGAAGCTTTTGGAGTACCAGCCTCAAGTGTTGCTCATGATCTTCACGGCTTTTGGAATAAACAAGGATGTCATCGATAAAGACGACCACAAAGTGATCCAAATATTCCTTGAATACCCTGTTCATCATATCCATGAAGGCAGCAGGAGCATTAGTCAATCCAAAAGACATAACTAAGAATTCATAATGCCCATACCGAGTTCTGAAGGCAGTCTTTGGAATATCCTCAGTTCTAACCTTCAGCTGATGATATCCAGAACGAAGATCGATCTTTGAAAAGAATTGTGCTCCTTGCAACTGGTCAAACAAGTCATCAATACGTGGCAATGGGTACCTATTTTTGATGGTGACATGATTCAACTCCCGATAATCAATACAAAGTCGCATACTCCCATCTTTCTTCTTCACGAACAGAACAGGAGCACCCCAAGGAGAAGTACTAGGACGAATAAAACCAATGTCTAACAATTCCTGCAGTTGGGTCTTTAACTCCTGAAGTTCAATAGGAGCCATTCGATATGGGGCTTTGGAAATGGGTTTTGTACCGGGTTCAAGGTCGATACAAATTTTAATTTCACGCTCTGGGGGTAGGCCAGGAAGTTCTTCGGGAAATACGTCAGGAAATTTATTAACAACAGAAATATCATTCAAAGCTGACGTATTTTTGTTTAGATCTGTGACATGAGCTAAGAAAGCTTGACATCCGTTTTTCAATAAACGAATAGCTTTATGGCTTGAGATGACAGCGATTGATTTTAATGGTTTGGTTGCTTGAATTCGCATAATAGGTCGATTAGGAATATGAAAGCTAACAACCTTACGAAAATAATCAATTTTTGCATGATGAGTAGTTAACCAATCAATCCCTAGAATCACGTCAAATGCAAGTATTTTTAATGAAATAAGATCGACAGGTAATGTGTGGGTACCAACTTGAACCAAACAAGACTTATAAATCGTGGATGTAATGAAAGTTTCTCCCAATGGAGTTTCAACTGCTAAGTCAAAGTCTAATTTCTCCGGAATCAAATTTAATCGATGAGCGCAAGTAGGAGAAATAAAAGAATGGGTAGAACCGGTATCAAATAAAGTATAGACTTCGTTAGAGTTTATGATAAGCTTACCCGTGATGACCTCATTCGGGTTCCTTGCTCTCTGGGAGTTCACAACAAACGCTCTCCCTTGCACAACCGGTTTTGACTTTTCTGGGACGGCCTTTGGTGCCTCCATCCTAGCTAAATTTGCCTTCGGTAAACGACAAAATCGGGCTAAATGACCTTCTCTTCCACAATTATAACATGCTTTGGACGGCATCGTGCAGTTTGGACTGATGTGCCCCTCCCCTCCGCATTTGAAACATATGATAGGTGGTCGTTCTCCTTCCTTAACGACAGGTGCTGGTGCTGACGTTTTTCCATCATTGTTGAATCTCCTCTTCTTGAAATGCCCATTCTTATTGTTTTGGCCCTGATTACCACCGAAGTGGTTACCATTTCTGGCCTGTTGATTCCCTCCATGCTTGTTGTCACCGCTTCGATGACTGCTTTCACTAGTATTATCATTTTGCCGGCTGCTCTCTTTTGGTTGCGTTGTCTCGTTATCGCGCTCCACCAACTGAGCCCTATTTACAACATCTGAATACAAACACAATTTATAAGAAACAAGATGTTGACGTATCTCCGGCTTCAAACCTCTTAAAAACATCCGCGTCATTCTTTCTTCATTATCCACCAGGTGGGACGCAAACCGGGAAAACTCCGCAAATTTTGCCTCGTACTGCGACACGGTCATATTATTCTGCTCCAATTTGATGAACTCCACCTCCTTCATGTGACGAATACTCTCGGGAAAGTATTTGTCGTTAAACAGCTCTTGGAACTTCTCCCAAGACATCTTCAGTGCGGCAGGTTGAGTACGCTTTATCGATTCCCACCAGTAATCTGCCTCTCCTCGCAACATAAAGGCGGCAAAGGGAACCTTTTGCTCCTCGGAGCAACCCAAGACATCAAATATCTTGGTGATCTGCTTTATCCATGTTTCAGCTACAAGTGGTTTGGGTTCTCCCTTAAACTCCGGTGGTCCCAGCTCCTTAAACTGTTTAGCGGTGACCGCCTGAGAGTTTCCAGTATTTCCACCTACGTTGTGGACAGGAGCCGCTTTCACCTGTTGTTGCATGAATTGCATAAAACCTCTGAACATTCCATCATTCATCATCTGGTCAGTGTTGTTGTTTGCATGAGGATTGTCACCTTCCTGATGAACATTATCCTGATTATTGATATGTGGTGAATCAATAATCGTATGTGCTCCATTGCTATTCTCAACATTCTCAGATGCCATTTTCAGATACTGCCACAAAATAAAAGTTAATTGATATGTCATATATTATCCTTATATTATGACCGACCAATTAAATACCATGCAAATAAACTTAGGTAGGTCATACTAGCGAAAGAATTCCCCGTCTCTCCCCTCCTAGTTCTATTCTCACATCTTAGCCAGGGATCATATCCCTAAGCTCTGATACCAACTGTGACGCCCCCAAAATTAGGTATACATCACCCATCTTGGGTCGTCAGATACATAGTTCAAAATACAAATACAACTTACTAATACAACTGTCGTGTACAATACGACAAAACATAAACTGTGAGTTTGAATACAAATATTATCTTCTAGAGAGTATTCATACTCAAAAGGAGTCCTCATTACATTTATTAACACACCATTACATAGAATAGTGAGGACTACTAACTAATACTATCATTCGGACCATCACTCCGTTCCCCGACTTGTCCCAGCTACGTTCTCATTTCCTGAAGAGAACAGTGAAAGAAAGGGTGAGCTCAACTAGCCCAGTAAGAAATATTATGACTAAAGATAATTCAATTATCAATAGCCTTCATCAACAATAAATCAGAGATTTAGAACATATGGTAAATGATCAAAATTTCAACCATAGTTGCAGCGGAACGAGCAATCTATTAGAAGAGTCAAGTAGAAGATAAACTCTACTATCTTTTATGATTTAAAAGATTTTCCAACACTGTGATCGCTGAGACTCAGCTTAATAAAATAATCCACATCATCGAATCACCCCTGCACTACGGCCAAGGATATTCGTATATTCATTAATGGTCATGATCATGCCAATAACTGTCCATCAATGCACTACGGGCCAATGACGACTTTTACCACATCATTCGTAACATTACGGTCATGATTACACCGAATAATCCCTGGTCATAATCATACCAAGTCCATCTATGCACTACAGGCCACAGATGACTTTCAACAGAATATAAACATGAGGATGATGACAATGATATAAGAATTCAATAAAACAAGTTCAAGAATTAATTTATCCAAGAATTAACAACGTCCAAATTGTCAACATGATACTACTTTGTGGAGTAAAATTCAAGAATGATCAGGAGAATATTTTCATGAATAGATACTAGATGAAGCGCAAATGTCAAGGATATTCTACAAATTTCATGGAGTATAGAAGTCAAAACTTAACCAACTAAGTATAATAAAGAATGGAATAACAAAAGAAATCACCATGCATGTGATAGACCGCACAGACAGGTTATTCTAACAGAATAATAAATAATGGAACCAGGTCCGGCGTAAATGCACAGACAGGATATTCCGACAGAATAATAAATAATGGAACCAGGTCCGGCGTAAACGCACAGACAGGATATTCCGACAGAATAATAACAAGACGGAACCAGGTCCGGTGTAAAACACACAGACAGGATGTTCCAACAGAATAATAATAAAAACAGAACCAGGTCCGGTGTAAAACACACAGACAGGATGTTCCAACAGAATAATAGAAGAATGTCACCAAGTATAGGGTATATCCGCGTATACAGGTTATTCCAACAGAATAATAAGAAATAGAATAACAACAGTTCTCTTCATGAATAAGAAAGAATAACACCCCTTACCGTTTTAAAGACGAGCTGAAATAAGGAAGTAGTTAAGTAGCAGAATACTCTTCTTCTCTCTCTCTATAGTTTCTCTCTCTAGAGTTCAGTGAATTCGTAAGAAATAATGAAGGAATGAGCTGCTATTTATAGAAAAATAGAATGCATAGTAACTAATCCATGAACGGTCCAGATTGATTACTTTAATCTGACGGTCCATATTTAAAGAAAAATCTTGTAAATAAAATATAATATATTCTATTTATAGAATAACTTTAATAAAGTATTCTGTTTTATATAAAAAGATGTTTCTGTTTTATTACGTTAATAATACGAATAAAACAAAACGTCATTATCGCTAAATAATTCATATTATTAACTGACAATAATTGAATCAAACTGAGTGACTTCTCACATAAGCATTAATAATCAATACCGTGTGCTACTATGCAACCACACGTATTACTGTACTTTTACTACCGAGTAGTTCAACAGTAACAATGGTAAAATTTCCGCCGTTATTTTTAATAAAATATTTTTGTCGTTTCTTTCAATCCGACAATAATTCCGTTGTGGGGTCCACAAATGATTGTGTCGTTGTACGAATATTCCCTGTTAAAACGAATATTCCCCGACCAATCGAATATTATATAACAACTTGCGTACTTTGCAAAATTTATAAATATTACCCACAACTATAACATTATATCAAATTAACTCCATAATATTCAAAAATGATATTTATAAAAAATTCATCTTTATTTATAAAATTTGGGGTCTTACAAAGTGGCCGGCCCACATGACCCTTTGGGTCCCACCATGGGTTGCCCAATGGGTTTTACCCATCTGGTGACCCATCGGTTCAATCCGTGATTTGGTTTCTTGGTTTAGGCTTTAGAATAAATTCATATTAATTAGGCCTACCTTGGGCTTGCCTTAATATAACTTTGGGCTTGACATAATCCAAGTCTAATTAGAATTTCAAAAGTCCAATTAGAATTTACAAAGTCCAAGAGTCCATTAAGAACTAATCGTATTCTACTCGTATAACTCTCGTATTCTCTTCGTATATAGTTCGTATGATATTCGTATTGTACGTCGTAATAATCTTCATACTATACTTGTATAATAACTAGTATCATACTCGTATTTCTCACGTGTAATAATCATAATCATATACATAGCCATTTAATTCTCGAATCTCACTTTTCCTAACACTTATGTTTTAAGTTCGTAGACAAAAACTTCGTTTGCCATAACTGAAATATTATTGGAAATTCCATTACTGTGACGCCCCCAAATCCGGGTATCTTCCAACCTGATAGATGGTGCTACACGGTACTACTAACTATACATTCATTCCATTGAAACAACTTCAAAATGAGTGAATTAACTATATTCTTATTACAATCATAATAAATCCATTCCCAGGTTCTGAAACCGAATACATTCTTTAGTGTTCATAAGTATAATACATACAAACATACTAGTCTATTACAGGATAACTAATTATCCAGCTTAGCCTTGCCCTTATCTTTCTTAGAACTCTCAGTTCGTTCAGCCTTAGCTTCAATCATATAATTCAAGCAAGAAGTGAGCATAACTAGCTCAGCAAGTCTAGCAATGTGTAATATAAATACCACATCGAGAATCATTTGATTATTCTTCAATAACCGAACGAATAGCTATGAAGTACTATGAAACATTGTATAACACTTTTCTTTCTCATAAACAATTCCGAAATACTTATAGGAACTTAGGAACGATATTTTGTAATTTAATTTAAATATTTATTGAATTAAATAAATATTTTTTGATGATTTAATTATTGGATTAAATAATTAATTGATGAAATTGTGTTAGATTAATTTAATTATATGTGTTATATTGATTAAATTAATGTGGAGAATTTTATTATTCAAAGTATGTATTTAAGTGAGCTTATTGAATTAAATGAATTATTAATAAGCATAATGTTATTTTAATTAATTTAATGATTAATTAGAGATTTAATGATTTGACATAATTAATAAATGAGAAATTTAATTATGTGAATATATGAATTTATGAGAAATTATTATATTTTATTTAAATTAAATTAAATAGGATATTTGATTAATTGCTTAAATGGGTGTGACATTATTAAACTATATTATAAGAGATTAGTTAAAATAACTAGAAAGGGTACTAATGATGCTAGCCAAACAAGGCCTTATGAGGAGTTGGGAGCAGTTAAACCACGTATGGATTAACTGACCACAACTTGCCAGTTATTTGTGCGCATTCTTCAGTCTTCTCTTTTACGTAACTCATTCATTAGTCTTAACTGAGAGAAAATTCAGAGAGAATTTAGAGAGAAGTTGAGAGATTGAAGAAGAAAGTGAAGAATCAGAGGAATCTGCTTTAGGGTAATCTCTTCAACCCAATTTGTAATTACGTTGTTATTATTTTATTGTGAAAAACTATCTCTAACTTCTCTATAAAATTAATTTGTGTGATCAATGCATGAATTGATGATCTAGGTGTAAAAACATGATAATATATAATCATAATATGTTTTTATTACCATATACGTATGTTTTCATAACATCAATTGCATACAAATATGTCGTAAATAGACTTTTAAAGTTACAGAGTATAAATGTGTCATATATGTGCCCTTATGGGAAATGGTAGGCTACAAATTGTTGTGTAACTTGAAATTTAACAGTAGAGTATGATAGCACATGTTAAAACGAAGAAAATAAACTTTGAACGGATAGATTCGGAGTTATAACGAACTGTAATGTCAATTTTCATGTTTTATCTTTAAAACTTCCAAAATCTTCAAGAACACTGAAGTTACATGAATTGATTCAAGTAATTGTATGTTTTAACTTGTTAAAATCATGCTAGCAAGGTTGGGTAAAGATTATGTGTGTATTATAATGTCTGGGTATGTTTAAATTCATGTGTGAATAAAGGAATCGGTAGATTTTGGCTTGCTCAGCATTTTTCACGAACTGCAGTTTTTCAGAACTGGATTGTCGCGCTGCAATGCCAGCTCCAGGCCTAAAGCCTGCGCCATAGTGCCACTTGCCATGTTGCAACGCCAACCGCGCCGCAGTGCCAGGGTTAGTCTGTAGGGTGGCACCGCAGCGTCACTATGCAGTTTGTCCAAGAATGAGCATTTTAATTGTTTTATTTCTGGGAATGTAATTGTAACCTAATCTAATGAACATAAAAATGTGTTAGACATATAATGTGATGTTAAAATAGATTTTTAAAAGTAATTACATGTTGTGACACCCCCAAATCCGAGTACTTCATTCTCTCAGGATTTGGTGTTCACTTTATAAAAACATTCATATCTAACTACCCAATCATAATAAAATTGCATAATAAACCTGCCCATACAGGATTACTTTAATAAAAAATCTCCTAGGTTATCTAACCTTTACATACAATCATTCAAATGCGAAATATAAATAAACTTCATTACAATCATTCAAACTAAGGTATAATAATAAAATATCAAAATGATTACAAGTCTTCGGTACTTGTTCATCTTTCCCTTTCCCTTACTGGTGCTAGGTACGTTGACCTTCTCAACTTTAGCTGTAATGGTTATATAAGTAAGAGTGAGCAAACAAGGCTCACTTGGAATAACAATAAATAAAACTTTTACATCATTTGTCAAATAATAGGCCCAATAGAACTGAACAATATGTTCTATTACATTCTAAGATATACAACTGAGGGTCAAATGACCACAAACCATGTCCACAGTTATAAGTACTCTTTCAACTTAAACTTTAACAGTCATAAGACTATAAGGACTCCACGTACTTAGGGGGATCAGCCATTCGCACAATGTATTGTGGACAAACATTTCAACACTAAGCGTAAACCCCAAATAATAGGGTTGTTCATCTCAGTATTTGGAGTACAAGTCCGCACCAAAGTAAGTTTGGTTTGGATACGTTTCAAGGAAATTTAGAATTCAACGGTCATCAACTAAGGATTAGTTGAATGAAAGGAAATAACACTATGTTACAGAAAAAACCATAATTAAATCAACATGGTGTACTAAGTTCATGCTTTAGGAATAATCTAATAGCATAAGTACTGAATAATATAACCTACCTTGCTTTGAACAACATTAAGCTAAGGTTAAAATCTTAGAATTGAATATTAAGCATGTATAATAAGTAACAACTTGAACGATAAAATTGTTCATCAGAAAAAAGATACTTGCATGCTAAAAATAACAAGTTTAGGTTTAGAAAAACTAGCACAATCATAATAATAGAACTAGCTCAACGAAAGTGTTGAGTTAGGAAAACTTGATTAATTGTAATCGAACTAGAAATAATAACTTGTTCAGCGAAACAAGTTAACAACAAGAATAATTTGATCAATATAATCGAGATAAAGTAAGTAAACTTACACAATGAAAATAAACTTACACAACAAAGGTTTTAGGTTTAGAGAACTTGCCTCGTGCGTAAGCTATAATATTAAAACTCACATTCACCTACACATAGTATTAGCATTATAATATCTATTAGATATACTAACATCCACATTCCAAAATAACATTCACCTCTAGCTAAACTTGTTATTTTAGTACAAGTCTCACCTTACCATACACATTTCAGAATAACAAGTGTAATTTCATAACACTTATTCATGAAGTTTCTTAAATCATAACATATCATTTTACAACATTCTAATTTTACATTTTAAAGTTACTAACCACATGATACTATTCTATTTTAACCCTTACATTACATGTTTCTCACATTAACACATCACTAAACTAGGTTAAATTAAAGTTTCAAAGTCTGCAGAATTAACAAACTTCACTTGGTCTGGCAGACTACTGGCGCGGCCGCACCAGTTTTGCCTAGGATTATTGCGCGCCCGCGCCAAGAGGCCTCACACTCGCGCTACGCACCAGTTTCAGCTTTGCAGAACGTGATTTCGACACAGCTCTTAAGCCAACTAACACGAATTTCACCCACAAAACAATAAATTAAGCATATGTAATTTGTACGGAACTAACACAAACATGAATCCTCACATATTCAACCATTTAACACAATTAAAGAAGAACTTTAACTAATTTAAATCCTTAAATTTCATATTTTCATACAAAAACTCCATTTTTGACATCCTTCATAGAAATCATTACTGTGATCACAATTCTTGTTCAAATCACTTCATTCAAACTACGTTCTCTTCGTTTATAAATGGACTAGCATAACCAAAACTCAATTTGTTTATTATCATACAAATTAACTATCATAATTGGTACTTTCACAAGCCACACGTATAATATATATATACACTATAATTACTTTTCCTCCTTTTGAACGTAATTAGCATCCAATTTCTTGATTACATATAACTCTAACATCATAAACACGTATAATCACAATTACCAGTTATATATATCACCAACTCAACAAATTGAATTCACAGAACATAAACAATTTTGTCGTGAAACACAAATACATGTGTGTGTGTGTGTATATATATATATATATATATATATATATATATATATATATATATATAATATTAAGTTATGAAAAATACCTTCAATTAGCTTGAACAATCTTTGCTAAACACTGGAATTGTTGTGAAATTCTTAGATTTTCTCTCAAATGCTCTCTCAAGTTCTTTGTAGTCTCTTCTTCCTTTCTCAGTATCAATATAGGCTAACTAATAGTAAGCATAAACTGATATAACCATAATACGTCTAATTATTATAATATCAGTTACAAAAAAAATATAACGCTTAGGTTATAATTATATTTTATTTATTATTTTGTTTATTTTGTTTAATATAATAAAATTCAAAATTCCTAAGCTATAAGTCTTTGTTTGGCAAAAACTCTTTAAAAATTAAAGACTTAATATTTTAAGCCTTGTTTGGTTAAATCAAGTTAAAACTCCTTTAATTTATTTTAATAAACAATTTAGTTTATAATTTATAATTACATATTATTTATTTGGATTTCCATATTCAGCAATAATCAAATAAATTAATTACACATACTATATTTTAAATAAACTTTCCACTTAATCAAATATTACAAAATTATAACTTCATTATAATTCTATTTAATAATTTAACATACCCTTTTAAATTATTAAATTAAAACAACAATATAACATCTCATGTTAATTACAACTCTCTAAATTATAAATTAAATTAATTTAGAATATTATTAATTCATAAATATTTAATAACAACAATCACATCAATAAAATATTTATTTCATTTAATAAATATTTTAAATTACAATATAATAAAATCTTGGATTGTTACACATGTTTAATTAAATTGTTGAACGCGTAGTTAGCTTATCGTTCGTGAAGTTTAATATTATGTGAAAACAAGTGTTGTGATTTGATTAGTATAATCATAATCAGAGTTTAGACAAAAGAGAATGAACTTGTGATGCTAGTATGTTATAATTGACTGGTAATGTGAATGTAAATGGTATGTAGGATTAAATTGAGGAACGTGTATAATTAACGTGTAACCTACGCACGAGACAAGTTTCCTAACCCTACTTGTTATCGTTATGCAAGTTTCTAAATCTTACCTCTTTACATTGAGCAAGTTCTAGACTTATATTCTATATCGAGCAAGTTCTTGTTATTTATTGATTAAGTTCAATATGTCATATTAAAGGTTGTTAATCTTTTCAAAGCGTGATTGATGTTATACAATATTTATTCCATTGTATACCTCTTATTCAAATTGAATATCAATTATTGTTGAACCTTGTAAGACTAGCGAACCCTTATTGATTCGACTAGTCCATAGTTGATGAACGTTCTAAATTTCAGAACCCTTGTTAAGTTTATCCAAACCAAACTTCCTTTGGTACGAACTCTAATGTCAAACTGAGATGAACAACCCTGTTATAGAGGATTACTTATGCTTTAGCATTAAGATATTGTGCACAGTATGGTACTAAGGGCTGATCCCTCTAAGTACGAGTATAAAAGTCTATAGTCTTATGACTGTTAAAGGTTTCAAGTATAACCCTTGACAACCTAAGACGTAGTTCAAGATCTTATGACCCTCAGCAATTCTTTTGATTCCTGTTATTTATTCTTGATTTAAAAGTTGAGTTTCTTATTTCAGAAGTCTTTGATTCACTCGCTTGTTATTATATTATTATTATATTATTATACTTGTGGACAATCGTGCTCACTCTTGCATAATAATAACATTACAGTTAAAAATAAAATGTCCGACAAGCCTTCTACTAGCAAAGGCAAGGGCAAGATTAATAATTGATGAAGACTTGTTGTTTATTTGTTATGTTATGTTTCAGACTTATGTTTAAATTGTGTAAGACTTAATATTTATTTATGTTTTTGCATTTGAGATTTAAGGTTAGTATGACCTGGGATTGATGTATTTATTTTCAGATGATGTAACTCCTTAAGGAGAGGATTTATTTCTATCTATTTTATGGTTTCATTTATTATGGGTAAATAGACACATTATGTTTGTATAGTGAACACCAAATCTCGTGGGAATTGAAGTACCCAGATTTGGGGGTGTCACAGGTTGGTATCAGAGCCGTAGGTTATGAACCTTAGGTGGGGGAACAACCTTAGGTAGTAGCCTTATAAGAGATCGAGAACATAGTGGTGTTACACTCTTTTCAAGTTCTAAGAAATGAATTCCTTAATTCATGACAGATAATAAAAGACTTTATGTGCTTATGTGATAAACTTATGTACCCGCGAGTATCGATTAGTAACTAAAACTTAAAACTGTGTTGTCATGAAGTCAGATGTTGGAGGAGCTAGTTGAGCTGGGGAGGAGGAACCACGAGTACCTATAGAGGAGGAGCCCTGAGACATTCATGTCGTCTAGGAGCTGTTAGTACAGAGAGAGCCATCTCCATTGATCACTGTTGTTGGTCATGAATATGAGTCTGAGTCTGATCTAGAGGAGGATCATGAGGAAGAAGATGAGTTCCCATCGAACTCTGTTAGTGCTGAGATGTACGACGAGCTACATGACCGTAACATAGAGTTACGAGATGTTGTTCAGGAGCTGAAGGAGCGGACGATTATTCAACAGCTTACCATCGAGCAGAGGGATAGGGAGGTTGTGACTCTTCACACACGTCTGGAAAACATAGAGTTGGATTTGATTCACGAGAAGGGTCAAACCGAGCAGAAGTCAGAGGAAATAGAGGAGCTAAAGAATGAACTAAAAGAGAACTCAGTAAGGCTGACCATCGTAGAGGAAGCATGCGTAAGGGTATCACGACGTGCAGATCTTGCAGAAGAGAACTATCGAGTGAAGAAGGCTAAGATTGAGGAGACGCACTCTACGCTTCAAAATGCGATTGATGAGGCCCAGGATCGAGTTCTAAGATACCCAATTCAGTTCGAATGACTACCATCGTACATGTTAGATGTGACGCCCCCAAATCCGGGTTACCTGACCCCCGAGTTTGGTGCTCACAATCCATAATATAAATAACATCTAACTACCCATTTATTTATGAATAGAAATACACACTTCATTAACTAATATTGTTAATACATTATCCCAGGTTATCTAACTATAACTTTACAAACATACCCCTTAGATAAACAAAAAGGGTTTACAAATACAATATAATAAGTAATGTTCATTATACTACTCCAGCAAAACACCTTTGCCCTTGTTCTTCTCTGCCCCTCTGGCTTCTTCATTCCTAGCTAAAATATTTTATTTAGCAAGGGTGAGCAATAAATTTGACCCGCAAGTTAAGACATACAATGAATGTATAAGAATCAAGAATAACAGACTATCTATTTTGATAGAATGACACCAAAGTTCGGGAAACTTTGAAATAGCTGAACAAATCGTTAATCACTAATAAGTCTTCTCGCATATTATGCAAATCAATAATCTGATAATAAAAGAGTACAATGCTTTCAAAGTTTCTACGATGTTCTATTGAATAATCAAGAATCAATTCTACTCAATAACAAAGTGGAATGTTTTCCAGATTTATGCTGAGCGATTCATTGGATCTTGAACTTCTCTTCTCGAGTAACTATCAAAGATTTGACTTTGATATACCCAGATGTATCAGATAACCATATAGATTAAATTATACCCCTCAGTAAGTACTTAAAGCGGCCAACTCCTTGTACCCTATATTATGCATAATACTTACACACGCGCAACGGCCGAATATACGACCAAAAGGTTCTATTTACATAAAAGGTTGTTCTTCTCAATCTTATAACCAGAATTCGAATCACAACAACGAAATACAATGATTTCAATATCTAATCACTTTCTCGATCTAGCCAAAATAATTGGCATCGATCTGCCAATAATAATTAAATTCACTTCTCGAACCAATCAAGTTATAACAAATGTTCATCTAGCTAGAACAATTAGCTAAGATATTTCTCAACACAATTCGATAATAGACATGAATTATCTGTACTACCAATAATAGTTTCTACGGATGTATGTATCCAACAACAGTTATTCTCTAAGTATATTCTCAGAATCACTAATTCAATTTGAATTAATAAACATACACTAACTGCGAATAATCAACAATAATTCTTAGACGTGGTCTAATTAACAATAATTAACCACCATAATATTTGAAAAGATATAACTCAAGGTTGAGTTAAGGAAACTTGCCTTTCGCATTGATTACTGCTACACAAAATACATATCTGCGTTTGAAAAACCTATAATCACAATATCAGTATCACAATTAGTACAATAATTCACACTACACAATACTGTAATTTACAGTCAATATTTCTCCTAAACACATTACCACATAGTTACATCAGTGTTTATAACCTATATAAACACTTCTCAAGTCTAACTAGTTCAGTCTGGTTGGACTTCAGTATGTTCTCGGTGTCCTAGTCACCCTATCTGACAATTAACACACTTATTGTCAATTAAACTTAGTTTTAAAGCTTCAATATTATCTCAGATAAGTCAAATATCGTTTATAATATTTTTCGAAAGCTTTTAATAATTTTCTAACAATTATTATATTTTATAATAATTTTTCAAACACTAGAATCATTTTTAAATGATTTAATTACTAATTAATCCCATCATCCTTAATATTTAATAATATTAAAATATTAATGACATACTTGTCAAAATATTAAAGTTATTATTAATAACTTCAAATATTTTTAAATAATCAATATTATCCTTAAATAATTTTTAAAATAATTAAAATTATTTTTAAACCATCACCATTAATATTTAAATGTTAATGAATTTCTCATAAAAATATTAAAAGTTATTAATTATCACTTAAAATATTTTTATATCACTTTTCTCATTTTTAAATAATTTTTAAATGAATAAAACCATTTTTAACTCATTTATTTAATATAATAATTAAATAAATCTAATATCATTAATATTGAATTATTAATGAAAATTCTCCAAAAATATTAAGAGTTACATTTTATAACTCAAAATATTTTTAAAGACTTTATTCTTATTTAAAATGATTTTTATAATATTAAAATCATTTTTTTCTAATTTATTTAATATACTAATCAAATAAATTAAATACCATTAATATTTAAATAATTATAATATTTATGAAAAATATCCCAAATTATCAAAAGTTATTTTTCATAACTGAAAATAATTTTTAAAACTATTTTTGTAATTTTCAGAAATTTATTTATATTTTTAATCATTTTTCGAAAATTAGGAAAATAAAATTATTTAAAACCGTCGCTATAGCCTATAGCGACACTTTCTGTCGCTATTGGTGTTCTTGAGCTCAAAAACACTGACAGTTCAGTTCTCAAGGGGTCATGTTTGACCACAGGAAATTTTCAGTCCTTAACGTTTTTGGGCTTGCTAGAACCTTAATCGTGTAGTGTTTATGTAACACTACAATTATAAATCATCATCTAGGTCATAACACATCATAACAAGAAGATCTGGCCATCCAAACTAACTGTCAGAGCTTCCTGGGTTTTCTGGGTAACCCAGAAACCCAGCCAGCTTCGAGGGTCCATTTTGAGGCTCGATTTTCTCTACGTTCTGGTTATCCAATAGCTGTTCTCTTGGTCCAAACGTGTAGACCTTATGTCAAGGAACTACTATACATCATGATCTCATTCCAATAACATCACAATCACAAGATGTCATCTTGTCAAACATGGTCAGAAAACTAGTTCATACGTTTTCTGGAAATTCCAGAAAATAGAAATCATGATCGAGTAGGCTACTTTGACCAGCCACTCCATTCGATTTGTTGATTGTTTAAAGGATCTAAAGGTATGGATAGAGTCCATCTAGCAGGCTACAACATGTATATAACAACATCATCAAATATCATAACTACTGACAGATCCAGGCCTCAGAAAATCATGTCAGACCCTGATATCGAGTTTCTGGGTTACCCAAAAACTCTTGGTCATGCTCGGTCAACGGAGTTTAACCAATAATAACTCGTAATCTGGACATGGAATAGTTATGATTCAACTTCCAGATCACAGTCCTCATGTCAAACTTCAAGTCTATAACTTAAAACAACACAAATCAAAAACAGAGAATGATCTATGGACTCTGACATTAGCTTGTCAGGCAACGAATTAGGGTTCATGACAGTGTTTAAAAACTTTGATTTTTACCCATTTTGATGCTATGGATCTATGATATAACATCATAGATCACCATAAAACATCTTCTAACACTTATTAAAACACATAAACACAAACTTGGTCTAAGCATACAAGATCAAAAGGGGACTTAGGGTTTATACCTTCTAGTTCCAATCTTTGATGTTAGCTCTCCAATCTGATCTTATGGTTGCTAGGGGCTCTACTAGTGATTGAATCACTTAGTATTTTTGGAGGTTTGGAGAGAGAAGAGGTTGGTTGAGAGTTAGATATCAAATGAGCCAAATGCATGAACTTTCTCTCTCTCTAATCCTTATATTAAGTTGATGCAATGTATATAGCTGATGTTGTTGTCAATAAGTGGCTGATTTACTGAGATATAAGTCACATGGAAAGTCAAAAGTTGGTGAACAACTAAAGTTTTTGGCAAATTCTACAAGTTATCTACTAAATAATGCAAGAAGGGTAATTTGATCTTTTGCATTGTAATTTTAATGGCATTCTAGACATTTGATCCAACCCTTAGGGTTTAACCCAAAGATTCTAACCCTTAGGTTTTACACATTTAATTTCTAAGATTTTCTAATTAGGGTTTTAAAATAGAAAATTAAGATTTTTATATTATAATTAGGGTTTCCTAATTATATTAAAGTTTACTAATCACATCAGGGCTTGCTAATTAGGATTAGTGTTTCCTAATTAGGGTTTAGGGTACCCGAATTTAAAATTAGGGTTTCTTGACATTCGATTAGGGTTCTTAACTGTGCGTTAGGGTTTCTCAATCTGAGATTAGGGTTTTAATCCCTTATTAGGGTTTACTAAGTTTATACCTTATCCGATCAATTATTGATCACAAATTCTATATAGCACAAACACGTACTCATCAATACAATTATTATAATTGTATTTTCTACCAAATCACTATCCGTAACTAGGATTAGGGTTTCTATTCTCTGTTAAGCACAACTATACTCGTATTTCTTAGCCAATACACAAATTAACCACTTCTCTAGACTCATATCACAGATACTCGGCACAATATTGATAGTCAATATCAATATTAAATATAAAATAAAATTAATTGTAAAATTTGAATTATTCAAAATTCCGGGTTATCACATGCTCCCCCCTTATCAGGATTTCGTCCTCGGAATCACCGCTTTCTTCTACTCTACAATCTTTTAAAGTTATATCATCAATTCATTCTTATTAACACAATATTAATTTGTGTCTCATATTCTAACCTGTGACTTGGATCTATAAAAGAAAATGAAATTTAAGTAGACACACTTAGAAGGGGGGGTTGAATAAGTGTATGGTCAAACTTTGTCCAACTTTTACTTAACAAAAAAATTCCTTTGGATATTCAATGCAGCACGCTAGATTCTATATCTTTGTAAGTCAAAATATTATAACAGGATATTGAATTAAGATGCCACTATCCAAAACAATAATTCTGAGACTTAACTTTCTCTAAAGTGGATTATGATAAACCAATTTACTGATTTAGTTTAGCGATATGAATGGATATAGAATGCAGGCTGCTGCATAGTAATCAGAATAATAAAGAACAAAATGCAATCACATAAGCACCGGAATTTTTACATGGTTCAACTACTACTGTAAGACCCCGAACTTTATGAAATAAAAGTATTCAATTTTTCTTATAATTACGATTCAGTAAATGGTTAAATTGATAAAAAGTTAAAGTTAAAGGTGATATATGAATTTTTTTCAAAATAAGCAAGTGGTTATAAAATAATCATTGTTGTCGGGGAATATTCGTTTGGTCATAGAATATTCTTTCTGTCGGGGAATATTCGTACGACGGCGCAGCTATTTGTGGGCCTCATAACGAATAACTGTCGGATGAAGAAAACGACAAATTTGAGTTTTTACAAATAACGGCGTAGTTGTTATCGTTAATACTGTTGAAATACCCGGTGGTTAAAATACAGTAATACGCGTTATTGTACAGTAGTACACGGTATTGCACCAATTATTGATTCTTACGTAAGAAGACACTACTCAATAATTGTTACAGTAGTTATTGTTCAATATTTTATTTTATTGATTAAATAATTGCTGCGTTGATATTTTATATTATTGTTGTTTCAATAATTGTTGATGTACAGTATTTTTCTTTATAGATCAATAATTCATATTATTTGAATAATATTATTAGATAACATTATTGACAATGTCTAGAAAGTTCTGTCTAAGGAGAGGTTTGGTCATCTAATTACGCGCCAGTAAGGAGAAATCCTTATTGGAAAGCCCCCTCTTTCCTGGGAACGGCCTAGTTGTCATAAATGTGATTCTGTAATATTATTTGTGAATAATTAATTATTGATTCATATGATAAGAAAATATTTATTTTATGTGGATATAAATGAGGGATATATTTTTGTGGTTAAAAATGAAGGAGTTAATGTTGAGGTGTTTTATCTGTATTTTTGTCGGAACGGAGGTATTGAAAATCAAATTAGGGTTTTTGAGATATTTTGCGAGGGTTATAATTTTTAATCCGACCGTTGGATCGTAGTAATATTTGGATATGTTATACATATGTAAGTTGAGTATATGTCCACAAATTTTGAACCGTTAAAAATGAACGTATGATTTATTATGAATTTTACAAGATGACTGGTTCAGAAATTGTTGAATTTTTGGAGTTTATCATTTTGATGGAAAATTCTGGAATTGGTGGGCCCCACTTGTGGTTGGTGAAGAAATGTGCTGAATTATATTTCAAATGTGGTAGGTGGGAATAGTAGAAGGTAAAGCCATCAGGTTGCAGGTCAAGCCTACTAAAATTTTCCTATAAATAGAGGGCTAAGTTAGAATTGAAAATCACACCAGAAACATAAGCTTTCTCTCTTTCTCTCTCTATTATGAAGCATATTTTGTGAGTATTTAGATAATTTGAGTGTTGCTATTCCGTGCAAGTTTCCTTCGGCTTTGCATTCCAGTCAGAAATACTGCACTTTTGAGGTAAGGGATAGTAAGAGATTTTAAGGGTTATTATGTTTTTTTTCAGTTCGTAATTCTTCTCACTTTCAGAAAATTCTGGAAAAATGTGAAATGATATTTTGATGAGTTTTATTGATTGTGTCCAAAAATGGTAATTTTTGGATGTATAGATTGAGAGTTATGAATTTTATGAGAAAAGACTATTTTAAAAGTAACCGCTTATAATTCCTTGTGGTTAACTCCAAAATTGATAAAAATTTTATTGGGAGTACATGTATATGATAGGAGTATACTCTGTGAATTTCAAAATTTTTAGATAAAAGTACAATATTTGATAAATGTCTAAATATTCGGCTGTTTTGGCCATATGAAAAATAGTAAATGACTTTTAAAAATTCTGAGAAAAATATATGTTCACTATGGGACTATATTATGCTAAATCCCAAAAAAGAAATATTTTTGTAACTGATTTGGTATTTTTCATAAAAATGGACTAGTTATGAGTAAATGAATTAAAAATGTTATGTGAAGTAAGAAAATTGAAAAATAGGATTTTATGGCTTAAGAATCCTATATGAGGTATATACAGATTTTTGATGAGGGTTTTTAATTAGTGGTGATGAAATCTTATGAGTTTAGCATTTTAGGATGATTAAATGCATTATTTAGTAAATTGTAAACAATTAAAATAATAAGTTTAAGAAATATTATTCTTTCAATATCATTATACCGAAATATTGGTATGTATTTTATTGTGGAATTTCTACTTTTTTGTGTCGAGATTACTATTCATGAGTTACTATTCACGAGTTACTATTCATGAGTTACTATTCACGAGTTGCTATTTATGAGTTACTATTCACGATAAAATTGATTTCCTTTTTCTAACCAAATTATAGTTGATTTATGAATATTACTCTTGAGATTAAATCTATATGTTGATCATATTGTTTTTATTATCATATATATCATATTTATAACCCTAATGTTGAAATTCTCTTTCACTTGAGTGTAAAGATGGGTAGATTATTGGTATGGTCATGACTTTGGGTTCTCTTTGGCCAGTAGTGCAAAGTTGAATTATTGACTAGTATGATCATGACCATTGAATTTATAATTGAATATCTTCAGCTTAAGTGCAAAGGTGAAATGATCAACATGGTTATAATTATTGTTTATATAAATGATTATATATTTCTTTGAGATATTAATATATTTGGCCTGTAGTGCAAACTGTTGATGAATATATTTGGCCGTAGTGCAAATATGAACTGTTGAGGAATATCTTTGGCCTGTAGTGCAAAGATGAAATATAAGTGAATATCTTTGGCCTGTAGTGCAAAGATGAATTGTTGATGAATATCTTTGGCCCGTAGTGCAAAGATGACATGTTGTTGAATATCTTTGGCTAGTAGTGCAAAGATGAAGAGATGTTGAGATAAACATGACTAACTGGTGATACAAATGAATATCTTTGGCCGTAGTGTAAAGATGAAGTTATTAGTATGATTATGAACAGGAAATGTGATTTGGTGTAACCATGATCTTTGATGTTTCAGGTGATGAAAATTATCTTTTTCCTGGATGAGAAAAGGAATTTAGAACTACAATTACGATTATGAGTTATTCATATGATTGTGGACCAGAATTGTTGATTGATGTTACAGGGATAAAACATTGTTGGTGGATTTTTAACATGGAGAAGATAATAGACTTTATAGTCTATTTGACTCTTCTAATGGATTGCTCGTTCCGCTGCAACTATGGTTGAAATTTTTATCATTTACCATATGTTCTAAATCTCTGATTTATTATTGATGAAGGCTATTGATAATTTAATTATCTTTAGTCATGATATTCTTTACTGAGCTAGTTGTGCTCACCCTTTTACTTCACAATTCCTTTCAGGTAATAAGAGTGTAGCTGGGTCGAGCGAGGGTAACGGGAAAATAGAACGGTGGTCTCTAGCTGTGGAGGTTCTCCCGAAGCAGTATAGAAAAGTTTATTTAGTAGTTTTATTTGGTGAATTCAATAGGGTAAGGTGTATCCAATGTTGGAAGGGTGTTTTTGCCACTATCATACAAGATGTCTAACGACATACAACCTCGTGTCATCATAAGACAGGATTGTGCTCATCCACTTGCTGAGTATATTTACGAGCACTACTTATATAATCTTGGTGTTTGTTTGAAGTATAATTCTCAATTAGAAAAAGTGGAGATAATGATATGTCAAGAGAAGACTCACCATTGGGAAGAAAATGATAGTAAACTTCTCATTTTTCTTTGGGGTCTATTGGGTCAACCAAGGATAATTCTGTGGCCATATGATATCTATCATAACCTAGACGCATGGCCTCCCATGTACGAAGGTTTCCTTGAGCACTTCCCAAAGATTCTAATTTCTAAAACAGTTTTTGACTATATCTTTATGTAAGGTGTTACTGTGAGGTGTTGTCCATGGTTGGGACATGTGTCACATTTGGTATATATTTGTATTCAAACTCACAGCATATGTGTTGTTGTATTTTGTACGACAATTGTCGTAATAGAGTTGTAGTTGTTTTCTGTACCATGTATTTGACGACTCAGAATGGGTTGGATGGAATGGACCTATTTTGGGGTTGTTACAACTACCCTCTAAAATAGTAGCCTAATCCACGTCTAATACCAACTAGTATTGGAGACTCACTTTTATTATCCTTTTCCAATTACAATACATATTTCAATAATTTGAGCACCTTTTCTCTTTGTGCACCTATACACTCTTAAGCACCTATGCTTTCTTTAAACTTGATTATAATAATGCAGTAACCCAACCCAGATTATAATTTAGAGAATATTGATTTGTATAAGAAAATATAAGATACACAGTAGAGGTCTAATGATCAAGCAATATATCACTTCCCAATGCAAGGCTCTAGTATGTAATGATATACAAGAAAAGTATTACCAAACTATTTTCTACTAGACCACCTTTAGCCTTAGCTCCTTCTTAGTGCACTCAATAATAATCAGGAAGAAAAATAGTTCCGTAGCTTGTATGATTTGTAATATCAGTATTTGTTTTTCTTGCTTTTCTCGTTAATGGACGTTGTTCTTTTATAGGCAGCCAAGAAGTATTACAGTTGCTAAGGCCTACTACTGTGATGTGAATGTTTGAAGCAATTTGAATAAATTTTGTAATTTCACATTAATCATGATATGCTTAGTTCTTTTTACATCACCGAGAAATCTGTCTGCTCGTGATTTTGAGATATCACGCTATCAGTGATTTTAGGCCAATTAATTTTCATCACGTGGAAGGTAGTACCTGTTATAGCTTTCCACTATCCCAATTACTTAAATGTCGGAAGTCAACCTTCGTGTTACCATAAATTATTTATTGGCTGGTTTCAATATATCTTATCATATATTTGGCCAGTGGGAATATCCAATTAGATTCCTTAGATCATGGGGCAATATTTATGATGCATGACTCATGCTATCCTATATATTGTTTTTACCGTGAATCAGATTGATGGAAATAACTAATGCATAATTTAAGGTATTTTATTCAATCAACTTTTATGCCAAACTACTGTATATATATCTATATGGTTTTAACAGAATTTGATTCATTAAGTTATGTTGAGCGAATTTTGGCCATGCATATCATGAGCTTAGTGTATTAGTATGTAGCACCGAATATTTGAGCACAATTATATATGTAATGCACATGTCCTAGAGCCTTATATTGGAAAGTATTAGATGCTAAGATCTTACATACATTCCTAGGACTCAATTTGCTTTTCCTTCTTCAAAGATTCATTGTCTTTGTAATTTCTTCCTTTATGTTCCTGTAAAGTCGTATCTTTCCCTAAAATGTTATATAGCATGATTAGAGGAATAATATGGTCATCATCAAAACATGGTGTAACAATCCAGATTTTTATTATAATATTTAAATATTTATTGAATTATATAAATATTTAATGGATGTATTTACTGTTGAATAAGTATTTGTTTAATTGATTTGATGTGATTTGATTATTTATTTGTTTAATAAATAATTAATGAGTTAAGGAAAGTAATTATCTTGAAATAGTAATCTAATTTAATTTAATAATTAAGTTAGAGAATTTATAATGATTAAATAAATTATTATATTATGCAATGAATTGTTATTAGAATTAATTAAATTAAGTATGAAAACTTAATTAATTAGAAGTGTGACAAATAACTATATTATAAATGGTTATTAAAATAAATTAAAGTAGTTGTAATTTATTTTGCTAAACAAGGCTTAAATATATTAAGTCTTTAAATTTAAATAATTTTGCCAAACAAAGCCCTATGGCTTTTGGATTTTTAAATTTGATTTATTAGTAATATAAATTAAATTAAACAAAATATAAATATAATATATATATATTATTTTGGTAACTAATAATTTATTAGTATATTAAGTATAGCGTCGGTTTAGACGTTTTAAAAATCGTACGTTATTTGTGTTTTTATTTTACGTATATTCTATTTGGCTAAAGCCTAAGTAAGAAAAGAGAAGAAGTTTTATCAGAGAAAAACTTAAAGATAGGAGAGTTTTGAGAGAGTCTGAGAAAGAGAAGCAAGAAGAGCAGAGTTCTTCAAGCTATTATAAGAGTTTAACACGAATTTCTTAACAACAAAAGGTATGTATTATAATCTTAACATATATCTTTTATAGTATAATTCCTTAGTCTCTGTGTTTTTGAAATTCACTGTGTTTTATAGTATAAAGTTCGGTAATTCATATATTATAGTTGAGTATGAAATTATGAAGTTGTAATAGTATAAATATCCTATATATATATATATATATATATATATATATATATATATATATATATATATATATAGGTGATTGTATGAAGAGGATATTCATGTACGTGATTATGTGAATTACGATCAAACAAAGAAAGAAAAGAGTTTTTACAGTAAAAACATTTGAGTATGAACATGTTTTGTAAGATAACAAAATTAGTAATTGATTGTATTCTAATTGTAGAATTGAAAGTCGGGTATGTTAATTGGATATGAACTACAGAGAATTGTAGTTTAAAAGTAATCAAATTGGTGGTTATTAGGGATTACAGTGTTCACTATGTTTAACAAATGTCAAACATGGAGTTTTGTTTTAAAATATGGTTTTCAAGAAATTTAGTTTTCTGTGATTATTGTTTAGTAATTTAAACTAGTATATGCATGTTGGGTGGTGTGTATATGTGTAATTTATATAAGTTATACATGTTAATTGTGGTTAATTGCTGTTAAAAATAAAGACAGTAGCTTTGTTCTGTTCGTCGTGGTTGGGTTCTGCAAGTTTCGGCGCCCCAGCTCCAAATTTGAGCCCCAGCGCCAAATTTGAGCCCCAGCGCCAAAATTGGCGCCCCGGCGCCAAAATTCGCACCCCAGCGCCAGAAGTTCGTGCCCCAGCGCTGAAATTCGCGCCCCAGCGCCAATTTCGCACCCCAGCGCCACTGTATAGCCTAGTCCTCGCGCCCAAGCGCCGGATTTGTAGTCTGACTTGGATAGTTTTGACCTCCTGTAGTAAAATGGCCATAACTTCCTCATACAAACTCCGATTGAGGTGATTCATGATGATCCGGAACGAGAACGAGTAGACCTACAACTTTCGTTCTTTAAGTTTTTCAATTTGAGGTCATTAGGATAGGTCAAAATGGTCATATTTAGGACTATTGTGTTTTCGGAGTCAATCAGAGGGTGTCGGGCATGCACATATGCATGTGTAGTGCTCCAGACCATAAAAGATGATGTCCTAAGTTATAAAACATGAATGTTAGTAAATATAATGATGCTTAACATTAATAAATAATGTATTAGATAAGTTATAGAAGCATAGTAAGCATACATAAGAGAGGCAAATCGGGAATGTGACGAATGAAAGTCGAAACGTCGTGCCAAGTGTTAATAAACTTAAAAAGTGTTTCAATTCAATTGAAATGAATATTATAAGATATGGAGTGGATTTAATATAAAGCTAATAAGTAGTCCTAGCAAGACTTAAGCACTTGAATGAACTACGAATATGAAATACAGTGAGATATAAGTTGAAAGTTAACACAATTAAGTTGAACATTGTGTATTTATTAATAGGAAAGATTATGAGACATAGAGTAGAGTTTACATTACAATTACTATGTGTTGTTATGTGACTAATATTTGATGTGTATGATTATATAATTGTGTAGGGCACGTGAAGTGCAGATAGCTGTAAGCTATTAAACTGTTATTGGTAAACAACGATCAAGGCAAGTCTTTCGGTTCCTATTTTCTACGTGGACTTGATGAACTGTTTTAAATTGCATGATATGTTATGCATGTTGAATCATGAAATGTTAAAGTCAATATATGACTGCATTGTTTTGGTTAAGTAATGATGATTGAGTAAGGAACTCAATCTTTATATTTGCTATGTGAATTAAAAGCATGTATGCCATGTTACTATAATGAGATATATATCGAGCATGTTATTATGTGTTATGTGATGCATGAAAACTGTTAGACTTTGCTGGGCTGTCGAGCTCACTCTTGCAAATAACCACTTTTGCAGGCCAAAATTTTAAGGTAAAGATATGTGCTAAGTGAGTTATAGAGATCTATATTCATGAAGATTACTTATGTTTTATGAAAAATGTATTTTATATTTTGAACGTAACATGTTGTTAAATTGTAAGTTGATCTATCCAATGTATATGGATATTTAGTTATGATGTAAGACTTTGTATAGTCATTTTGTTGTAACGATTCATGATATAAGATTGAATCAAAGAGATGTAGTGTAATGGTTGCGATTCAGGGCAAGAAAGAAGGAAATGTATAAAAATTTTAAATATTCCGCAATTTTATTAAGTTTAACATCGAATAATGATGTATTATTTAGAGGTTGAATGTATGGTTAACGACTGAAGTCGGGATTTAAATTGTATGGATTTTTGGGGTCGTTACACATGGAGTATGACATAAGTCAACATTCTCCCACTTTTTGATGATGACAACAAAATAATTATGACTCCCCTTAAATCCATGCACATCAAAATTAATTACGATTCCTCCTCAATTTATGCATATCTTCACATTTAGAGTTTAACTGTTTAATGCGTACTATTATGCAAATATGCAGTGTTTAATAACCCTGCACTTAACCTGTTAGTCCACACAACTTAGAAGGAACACCATAAACTTTTAAACCATCATCCATCAACAGTTAAACAAAAATATCCATCAACAATTAAAACATAGTTTTTAAATCAGAAGTCATCATGCATGGAAATTTACAAAAGTTTCAATGGCAGAATCATAATTCATCTCCCCTTTGGCATCCATCTAAAAGAAGTGCCCAGAGATCCAGAAGAGAAAAGATGGAGCAAAACCTTTAAGCATCCTCCTCAACAATGTGAACGTGGTTGGCTTCACAAGCAGTGAAATATGGGTAGTGAAGCCTACGGTGTTGAATCTCCTCCAAGGACATGGTGTTGGCAAATTTGGGAGGACGTGCGATGAAGGTAAGAGGAGGTAAAGGCAAGTCCAGGAAATCTCCTTGGTATTAGGCCATCCAATTGCATTGTGGCCACTCAGGTATGCGATATTGGACTTGGTCAGCCTGAAGTTCTTCACTGAGATCATTCATGATCCGCTTGGTAAATCGTCTAAGAGTCCCAATTCGATTACTGATGAATTTAAGTTCAGTGCTTAATTGGCAGGCATTGCGATTCATTTTCCTCTGTAGGGCTTCTACCATAGCTCGGGTATAAAATTCGAAACCTGCTTGAAGGTCAATGAACTCATCCTCCGCGTTGCGAAAAAAAGAGTGAAGGTCAGTGCGACTAATAGGGAGTTCGCCTTTTTCAAGCACAGACAGACGATGTTAGATATCTTTAACATCAACAGTGATTGATGCTTGATTGGTCGCGATGGTATGAAGATGAGTGAGAATCTCAGGGGAGGGAGGTAGTGAAGCAGGAGGAGTGGGATTTTGGACAGGGGGATTTTCTGGGGCAACTCGCATGAACTTTCCATTTACCAGTGTGAGATGAGCACTTTTGAGATAAATAGAATTGATGGAGTCAGTAATTGTGATGGAGCCCTCATCGTCTAATGAGATTTGAAAGTGAGTGAACAACTTTGTGAGGAAACAACTGTAAGGCAGCCATTTTTTGGAATGTTTGATGCAGTTGACCATGTGTTTAGGCATCATAAGAGAAAAATTGAATGGTTTTCCTTTCATTATCATAGCCACCAAAACCAGATCCTGGTAGGTGAAGTCAGCCCCACCACCAAGACGAGGAATAAGATTGTACCTTAGTAATTTGTGAAGGACTATGGTAATAGGGGACACTTCAGTAGTCTTTAGAAGAGTGACTGTCGACAGGGTGGGGTCAGCCATGATAGTGCGAAGTTGATCAAGAGGGGACAGTGGAGTATAAACTGGGCCCTTAAGTGTAAAAGGACAGTCTCCTTTATATGGAAGGGACAATATGCTCCCTAAATCCATAGCAGTAAACAACAGAGATTTGCCTTTGACAAGCGAAGTATAGCAATCGCCATTATGCTCAAGGTTTATATAAAATTATTGGACTAATTTTGGGTAAGCCACATAAGGAGGAGCACTTAACGAAGATAAGCCACATGACTCAAGGAGGTGTTGAAGAGGCGAGTTTTGGTAGTAAAACATATCAATGGATTTTTCATAAACAAAGAATTTTTGACAGATAGAGGACTTAAAATGGAGTTCGAAATTATGGCCTCTAAAGAAATCTTCAGGAATATCATGCAACGAAATAGAAAGAGGGATTACCGTCATTGGAGGGGATCCGGGTGAGGATTCTTTGATTATTCGCCTTTTAGTCCCAGTTGATGTCCCAATCGGTGGAGGAGAAGGTAAACTCGCGTCAGATTCGGTAGGGTTGCTTCTTTTTTAGTTTTCGAGTAACAGGAGGATGAGATGGTGGAGAGGGTTGTGAGACTTCGTCCTTAGACTCGTCACAGAGTTGTCTAGCACGCCTGGTTTTCATCTTCTCGGATAGGGTTTGAGAACAATTGAGAGTTACAGAAACGATTGGTGTGCTGAAGAGAGAAGAATGAAGCTTGGAATAGTAAAGTGACTTCTGTCTTTTTAAGGGTGCGTGGTACCGAGATATGGAAAGACGCACCGTGTTTGGAAAGGGAACTCTTGAGCAAATTGAATGAGCATAAGTATGGTAATAAGATATGTCGTGTTTGTCTAATTCCCTTAAAGCATTCAGACATATCTATATCAATCTCATCCCAAGTTCTCTTCTTAAAGTACAGAAGCGTTCTTCCCCTAGAGGTTTTGTAAATATATCTACTAATTGGTGCTCAGTGGGGATAAAAATTAATGTAATTAGTCCTTTGGACACATTGTCTCTAAGAAAATGGTGTCGAACTTCTATGTGTTTTGTGCGATAGTGTAAAACTGGATTTTTAGAGATGTTAATCATTCTTATATTATCACAGTATATAGGCACATTTTCACACATAATATCAAAATCACACAGTGTTTGACGCATCCACAAAATTTAGGAGCAGCAACTTCCTACTGCTAAATATTCACCCTTAGTAGTAGATAGGGCAACTGAAGTTTGCTTCTTACTATGCCATGAGACAAGACTTTGTCCCAAAAATGTACACACACCGC
This sequence comes from Panax notoginseng, assembly GCA_016801055.1. Lineage (NCBI taxonomy): Eukaryota > Viridiplantae > Streptophyta > Magnoliopsida > Apiales > Araliaceae > Panax > Panax notoginseng. The sequence goes on from CM029018.1 coordinate 97,955,927, forward strand.
TTGTGCTTTTTCTATATATTTGACAGCCTTCATAGTCAGCATCTGAGTAACCCATTAGATCAAAATTATCGCATTTTGGGTAAAATAATCCTAAATTTGTAGTACCACTCAAATATTTAAATATTCGTTTAACAGCTTGTAAGTGTGATTCTTTGGGTTTGGCTTGAAAACGAGCACATATACAAACACTGTACATTATATAAGGTCTAAACGCAATTAGATAAAGTAATGATCCGATCATACCTCTATATTTTGTTACTTCTACATCCATACCTTTTTCATCTGCTGTGAGTTTTATGGATGTACTCATTGGTGTAGTCTTTGAATTTGCGTTGTCAAAACCGAATCTCTTGAGTAGCTCTTTTGTATACTTAGTTTGATGAATAAAGATGCCTTCCTAATTTTGTTTGATTTGAAGGCCCAGAAAGTAATTGAGTTCTCCCATTAAGCTCATGCCAAACTCCTTGTGCATGCATTTGGAGAACAACTCACACAGAAAATTATTAGTAGCACCAAATATTATATCATCTACATATATTTGCACAATAATGATATCTTTATTTTCGCCTTTAATAAATTATGTAGAGTCGATTTTACCTCTTATGAAGCCATTTGATAGGAGGTACTTACTTAATCTTTCATACCAAGCTCTTGGAGCTTGTTTGAGCCCATATAGGGCCTTCTTTAGTTTGTATACATAATGTGGTAACTTATCATGCTTGAATCCAGGAGGCTGTTTTACGTATACTTCTTCGTTTATGTAACCGTTGAGGAAGGCACTTTTGACGTCCATTTGGTGTAGTTTGAACTTTCTGGAACAAGGGAATGCTAATAATATTCGAATGGACTCCAAACGGGCTACAGGGGAAAATGTTTCTTCATAGTCTATTCCTTCTTGTTGATTGTACCCTTGAGCAACTAATCTAGCTTTGTTTCTTGTAATTGTTCCGTACTCTTCAAGTTTGTTTTTGAATACCCATTTAGTTCCAATAATGGATACATCTTTTGGAGGAGGCATCAATTCCCAAACTTGACATCTTTCAAATTGTTGGAGTTCTTCTTGCATTGCTAGTAGCCAATTTTCATCAAATATGGCTTCTATGGCGTTCTTTGGTCCAATCTGGGATAGGAATGCTGAGAAAGCACACATATTTTGTGTTTGTCTTCTTGTAGTGACTCCTTCATTTATGTTTCCAATGATATTATCAGGAGGATGATTTTTGATGTGTCTTACTGATTTGGGAAGATGAATGTCATGAATAACTTCTTCAATAGTTTCAGAGTCATGGTCTTGTTATTCATTCAATTCAGCTTGTTGGATATGCTCCTGACTTTCATATTCAGCTTGATGGATAGGTTCCTGGTCCTGCTATTCTTCGAATCCAGCCTGCTGGATAGGTTCCATAGTCTTGCTGCTTTGCTTTATGTGGTAAACTGGGTTTTCAGAAGTCTCTAAAATTCATGCATCTTCCTCTCTTTCTTTTGAAATATTATGGTTAGATTTGATATGTATAGATTCTTCTATACACATCTTTTGCACATTATAAATGTGATATTCTCTACTATTTTGTGAGTAACCAATGAATATTCCCTCATATGATCTAGCATCAAACTTGTCCAAGTTCCCACTAGTGTCAAGAATAAAGCATTTAGATCCAAATACTTTGAAATAGCTTATATTAGGCAGTCGATTATTTAATAATTCATATGGTGTCTTCAGAATAATTGGACGGATTAACACTCTATTTAGTACATAACATGATGTGTTTACAGCTTCAGTCCAAAATTTCTTTGGAAGTTTACTTTCTTGAATTAGGGTTCTAGCTGTTTCTTGTCATGTTCGATTTTTCCTTTCTACCACTCCATTTTGTTGGGGAGTTCTAGGTGCTGAGAATTCATGAGTAATTCCTTTTTGATTACAAAATATAATAAAATCCTTTTGAAATTCGGTACCATGATCACTTCTGATTTTTATAAGATTAAGACTATATTTTGTTTTCAGGTTTCTAATCAGTTTTTCAAATTCTCTAAATGCCTCATCTTTTGTTCTAAGAAATAGTACCCATGTGTATCTAGAGAAATCATCGACTATCACAAATGCGTAAAATTTACCATTTAAGCTAGCATGCCTTTCAGGTCCTAATAAATCAAGGTGAAGTAATTGTAAAGGAGAGGAAGTTGATTGTGACGCCCCTAAAATAGGTCCAATCCACCCAACCTATTTTGAGTCGTCAAATACATGGTACAGAAAATAATTACAACTTCATTATTACAATTATCGAGCAAAATACGACAACTTATATACTGTGAGTTTAAATACAAATATTGACATCTAGATAGTATTCAAACTCAAATGGAATCCTCGTTACAATTATTGATACACTATTTTACAAAATAGTGAGGACTACTAAAACAACTATCTTGAACCATCATTCCATACCCCGACTAGTTCCTGCTATATTCTCGCCTCCTGAGAAGAAAAATGGAACAAAAAAGAAAAGGGTGAGCTCAACTAGTCCAGTAAAGATTATTATGACTAAGATAATATAGAACAAATTATCGTTAGTCCTTAACAGGGAAAAATTTGATAGAATACAATAGACAACAAGTTTTAGATCAACAGCTACAGCGGAAACAACAATTCATTAGAAGAGTTAAGTAGAGAATGAAATCTACTATCATCTATAAATTTAAAAGTCCATCATCAATATTTTATCCTTGTAACATCAATCATCAAATATTCATCTTTGCACTACGGGCCAAAGATATTCATTTGTATCACCAGTTGGCCATGTTCATCTCAACACCTGTTCATCTTTGCACTACGGGCCAAAGATATTCATCATGTAATCGTTCATCTTTACACTACAGGCCAAAGATATTCAGTTATATCACCATTTAGGACTGAGAATGTTGAAAATATATTTTAAAAAAATGAATCCAGTGAGACGAAAGAACAAATAGTAAAGATTCGTACTTCGGTTTATCCATGTTCAAAAATACTCCATAATAAACTATTGTGGAGCAGAATTTAAAAATGAAGATCAAAACATAGATCCAATTAAAGATAGGAACCATAACAGACAATCTTGAACACAGAAAAATAAATTTAATTTTTTTGTGAATAGTGTCGTATTCGTGAATAGTGCCGTATACGTGAATAGTGTCGTATACGTGAATAGTAACTCCGACACTAAAAGGTAGAAATTCTACAAGAAAAAAATCATCATGCTTCGTGAATAGTACTCGTGAATAATAACTCGTGAATAGTAACTCATGAATAGTAACTCATGAATAGTAACCCCGACATGAAAAGATAAGAATTTCACAAAAAAATCTTACTAATATGATCAACAGGTAATGTGATGGTGCCAACTTGGATCAAACAAGATTTATAAACAATGGATGTAATGAAAGTTTATCCTAACGAAGTCTCTACAGATAAGTCAAAGTCTAATTTCTCCGGAGTCAAATTTAAACGTTGAGCACAAGCAGGAGAGATAAAAGAATGGGTAGAACCGATATCTAGTAAGGTATAAACTTCGCAAGAGTTTATGATCAGCTTACCGGTGATCACCTCGTTTGGGTTCCTCGCATTTTGACCAATCACGACAAACGCTCTTCTAGGAACCGTTGACTTTGACTTTTCTGGGATAGCCTTTTGAGTCACCATCCCCGCTGGACTTGGTTCGCTACAGTATAATCTCGAGCGATATGTCCTTCCTTTCTATAATTATAACATCCCTTGAACTGTTGTGGATAGTTTGGGCTAATGTCTCTCTTTTCCACATTTATAGCATACGACCGGTGGTCGTTCTCCTCCCTTAGAACCAGTTGATGTTGGTACTGACGTCTTCACATTATCATTGTTGAACCTCCTCTTTTTAAAATCTCCCCCCGACTCGCTTCTTCTATTTTCATGGCCACGATTACCACCAAAGTGGTTACTGCTTTTGTCCGTATTTTTCTTTCCCCGCTGGTTATTGTTGCTCCGATGACTGCTGTCATCGGTATGACCCTGGTTGTGGCCCCTAGGTTAAACGTACTCGTTATCTCGCTCTTATAATTGAGCCCTGTTGACAACATCTGAATATAGAAAAAATTTATAAGAAATGAGATATTGACGTATGTCGGGTTTTAAACCTCTCAGAAACATCCGCGTCATACGTTCCTCATTCTCCACCAAATGAGGTGCAAACCTGGATAACTCCGCAAACTTAGCCTCATGTTGTTCTGCTCCAGTCTAATAAACTCTATCTCCTTCATATGACGAATACTTTCAAGAAAGTACTTGTCATTGAATAGTTTCTGAAATGTTTCCCAAGACATGTTGAGTGCGGCTGGCTAGGTACGCTTCACAGATTCCCACCAGTAATCTGCTTCATTACAGAACATAAAGGTGGCGAATGGAACCTTCTGTTCCTCCATGCATCTTAAGACATCGAATATCTTGGTAATTTGCATGACCCACGTTTCTGCCTTAATCGGGTCCGGCTTTCCCCAAAATTCTGGTGGTCCCAACTCTTTGAACTGCTTGGCAGTGACAAACCGCGCGTTGTTATCATTTCCACCTATATTTTGTGCACGAGTCTCCCTCGTCTGATTTTGCATGAACTGCAAAAAGCTTCTAAACATCCCATCGTTCATCGTCTGATCAGTGGTGTTATTTATAGGAGGAACATTGTCATCCTGTTGCACGTTCTCCTGATTGGTGAGTAAAGCTATCTCCACGGTCTCATTTACTCCATTGTTAACATTCTCAGTTGCCATTCTCAAATACTTCCATAAAACAAGGGTTAATTAAAGAAATCGACATGTAACATAATAATCATATACTCTGACCAACCAACAAATAAGCTTAGGTAGGACATACTAGCGAAGAATTTACTCGTCTCTCCCCTCCTAGTTATATTCCCCGATCTCCGCTAGAAATCATATCCCTAAGCTCTGATACCAACTGTGACTCATGTCCTAACCATGGATAGCACCTTACATTGATACATATCAGTTTGCCACCGCAGAATGGCGTCACCTACGGAGAGTCTGGCTTCGGTGAATCCCTCGTCAACAGGAAGTCACCAGATAGAGGCTCGGGGCTCTTTACTTATAGCTCGGATACCAACTGTGACACTCCCAGAATAGATTAAATCCACCCAACCTATTCTGAGTCGCCAAATACATGGTACAAAAAATAATTACAACTTCATTATTACAATTGTCATGCAAAATACAATAACACATATACTGTGAATTTAAATACAAATATTATCATCTAGACAGTATTCAAACTCAAATGGAGTCCTCATTACAATTATTGATACACTATTTTACAAAATAGTGAGGACTACTAAAACAACTATCTTCAACCATCATTCCATACCCCGACTAGTTCCCGCTATATTCTTGCCTCCTTAGAAGAAAAATAGAACAAAAAGAAAAAGGGTGACCTCAACTAGCCCATTAAAGAATATTATGACTAAGATAATATAGAACAAATTATCGTTAGTCCTCAACAGGAAAAAATCTGATAGAATACAATAGACAACAAGTTTTAGATCAACAACTGCAGTGAAAACAATAATTCATTATAAGAGTTAAGTAGAGAATGAAATCTACTATCATCTATGAATTTAAAAGTCCATCATCAATATTCTAACCCTGTAACATCAATCATCAAATATTCATCTTTGCACTACAGGCCAAAGATATTCATTTGTATCACCAGTTGGTCATGTTCATCTCAACACATGTTCATCTTTGCACTACGGGCCAAAGATATTCATCATGTAATCGTTCATCTTTGCACTACAGGCCAAAGATATTCAGTTATATCACCATTTAGGACTAAAAATGATGAAATTATATTTTTTTAAAAACGAATTCAGTGAGACAAAAGAACAAATAGTAATAATTCGTACTTCAGTTTATCCATGTTCAAAAATGCTCCATAATAAACTATTGTAGAGCATAATTCAAAAATAAAAATCAAAACATAGATCCAATCAAAGATAGGAACTATAACAGACAATCTTGAAAACAGAAAAGAAAATTTAATTTTTTGTGAATAGTGTCTTATTCGTGAATAGTGTCGTATACGTGAATAGTGCCGTATACGTGAATAGTAACACCGACACTAAAAGGTAGAAATTCCACAAGAAAAAAATTATCATGCTTCGTGAATAGTACTCGTAAATAATAACTCGTGAATAGTAACTTATGAATAGTAACTCATGAATAGTAACCCCGACATGAAAAGATAAGAATTTCACAAAAAAATCTTACTAATATTTCGGTATAATGATATTGAAAGAAATAATATCATTTATAAAAAAATAGCATCCCTTACCTCAAAAAAATAGCACTTCTGACTAAAATATCAGATATAACGCTGAAGAAAACTTGCACCATATAGAAATACTCACAAAAATACGCTCGATAATATAGAGAGAGAAAACTTCAGTTTCTGATGTGATTTTCAATTCTAACCTAAACACCCTATTTATAAAAAAAATACTTAGAACACCAAAGTAAAAAATTTAATAAAATATTAATATATTTCCTTAAATTTCTTACGCACACATCTTTGGTCCAACATCAGCCACACACCTCACCAAAAGTCACAAAAACGTTTTTCTTATTAAAATTATTTAAAATTCCAAAAATCAATTATTCTGGAACTTCAATAATTCATAATAAATAGCCTTTTTCTCAGAAAAATCTGAATCTTATGTCCATTTCATAGGAAATTTAATTCTCTATAACTTTGTAAGTTTAAGTTTTTCTAAATTCCAAGCAGAAATTGACCGAAATTCACATACGGACGATTTTACAGGCTATAATCAAATTTCAGTAAAAAAATGGGATCCATCAACACACAAATCATGTGTTAAATATTTTTTGTAACAAAAATACTCTTCCTCCTCATTTATTTATATATCACACATTCATTGTAAAAATATCACCATTATTATATTATTATAATATAATAATATATTAAATGAATTATTTTATCAGAAAAGATAAAATATCAATTTTCAACAGTTGTCACTTTTCTAAAAATTCCACCATTTATATCCACATAAGTAAATATTTTTCTTATCATATAAATTAATAATTAATTATTCATAAATAATATTACAGAATCACAATACTGACAACCAGGCCGTTCCTAAGAAAGAGGGAGCTTTCCAATAAGGATTTCTCCTTACTGGGTGACCAAACCTCTCCTTAGACAGAACTTTCTAGATATTGACAATAATGCTATCTAATAATATTATTCAAATAATATGAATTATTGATCTGCTAATGGAAAATACTATGTAGTGACAATTATTGAAACAACAATAATATAAAATATCAATGTAGCAATTATTGAATCAATAAAATAAAATATTGAACAGTAATTACTGTAACAATTATTGAGTAGTGCATTTTTATGTAAGAATCAATAATTGGTGCAATACCGTGTGCTACTATATTTTAACAACCGGGTATTTCAACAGTATTAACGGTAACAACTACGCCATTATTTATAAATAACGTATACTTGTCGTTTTCTTCATCCAATCGTTTTCCGTTATGGGGGCCACAAGGCTGCGTCGTCGTACGAATATTTCCCGACAATAAGAATATTTCACGACCAAATGAATATTACCCGACAATAATTAATATTTTCTAACCACTTGCATATTTAAGATATTTGCGCATTTTACCCATAACTAACCACATTAATCAAATCAACCCTTACTATTTCAAAATAATAAATAGAGAAAATTTTATTTTATTTATAATAAGTTGGGGTCTTACATCCTCCCCTCCTTATGAAATTTGGTCCTCGAAATTGACGTACGTACCTGGTGTTTCGAAAAGGTGAGGGTACCTTGCTTTCATTTCCGTTTCCAACTTTCAAGTTATTTCCTCAATAGCATGGTTCCTCCACAAAATCTTAACTTGTGGTATAACCTTGGTGCGTAAAACATGCTCCCTCCTATCCAAGATCTTAACAGGTACCTCCTCATACGTTAAGTCTTCGGCTATCTCGTCTGGTTCTAACTCAATAATGTGGTTTGGGTCTTTCACATATTTACGAAGCACAGATATGTGAAAAACATTATGAATACGAGACATGCTTGGAGGTAACGCGAGTCTATAGGTAACATTTCCTACTCGGTCAATAATCTGAAATGGACCAATAAATCGAGGGTTGAGATTTCTTCTCTTCGTCGACTCTTGCTTCTAGAATAACACATTCTTGTACTTTCTTCTTTATACGCATTAGCTCCGAATTTGTGGCTTGAGCAGCTTTAACTTTATCGATTAAAGTCGGTTCTAATCGTATATTTGACATCATCACGTGGGTCCCTAAAGTCTTTAACTCTATCTCCATCATTTATAAGTTATACGAAATGGGTCTTTGGGTTGACAACCTTACATTGGTTCCCGCATATGATCTTCTACTCAATGCAACAGCTACTACGTTTGTTTTTCTATGATGGTATTGAATGGTATGGTCATAATCTTTCAACAGCTTGAGCCAACGTCGTTACCGCATATTAAGTTCTTTTTGGGTGAAGAAATATTTGAGGCTTTTATGATCCGAATATATCTCCACTTTCTCCCCATATAGATAGTGCCTCTAGATTTTTAATACGAAAACGACTGCTGCCAACTCTAGATCATGAGTAGGGTAATTCCTCTCATATTCTTTGAGTTATCGCGAGGCATAGGCTATGACCTTCCCATGTTGCATGAGAACACATCCTAACCCTTTTCCTGAAGCATCGCTATAGATAACAAATCCATCCGAACCAGATGGTATTATCAGAACAGGTGCTGAAATGAGTCTCCTCTTAAGCTCTTGAAAACTCTTCTCGTATTCCTCGCTCTATACGAATTTTATATCTTTTCGAGCCAGCTGAGTTAACGGAGTAGCGATTCGAGAAAATACTTCCACAAATCTCCGATAATAACCAGTTAAACCCAGAAAGCTACGTATTTCGATTACTGACTTAGGTTGCTCTCAACTATGACTCATATCCCAACCTTGGATAGCACGTCACAATGGCACCTATCAGTTTACCACCGCACGAATATAATGTCCCCTACTGAGAGTCTGGCTTCAGTATATTCCACAAAGGAAGTCACCAGTTAGAGGCTTGGTTATCAACTTCTATAGTTGGGTTTTTAACTCCTGAAGTTCAATAAGAGTCATTCGATATGAGATTTTAGAAATGGGTTTTGTACCGGGTTCAAAGACGATACAAAATTCAATATCACGCTCTGGGGGTAGGCCAGGAAATTCTTCAGGAAATACGTCAGGAAATTTACTAACAACAGAAATGTCATTCAAATCTGACGTATTTTTGTTCAAGTCCATGACATGGGCTAAGAAAACTTGACATCCGTTTTTCAATAAACGAATGACTTTCTGGCTTGATATGAAAGTGTTTGACTTCAATGGTTTGGTTGCTTGAATTCGAATAACAGGTTGCTTAAGAATATGAAAACTAACAACCTTACGAAAGCAATCAATTTTGGCAAGATGAGTAGTTAACCAATCAATCCCTAAAATCACATCAAAAGCAAGTATCTTTAAAGAGATAAGATCAACAGGTAATGTGATGGTGCCAACTTGGATCAAACAAGATTTATAAACAATGGATGTAATGAAAGTTTATCCTAACGAAGTCTCTACAGATAAGTCAAAGTCTAATTTCTCCGGAGTCAAATTTAAACGTTGAGCACAAGCAGGAGAGATAAAAGAATGGGTAGAACCGATATCTAGTAAGGTATAAACTTCGCAAGAGTTTATGATCAGCTTACCGGTGATCACCTCGTTTGGGTTCCTCGCATTTTGACCAATCACGACAAACGCTCTTCTAGGAACCGTTGACTTTGACTTTTCTGGGATAGCCTTTTGAGTCACCATCCCCGCTGGACTTGGTTCGCTACAGTATAATCTCGAGCGATATGTCCTTCCTTTCTATAATTATAACATCCCTTGAACTGTTGTGGATAGTTTGGGCTAATGTCTCTCTTTTCCACATTTATAGCATACGACCGGTGGTCGTTCTCCTCCCTTAGAACCAGTTGATGTTGGTACTGACGTCTTCACATTATCATTGTTGAACCTCCTCTTTTTAAAATCTCCCCCCGACTCGCTTCTTCTATTTTCATGGCCACGATTACCACCAAAGTGGTTACTGCTTTTGTCTGTATTTTTCTTTCCCCGCTGGTTATTGTTGCTCCGATGACTGCTGTCATCGGTATGACCCTGGTTGTGGTCCCTAGGTTAAATGTACTCGTTATCTCGCTCTTATAATTGAGCCCTGTTGACAACATCTGAATATAGAAAAAATTTATAAGAAATGAGATATTGACGTATGTCGGGTTTTAAACCTCTCAGAAACATCCGCGTCATACGTTCCTCATTCTCCACCAAATGAGGTGCAAACCTGGATAACTCCGCGAACTTAGCCTCATGTTGTTCTGCTCCAGTCTAATAAACTCTATCTCCTTCATATGACGAATACTTTCAAGAAAGTACTTGTCATTGAATAGTTTCTGAAATGTTTCCCAAGACATGTTGAGTGCGGCTGGCTAGGTACGCTTCACAGATTCCCACCAGTAATCTGCTTCATTACAGAACATAAAGGTGGCGAATGGAACCTTCTGTTCCTCCGTGCATCTCAAGACATCGAATATCTTGGTAATTTGCATGACCCACGTTTCTGCCTTAATCGGGTCCGGCTTTCCCCAAAATTCTGGTGGTCCCAACTCTTTGAACTGCTTGGCAGTGACAAACCGCGCGTTGTTATCATTTCCACCTATATTTTGTGCACGAGTCTCCCTCGTCTGATTTTGCATGAACTGCAAAAAGCTTCTAAACATCCCATCGTTCATCGTCTGATCAGTGGTGTTATTTATAGGAGGAACATTGTCATCCTGTTGCACGTTCTCCTGATTGGTGAGTAAAGCTATCTCCACGGTCTCATTTACTCCATTGTTAACATTCTCAGTTGCCATTCTCAAATACTTCCATAAAACAAGGGTTAATTAAAGAAATCGACATGTAACATAATAATCATATACTCTGACCAACCAACAAATAAGCTTAGGTAGGACATACTAGCGAAGAATTTACTCGTCTCTCCCCTCCTAGTTATATTCCCCGATCTCCGCTAGAAATCATATCCCTAAGCTCTGATACCAACTGTGACTCATGTCCTAACCATGGATAGCACCTTACATTGATACATATCAGTTTGCCACCGCAGAATGGCGTCACCTACGGAGAGTCTGGCTTCGGTGAATCCCTCATCAACAGGAAGTCACCAGATAGAGGCTCGGGGCTCTTTACTTATAGCTCGGATACCAACTGTGACACTCCCAGAATAGATTAAATCCACCCAACCTATTCTGAGTCGCCAAATACATGGTACAAAAAATAATTACAACTTCATTATTACAATTGTCATGCAAAATACAATAACACATATACTGTGAATTTAAATACAAATATTATCATCTAGACAGTATTCAAACTCAAATGGAGTCCTCATTACAATTATTGATACACTATTTTACAAAATAGTGAGGACTACTAAAACAACTATCTTCAACCATCATTCCATACCCCGACTAGTTCCCGCTATATTCTTGCCTCCTTAGAAGAAAAATAGAACAAAAAGAAAAAGGGTGACCTCAACTAGCCCATTAAAGAATATTATGACTAAGATAATATAGAACAAATTATCGTTAGTCCTCAACAGGAAAAAATCTGATAGAATACAATAGACAACAAGTTTTAGATCAACAACTGCAGTGAAAACAACAATTCATTAGAAGAGTTAAGTAGAGAATGAAATCTACTATCATCTATGAATTTAAAAGTCCATCATCAATATTTTAACCCTGTAACATCAATCATCAAATATTCATCTTTGCACTACAGGCCAAAGATATTCATTTGTATCACCAGTTGGTCATGTTCATCTCAACACATGTTCATCTTTGCACTACGGGCCAAAGATATTCATCATGTAATCGTTCATCTTTGCACTACAGGCCAAAGATATTCAGTTATATCACCATTTAGGACTAAAAATGATGAAATTATATTTTTTTAAAAACGAATTCAGTGAGACAAAAGAACAAATAGTAATAATTCGTACTTCAGTTTATCCATGTTCAAAAATGCTCCATAATAAACTATTGTAGAGCATAATTCAAAAATAAAAATCAAAACATAGATCCAATCAAAGATAGGAACTATAACAGACAATCTTGAACACAGAAAAGAAAATTTAATTTTTTGTGAATAGTGTCTTATTCGTGAATAGTGTCGTATACGTGAATAGTGCCGTATACGTGAATAGTAACACCGACACTAAAAGGTAGAAATTCCACAAGAAAAAAATTATCATGCTTCGTGAATAGTACTCGTAAATAGTAACTCATGAATAGTAACTTATGAATAGTAACTCATGAATAGTAACCTCGACATAAAAAGATAAGAATTTCACCAGAAAAATCTTACCAATATTCCGGTATAATGATATTGAAAGAAATAATATCATTTATAAAAAAAATTGCATCCCTTACCTCAAAAAAATAGTACTTCTGACTGAAATATCAGATATAACGCTGAAGGAAACTTGTACCGCATAGAAATACTCAAGATATCTAAATACTCATAAAAATATGCTAGATAATATAGATAGAGAAAACTTCAGTTTCTGGTGTGATTTTTAATTCTAACTTAAGCACCCTATTTATAAGAAAATACTTAGAACACCAAACCAGAAAATTTAATAAAATATTAATATATTTTCTTAAATTTCCTACGCACACATCTTTGGTCCAACATCAGCCACACACGTCACCAAAAGTCACAAAAACGTTTTTCTTATTAAAATCATTTAAAATTCCAAAAATTAATTATTCTGAAACTTCAATAATTCATAATAAATAGCCCTTTTCTTAGAAAAATTCGAATCTTATGTCCATTTCATAGGAAATTCAATTCTCTACAACTTTGTAAGTTTAAGTTTTTCCAAACTCCAAGCAAAAATTGACTGAAATTCACATACGGACGATTTTGCAAGCTATAATCAAATTTCAGTCAAAAATGGGGTCCATCAACACACAAAACATGTGTTAAAAAAATTTTGTAACAAAAATACTCTTTCTCCTCATTTAGTCATATATCACACATGCATTGTAAAAATATCACCATTATTATATTATTATAATATAATAATATATTAAATAAATTATTTTATCAGAAAAGATAAAATATCAATTTTCACTTTTCTAAAAATTTCTCCATTTATATCCACATAAGTAAATATTTTCTTTATCATATAAATCAATAATTAATTATTCATAAATAATATTACAGAATCACAATACTGACAACCAGGCCGTTCCCAAGAAAGAGGGGGCTTTCCAATAAGGATTTCTCCTTATTGGCGCGCAATTAGGTGACCAAACCTCTCCTTAGACAGAACTTTCTAGACATTGCCAATAATGCTATCTAATAATATTATTCAAATGATATGAATTATTGATCTGATAATGAGAAATACTATGTAGTGATAATTATTGAAATAACAATAATATAAAATATCAACGTAGCAATTATTGAATCAATAAAATAAAATATTGAACAGTAATTACTGTAACAATTATTAAGTAGTGCCTTCTTACGTAAGAATCAATAATTGGTGCAATACCGTGTGCTATTGTATTTTAACAACCGGGTATTCCAACAGTATTAACGGTAACAACTACGTCGTTATTTATAAACAACTTATACTTGTCGTTTTCTTCATCCAATTGCTTTTCGTTATGGGGCCCACACAAGGCTGCGCCGTCATACGAATATTCCCCGACAGTAAGAATATTCCACGACCAAATGAATATTCCCCGACAACAATGCATATTTTATAACCACTTGCTTATTTAAGATATTTGCGCATTTTACCCATAACTAACCACATTAATCAAATCAACCCTTACTATTTCAAAATAATAAATAGAGGAAATTCAATTTTATTTATAATAAGTTGGGGTCTTACATTGATACCATGTTCTTGGCTGTGAATGATGTTCTTAATTGTTTAACAAGTTGACAAGGCTCGCATATACCTTTCTTTTCAAAGTTCATTTTAGGTAATCCTCTCACTAGATTCTTTGATGACAGCTTCTTGATTAGGTCCATATGAACATGTCCCATTCTTCTATGCCATAGATTTACTTCATCTTGAATAGTTGTAAGACATAATTCTTCCTCATGTTGCTCAAAATCTAGAGTATATATATTTCCTTCTCTTTGGGAAAATAAAGTAGCATTGTTAGTACCATGTGAAATTGTACATTTATCTTTTTCAAAATTTACTTGATGTCCATTATCCATTAATTGACTCACACTGATAAGATTAAATTCTAGACCGTTAACAAGATGAACATTGTTAATGTCAACCTTACCATTATCGATTTTACCTTTCCCGATTATTTCACATGACCGGTTATCACCGAAAGTGATAGTTCCATGTTTCTTTTTGACATTTAGTTCCACGAACTTAGATTTGTCACCTGTCATGTGGCGTGAGCATCCACTGTTAAGGATCCACTTTTGCGATGACACTTTTGCCTTAAAACATACCTGTATAAGAAAAATGCAATTTATCTTTTTGGTACCCATATCTTTTTGGGTCCACTTATGTTAATTGAAATCAAATCCCTTTTCTTTATCCATATTGCTCTACTTTGATTATTATTTTTCTTCTTTGAACAGTTTATCTCTAGATGACCTTTAGTGCCACAATTTTTGCAAGTAGTGAAAGGAGTGCAGTAATTTAATTTAAATGATGATTTAGATTTAATCATTTCAACTTCTTTTCTATATGCCGGATCATAACCAATTCCTTGTTTATCATAACTTGGTCTTTGTTTTCCTAACATGACATTTAAATTTCCTTCACCCTGAACAAATTTAGCTTGAGAGAGTTTGAAGGATTCTATTTCATTTTGAAGTTCATTAATTGGAGGTGTTTTATTACTAGATTCATCACTAAAAGCGTCAATGCATACATCTCTCATTTTTATGTCGTTTGTCAATTTTTCAACTTCATTATTTAACTATTTTACTTTGTTGAAAAGTATTTTATTGTAATTATCTAAGTAGTCATTTTTTGTAGCTAATACTTTTTCTTCATTTGTATGTGTTATTTTTCCTAATTCCTTCTTTTCATCAATTGTTGACTCAACTTCGCCCATTAGTGTGTTTACTAGATCTTTTAAGTACATATTTTTTTCTTTTAGTTTTTCATTTTCTTGTTTCAAAATACTAATATCAGAAGAAGATACCTCACTAGATTCACCTTCAAGTCCCATGAAGCATATTTGAGCCAGCTCATCATTCGCATTTATCTCCACATCAGATTCTTCATCGTCACTCCATGTTAAAAATGCTTTATTCTTTTTGAACTCTTTATTGCCTTGCTTCCCTTTGTTTTTGAGTTGGAAACAGTCCTTCTTGAAGTGACCTGGTCGTCCGCATTCAAAACAGGTTTCTTCGGATTGCTTAGCTTTGAATTGGTTTGAGTTGAATGTATTCCTTCTTTTATTCTTTCTTTGAAGTAGTCCCTTGAGTCTCCTTGAGATCATAGCTATTTCATCATCCGAGTTGTTTTCAAGTTCTTCTTCAATTCCTACATTTAGAGCTAGTACTTTCTTTCGAGGAACTTCTTCCTCGTCATCATATCTTTTTAATTGATGTTCATATTCTTCTAGTTCACCAAAAAGTGTTAACGTATCCATAGAAGAAATATTGACAGAATCTTGAAGGGTAGTAATTTTAGATGCAAACCTTTTGGGTATATCCCGAAATAGCTTACGATTGATTTCACTTTGTGGAATTGACTTGTCGAGCAACTTCAAGGAATATATAAGTACCAAAAATCGTGCTTGAGCCATTTTGATTGTTTCGTCTCTTTACAGTTTGAACATTTCGTAGTCATGTATGAGCATACTTAGCTTAACTTCTCGTACTTTGGAAGTTCCTTCGTGACTTACCACTAGGGTATCCCATATCTCTTTTGATGTGTTGCATGAGGAGACTTTATCTATTTTAGATTGCACCATGCCGCTAAGAAGAGTGTTCATTGCTTTTGAATCGTATGAAACCATGTATGTTTCGGTTGAGTCCATCTCTAGTAAAGTTTTTGGAGTGCCATCATCTTTCCTTAGGAATACTGGTCCATTCTTTACCACCCACCATTCCCATGGGTCTCGCTTAAGATATTTCCTCATTCGAAATTTCCAGAAATTATAGTTCTCTGTTCCAAAGAGTAGTGGAGGTCAGTTTGTTGATTGACCTTCATGGTGAGCGTTTCCAAATTGTGTCATGCCAGAATCTTTCCCTACAAGTCATCTTTAAGACCAAGATAAGTAGAGCCAAGCTCTGATACCAAATGAAATTTAAGTAGACACACTTAGAAGGGGAGGTTGAATAAGTGTATGGTCAAACTTTGTCCAACTTTTACTTAACAAAAAAATTCCTTTGGATATTCAATGCAGCAGGCTGGATTCTATATCTTTGAAAGTCGAAATATTATAACAGGATATTGAATTAAGATGTCACTATCCAAAATGATAATTTCGAGACTTAACTTTCTCTAAAGTGGATTATGATAAACCAATTTACTTAATTAGTTTAGCGATATGAATGGATATAGAATGCAGGCTGCTGGATAGTAATCAGAATAATAAAGCACAAAATGCAATCACATAAGCACCAAAATTTTTACATGGTTCAACTACTACCCTCTAGAATAGTAGCCTAATCCACGTCAAATACTAACTAGTATTGGAGACTCACTTTTATTATCCTTTTCCAATTACAATACAAGTTTCGATAATTTGAGCACATTTGCTCCTTGTGCACCTATGCACTCTTAAGCACCTATGTTTTCTTCAAACTTGATTATAATAATGCAGTAACCCAACCTAGATTACAATTTAGAGAATATTGGTTTGTATAAGAAAATATAAGATACACAGTAGAGGTCTAATGATCAAGCAATATATCACTTACCAATGCAAGGCTCTAGTATGTAATGATACGCAAGAAAAGTATTACCAGAATATTTTCTACTAGACCATCTTTGGTCTTAGCTCCTTCTTAGTGCACTCAATAATAATTAGGAATAAAAACAGTTTCGTAGCTTGTATGATTTGTAATATCAGTATTTATTTTTCTTGCTTTTCTCGTTAATGGACGTTGTTCTTTTATAGGCATCCAAGAAGTATTACCATTGCTAAGGCCTACTACTGTGATGTGAACGTTTGAAGCAATTTGCATAAATTTTGCAATTTCACGGTAATCATGATATGCGTAGTTCTTTTTACATGACCGAGAAATCTGTTTGATCGTGATTTTGAGATATCACGCTATCAGTGATTTTAGGCCAGTTGATTTTCATCACGTGGAAGGTAGTACCTGTTACAGCTTTCCACTATCCCAATTACTTAAATGTTGGAAGTCAACCTCGTGTTACCATAAATTATTTGTTTGTTGGTTTCCATATATCTTACCATTTATTTGGCCGGTGGGAATATCCAATTAGATTCCTTAGATCATGGGACAATATTTATTATGCATGACTCATGCTATCCCATATATTGTTTTTACCGTGAATCAGATTGATGGAAATAACTAATGCATAATTTATGGTATTTTATTCAATCAACTTTTTACTCCAAACTACTGTATATATATCTATATGGTTTTAATAGGATTTGATTCCTTAAGTTATGTTGAGCGAATTTCGGCCATGCATATCATGAGCTTAGTGTATTAGTATGTAGCACCGAATATTTGAGCACAATTATATATGTAATGCACATGTCCTAGAACCTTATATTGGAAAGTAATAGATGCTAAGATCTTACATACATTCCTAGGACTCAATTTGCTTTTCCTTCTTCAAAGATTCATTGTCTTTGTAATTTCTTCCTTTATGTTCCTGTAAAGTCGTATCTTTCCCTAAAATGTTATATAGCATGATTAGAGGAATAATATGGCCATCATCAAAACATGGAGTATGACATAAGTTAATATAAAACAATTCACAACAATATCTATCCCATATTTCTCGTTTAATTTAATTTCTAAACGAAATCGATACCTGTCGCCACCTCTTGGGCAGCCACTACATCTTGCACCATCATATTAAATGTATGGATTGTTGGTCTTCCTGGCTGTGTAAGTCCTCTTATCGCCAAGGTTTCACTATCAGGTCCCTTGTTGATACTTCCCTTCTCCATATTTCTCTTCGGACAATTCCAAACCAGATGATTTGTTGATCCACACGCAAACCAACCTTGTATCTTCTTCGGACTGGGACAATTGGGTGACATGTGTCCCTCTTGACCATAGTTATAACAGACTCCCTTCCTCTTTAAACAGACTCCCTTCCTCTTTAAACAGACTCCAGAATGATTCTTCCCACAACTCGCACATAGCTCAGCTCCCTTCCTATTCTCTTCTGTCTTGTTACCCGATTGGGTATTCTCACTCCACTTTCTCATGTTCAGATTACTACCACCACTACTTCCTCCGTCATTTGTCTTCTTCTTCTTCTCTTGATGAAATCAAGATGCTGCTTCGCTACCTCCTTCAGCAATTATCGCTTTTTCCGTTAAAGCAGCAAACGTATTGATCTGCAATACCGCTACCTTGTTGAATATCCCTGGCTTCAGTCCATTCTCAAATCTTCTCACTTTTCTTACCTCCATGTCCACCTGATGAGGTGCAAATCACGCTAACTCGTTGAATTTAGCGGTGTATTCTGATACCGACATGTTCTCCTGTTTCAGTTCTAAAAATTTAACCTCCATCCGAGCTTGCATACTCGGCGAAAAGTAGTTCTCAAAGAACAACTCCTTGAATCTTGTCCAAGCCACTATAGCTATTCCAGCTCTCGCTTGATTAGTCTCCCACCAGTAATTGGCTTCTCCCTTCATCAGATATGTTGCAAAAGCTATCTTTTTCTCTTCCGCCACCCTCGCAATAATGAATGCTTTCTCTATCTCCTTCACCCAGGTTTGGGCTTCAATGGGATCTGTGGTTCCCTTAAATTACGACAGTCCTATCGCTTTAAAGCCCTTAAAATTTGCCAATCTATTAGCTGGCTGTTCTCTTGCTCCTGCTGCTGAAGCTCTATTTCCCATAGGTTGGGCTATCATATTCACAAAATTCTGCATCGGGTCCGCTTGACCACATTCATTATTCACTGATTGCTCTTCTCTTTGATTTCGATTCTGTCGTCTAGGCGGCATGATCTGATTTAAATAAAAATCTTACATTAATTCTCTTTCTCTACACAAATTCTTACTAACAACATAATAAGAATTTAGCACAATGTTCTCATATAATTGCATATTTATTCAAATAGCACATAATACATTTAGTACTTAACACATATTACTATCCCTTTTTAAACAAATATTAGGATTAACAACACAACTTTACACAAAAATTTGAAATTCTCCAACTTTACACAAGCCACTAGCCAAGCTGCAGCGCCAGCCGCGCCGTAGCGCCAGGGTTGGCCGGTAGGGTGGCGCCGCAGCGCCACTATACAGTTTGTCCAAGAATGAGCATTTTAATTATTTTATTTTAGGTAACGTAATTGTAACCTAATCTAATGAACATAAAAATGTGTTAGACATATAATGTATTGTTAAAATAGATTCTTAAAAGTAATTACATGTTTAATTAAATTGTTGAACACGTAATTAGCTTGTCGTTCGTGAAGTTTAATATTATGTGAAAACAAGTATTGTGATTTGATTAGTATAATCATAATCAGAGTTTAGACAAAAGAAAATGAACTTGTGATGCTAGTATGTTATAATTGACTGGGAATGTGAATGTAAATGGTATGTAGGATTAAATCGAGGAACGTATATAATTAACGTATAACCTATGCACGAGGCAAGTTTCCTAATCCTACTTGTTATTGTTATGCAAGTTTCTAAACCTTACCTCTTTACATTGAGCAAGTTCTAGACTTATATTCTATATCGAGCAAGTTCTTGTTATTTATTAATCAAGTTCAATATGTCATATTAAAGGTTATTAATTTTTTCAAATCATGATTGATGTTATACAATATTTATTCCATTGTATACCTCTTATTCAAATTGAATATCAATTGTTGTTGAACCTTGTAAGACTAGCGAACCCTTATTGATTCGACTAGTCCATAGTTGATGAACGTTCTAAATTTCAGAACCCTTGTTAAGTTTATCCAAACCAAACTTCCTTTGGTGCGAAACTGAGATGAACAACCCTGTTATAGGGGATTATTTATGCTTTAGAGTTAAGATATTGTACACAGTATGGTACTAAGGGTTGATCCCCCTAAGTACGAGTAGAAGAGTCCATAGTCTTATGACTGTTAAAGGTTTCAAGTATAATCCTTGACAATCTAGGACGTAGTTCAAGGTCTTAAGACCCTCAGAAGTTCTTTTGATTCTTGTTATTCATTCTTGATTCAAAAGTTGAGTTTCTTATTTCAGAGTCTTTGATTCACTCGCATGTTATTATATTGTTGTTATATTATTATACTTGTGGGCAATCGTGCTCACACTTGCGTAATAATAATATTGCAGTTAAAAACGAAAGGTCTGACGAGCCTTCTACTAGCAAAGGCAATGGCAAGATTAACAAGTGATGAAGACTTGTTGTTTATTTGTTATGTTATGTTTCAGACTTATGTTTAAATTTTTTAAGACTTAATATTTGTTTATGTTTCCGCATTTGAGATTTAAGGTTAGTATGACCTAGGATTGATGTATTTATTTTCTGATGATATAACTCCTTAAGGAGAGGATTTATTTCTATCTATTTTATGGTTTCATTTATTATGGGCAGATAGACATATGATGTTTGTATAGTGAACACTAAATCCCGTGGGAATTGAAGTACCCAGATTTGGGGGTGTCACAGGTTGGTATCAGAGCCGTAAGTTATGAACCTTAGGTGGGGGAAAAACCTTAGATAGTAGCCTTATATGAGATCGAGAACATAGTGGTGTTAAACTCTTATCGAGTTCTAAGAAATGAATTCCTTAATTCATGATAGATAATAAAAGACTTTATGTGCTTATGTGATAAACTTATGTACTCGCAAGTATCGATTTGTAACTAAAACTTAAAATTGTGTTGTCAGGATGTCGGATGTTGGAGGAGCTAGTCGAGCTGGGGAGGAGGAACCCCGAGTTCCTACAAAGGAGGAGCCCCGAGACATTAATGTCATCCGGGAGCAGTTGGTACAGAGAGAGCCATCTCCGTTGATCATTGTTATTGGTCAAGAGTATGAGCCTGAGTCTGATCCAGAGGAGGATCCTGAGGAAAAAGAGTAAGAAGATGAGTTCCCACCGAATTCTATCAGTGCTGAGATGTACGACGAGCTACATGACCGTAACATAGAGTTACGAGATACTGTTCAGGAGCTGAAGGAGCGGACGATTATTCAACAGCTTACCATCGAGTAGAGGGATAGGGAGGTTGTGACTCTTCACACACGTCTGGGAAACATATAGTGGGATTTGATTCACAAGAAGGGTCAAACTGAGCAGAAGTCAGAGGAAATAGAGGAGCTAAAGAATAAACTGAAAGAGAACTCAGCAAGGCTAACCATTGCAGAGGAGGCCTGGGTAAGGGAATCACGATGTGTAGATCTTGCAGAAGAGAACTGTCGAGCGAAGAAGGCTAAGCTAGAGGAGACGTACTCTAAGCTTCAAAATGCGATTGATGAGGCCCAGGATCGAGTTCTGAGATACCCAATTCAGTTCGAAGGACTACCATCGTACATGCTAGATCGTAGGACAATGTTCCACATTATGGAAGAAGAGTGTAGCAAAGCTATTCAACGCCTTAGCAGGCAGTGATAGGAATAGTTTAATTATGTGAAAACCTATCTCGTAGTTATAAATGTAATTCCGATGTGTTTATAAACAGAGGAATATTTTGATGTTTTAAATCCGGTAGATTCTTTATCTCGGGATAGTTGATGTAAATAGCAGTGATGCTATCGTAGTTTGTTAAAACTTTTGATTAAATAAATATATCAGAGTTATTTGAGAAAATGTGTTAAGTGGTTATATTAAATTGTTTGAGTTAAGCCTTAAATATTTAGATAATTGAATAAAGATCTAATAAGCATATATTTTAACAGAAATATGCCGTCGAGAAGAAGACCAAACTGTCAACCAGTTCAAGAAGAGTCGACAAATAATAACAATAACGCCAATGCTAACCCCATTTAGCAATTGGTGAACTTATTAGCTGGAGCGATTAATAATCAACCTCAAGCTCCACCGAATATAACGTTCAAGGACTTCAAGGCGGTAGGACCGCCAGAGTTTAAAGGCTCCATGAACCCGATAGAAGCTCAAACTTGGGTTATGGAGATGGAAAAAGTTTTTGACGTCGCCAGAGTCAGAGAGGATAGAAAACTTCCAACGCAATGTTCATACTGAAATCAGAAGCTAGTTATTGGTGGCAAGCAAATAAGGCCCGTGGAGGAGAAGGTGTGATCAATTGGGAGAGGTTTAAGGAGATGTTCTTCGAGATGTACTTTCTGACAAGCTCGCAGAACTAAATGGAGGTACAATTTCTAGAATTGAATCAGGGAAATATGTCCGTTCCAGACTATGCGGCAAGATTCAATGAGTTGGCTAGGTTCACCACGTATCAAGTGCACACGGATGAAAGAAAAGAAAGAAGGTTTGAACAGGGACTGAAGCCCTGGTTATATAGTAAAATGTCAATGTTTCAATTGAAAACTTTTGCTGGAGTGTTGGAGAATATCATCCTCGCTGAAGGTGGGAGTGATACGGTGACTAAGTATAATCAGGATTAAAAGAAGAAGAGTGAAAATGAGGGAATTAATAAGGCCAGTGAAAGTAACATGGGAGGAAGTAACAATCAGAAAAGAAAGTGGTCGGATAACTCGTCAACTGGAAATCAGCAAGGAGGTCAGAAGAAGAGGATTGAAGCATGCCCGACTTGCGGGAAAGCTCACCTGGGGGTTTGTATGAAAGGAAAACGGGTGCGCTACAATTATGGTCAGGAAGGCCACATAGCACCTAACTGTCCTAACCCAAAGAAGGGCGCCTGCTTCACTTACGGCTTCAAGGACCATCTGGCAAGGGACTGTCCCAAGAAGGGATCTGGAGGGACAGGATCAAGAGGAAATAGGGGAAACAGCGGTGGAAGTGCTTTGACTATTACGGCACCCACCGCAACCAATAGACCAACCGCAAGGACCTTCAACATGACAGTGCAGGATGATGTGCAGTCTCGCGATGTAATGTTAGGTATCATTTCGATCAATAAATTTAATGCTTATATATTATTTGATTCGGTTGTTACTTGTTCATTTATATCCGATGACTTTGCTAAGAACTTAGAATTGCCTAAGGATGAGTTAGAATACCCCATGAACATAGAAATTACGAATAGAGAAATAAGCCATGTTAAGTACGTACATAAGAACTGTAGGGTGGATATTAAGGGCAATATTATGAACGTAGATCTTATCCCGATTAGACTTGGGGAATTTGACGTCATTCTGGGAATGGATTGGTTATTCAATTACGGGGCTGTAAGTGATTGCCAGAAGAAACGTATTAACCTGATGACTCCGTCAGAGGTTGTGTTCTATGGCAGCAAGTCGCCTAGACAAACGAGTTGTCTAATGATGATGCAGGCCAGGAAGTTGTTAAGATAAGGCTGTGTAGGATATCTAGCTTACATAGTCGACAATCGTAAAGAGAATTCAAAAATAGAGGAGATACCAGTAGTGAGGAACTTCACAGACGTATTTTTGGACGATTTACCAGGACTTTCGCTAGACAGAGAGGTTGAGTTTGTGATTGATTTGGTGCCAAAAATGGCTCTAATATCGAAGGCACTATACCGAATGGCACCGGTAGAGATGAAAGAATTGATGGTCTAACTGCAAGAGTTATTGGACAAGAAATACATACAACAGAGTGTATCGCCGTGGGGAGCGCCGGTGCTATTTGTGAAGAAGAAGGACGGGACGATGCGGCTCTGCATCGACTATAGAGAACTGAATAAGGTCACGATTAAGAATAGATATCCATTACCGAGGATCGATGACCTGTTTGATAAATTGAAGGGAGCGAGATACTTTTCCAAGATAGACTTGAGGAGTGGTTATCATCAACTGAAGGTGAGGCCAGAGGATGTACCGAAGACAGTATTCAGAATGCGATATGGTCACTACGAATTTTTAGTAATGTCTTTTGGTCTAACGAATGCTCCTGCAGCATTTATAGGCTTAATGAATGGATTGTTCAAGCCATTTTTGGACAAATTTGTGGTGGTATTTATCGATGATATTTTGGTATACTCGAAGACCAAGGAAGAACATGTAGAGCATTTGAAGGTAACGTTAGAGGCATTTAGAAGGGAGAAGTTGTATGCCAAGTTTTCGAAATGTAAATTTTGGATTGAGTGGGTACAATTTCTCAGACATGTGATTGATAAAGACGAAATTTTGGTAGATCCATCCAAAGACGAAGCCATAATAAACTGGCATCAGCCGAAAACGCTATCAAAAGTAAAAAGTTTTATTGGATTGGTAGGATATTACAGAAGATTCATTCAGGACTTTTCCAAGATCGTAACTCCACTGCCAAATTTGACTAGGAAAGTTGTGAAATTTGTTTAGACAGAGAAGTGTGAGGAAAGCTTTCAAGAACTTAAGAAGAGGTTGAGTACAGCACCTGTGTTATCTCTTCCAGATGACACAAGAAATTTTGTGGTTTATAGTGATGCATCACAAGGACTAGGTTGTGTGCTTATGCAAAACGATAGAGTCATTGCGTATGTGTCACGACAATTGAAGGACTATGAGAAGGGGTATCTGACCCACGACTTGGAGTTAGCTGCAGTGGTATTTGCTTTGAAGATCTGGAGACACTATCTCTATGGGGAGAAGTGTAAAATATATACAGACCACAAGAGTCTGAAATATCTTTTTAAACAGAAGGACTTGAATATGCGCCAGAAAAGGTGGTTGGAGTTAATTAAAGATTATGATTGCAAAATTTTATACCATCCGGATAAAGCAAATGTGGTTGCCGACGCCTTAAGTAGAAAGGGTAGGGAGAAATTGATTATGTTGACCGCTCAACAGGAGCTAATTTCAGCGATGGAGAAGCTGGGATTAGAAGTAAAGTATCCTATAAAGATTGATGAGAAGTTGTTTCAGATGCAAGCTAGTACAACTTTGCTGGATAAAGTTAAGGAGGCTCAACTTCAGGATGAAGAATGTGATAAGGTGAAAAAGAAAATATCTGAAGGAACCGAACCAAGGTTCAAAATAGACAACGAGGGAATACTGAGATTTGAGAGCAGAATTTAGTTACCGTCAGTGCCAGAAATTAAAGAAGAAATTTTGAGCGAGGCTCGTAGCTCATGATATTCGATTCACCCTGGTAGTACCAAGATGTACCAAGATCTTCGACAACATTTCTGGTGGCCAAATTTGAAACGAGATGTTGCAGAGTGTGTTGCTAAGTGTCTGACATGTCAGAAAGTGAAAGCGAAGCATCAAAGGACGAGTGGGTTTCTACAACCGTTAGAGATTCTAGAATAGAAATGGGAGCATATTACGATAGATTTTGTGGTTGGCCTTCCGACAACTCAGAAAGGCTATGACGCAGTATGGGTTATCGTTGACCGATTGACAAAATCCGCACACTTTCTTTCAATCAGAATTAGATTCAACTTAGACCAGTTGGCAAAATTATATATAAAAGAGATTGTTTCTAGACACGGAGTTCCGGTGTCAATTGTTTCCGAAAGGGATCCGCGCTTTACATTGAACTTCTTGAAATGACTACAGGAATGCATGGGTACGCAGTTGAGAATGAGTACGACATATCACCCTCAGACAGATGGTCAGAGTGAAAGAACGATTCAGACATTAGAAGATATGTTAAGAGCTTGTATAATGGACTTTAAAGGAAATTAGGATGATCATCTACCGCTCGTAGAGTTCGACTACAATAATAGTTACCACGCTAGTATTGGCATGCCGCCTTATGAAGCGTTGTATGGCAGAAAGTGTAGAACTTTGCTATAATGGGATGAAGTGGGCAAGAGATAATTACTAGGCCCAAAACTGGTACAACAAACAGCAGAGATAGCCAAAGTGATCCGAATAAGACTGGTAGCAGCTCAAGATAAGCATAAGAAATATGGAGATCCACTCCGTAAAAATATTGAGTTTAAACCGGGTAGTTATATTTTTCTAAAAGTCTTTCCCTGGAAAGGAAAGATCAGGTTCGGCAAGAAGGGTAAATTAAGCCCAAGGTTCATTGGACCCTTTGAGGTACTGCGAAGGATTGGAGAAGTTACGTATGAGGTAGCCTTACCTCCGGTGCTCGAGAATGTCCACAACGGCTTCCATGTTTCAGTTTTACGACCCTACAAACCCGATTACAAGCACGTGATTGAATATGAACCCCTACATTTTGAAAAAGATTTATCTTATGAAGAAATTCCTATTCAGATTATTGACAGGAAAGAGCAAGTACTCAGAAATAAAGCAATACCTTTTGTTAAGGTAATTTGGAGGAACCACAACGCTGAAGAAGCTACGTGGGAACTCGAAGAGCATATGATGAAGAATTATCCTCTTTTATTTACTTAGCTTATGTGTAAGCGATTCTATGGACATAATCTTTGTAAAGGGAGGAGAATGTAATGGGACGAGTTGATTGAGTCGTGATTCTGGGGACAGAATCCTTTTAAGGGGGGAAAGATGTGACGAACGAGATTTTGTAATTTAATTTGAATATTTATTGAATTAAATAAATATTGTTTCGATGATTTAATTATTGGATTAAATAATTAATTGATGAAATTATGGTAGATTAATTTAATTATGTGTGTTATATTGATTAAATTAATGTGGGAAATTTTATTATTCAAAGTATGTATTTAAGTGAGCTTATTGAATTAAATGAATTATTATTAAGTATAATGTTATTTTAATTAATTTAATACTTAATTAGAGATTTAATGATTTGACATAATTAATAAATGAGAAATTTAATTATGTAAATATGTGAATTTATGAGAAATTATTATATTTTATTTAAATTAAATTAAATAAGATATTTGATTAATTGCTTAAATGGGTGTAACATTATTAAACTATATTATAAGAGATTAATTACAATAACTAGAAAGGGTACTTATGATGCTAGCCAAACAAGGCCTTATGAGGAGTTGGGAGCAGTTAAACTACGTATGGATTAACTAGCCACAACTTACCGGTTTTCTGTGCGCCTTCTTCATTCTTCTCTTTTACGTAACTCATTCATTAGTCTTAACTAAGAGAGAATTCAGAGAGAATTTAGAGAGAAGTTGAGAGATTGGAGAAGAAAGTGAAGAATCAGAGGAATCTGCTTTAGGGTAATCTCTTCAACCCAATTTGTAATTACGTTGTTATTTTTTTTTGTGAAAAACTATCTCTAACTTCTCTGTAAACAAATTTGTGTGATCAATGCATGAATTGATGATCTAGGTGTAAAAACATGATAATATATAATCATAATATGTTTTTATTACCATATACATATGTTTTCATAACATTAATTGCAAACAAATATGTCGTAAATAGACTTTTGAAGTTACAGAGTATAAATGTGTCATATATATGCCCTTATGGGAAATGGTAGGCTATAAATTGTTGTGTAACTTGAAATTTAACAGTAGATTGTGATAGCACATGTTAAAACGAAGAAAATAAACTTTGAAAGGACAGATTCGGAGTTATAACGAATTGTAATGTCAATTTTCATGTTTTATCTTTAAAACTTTTAAAATCACCAAGAACACTAAAATTACATGAATTGATTCAAGTAATTGTATGTTTTAACTTGTTAAAATCATGCTAGAAAGGTTGGGTAATGATTATATGTGTATTATAACGTCTGGGCATGTTTAATGTAATATCCGAGATTTTCTATGTAATTTAATAATTATCAATAAACGAACTTATGTGAGACTCTTGTGTGATTTCATTTATTAGATGTATATGTGTTATGGTAGGATATGTGATGAAATGTATTTAAATAGTTGGTTTAGTTTTATTTAACTATTTAAATTGATTAAGTGGGGAATTAATTCTTTTTATTACGTGGGTTGGTATTAAATCATGAGCTGGAGTTCATAGCAGAATTTAGAGATGCGGACTGTGTATTCGAGTCCGAAACATCGAAATTAGTTAGGTTAGACTGTAACCACGAAAATGTGTCACGGTTGACTTTTTGGTCAAAGTTAATCGGTTGACTTTTTTTGGGAAAAAGTCAACCACAAATTTCAGAGATGATTTTGACGAAACGGATTGTCCCATGACGTCTGAAACGTTGACTTTTGTAGGAATCGATATAAGTATCGAACACGTTTGGCTACGGAGGGTAAAATAGTCAAATAGCTTATTAGTTGATTAAAATAATATTTTTTTTATAAATAGAAATCAGTTGAACTGATGGGACCCATGAGACTATTAATTTGGGACAAAATGGAGTATATTAGGTGTATTACCAAATTGAAGAAGATGGAGTATTTCATTTTCTTTAAACCCAAAATCTCTTCATTTTCTCAACTCCCACTTTTTTTTATTAAGTGATGAAACTAATGAATGGGATTAAATTGGATGTAACTAATGACTTGGGAATTGAAAGGGTGGGGGTTCATATGTTAGTAATTTCTATAAGTACTCCCCATTCAAAACACCATTCCTTTTTGCTAAAAACTTCTTAACCAATAGAAAATTGTGAACTTAAGAGAGTTAGTGCGAATTCTAGAGGATTACTGAGGATTTGACAAGCAAAGAGAAGGAGCATCAGATTAAACCAAGAAAGAATTCATCAAAAGGTAATCCATGAACCCATTTTATTTTTATAGGAAAAATGAGAAGAAAATGCATATAGAATTGGTAAATGATTTGTTGTGGATTTGTGTTGCCATGTTACTGTTGTTTGATGATTATAGATCATTAACAACAAAAGTTCTAGGTTAATCATGCATCAAATTCACAGAAAATCAAAGAATTAAGCAACGCATGCTCTACATTTGATAAAATGCCTCTAAGATGCTAAATTAATCAAAAAGTGGAAATTTGTTGAAGTTTGATGTTGTGAAATGTGAAAACATGTGAGAGTAGATGATCTGGATATTAGGAACAATTTAATTGCATGCTAAAAGCAAAAACAAGATTTTTGTCAAAGTTGGTTATGTGACGACCCCAAATTCGAGTACTTTTTACCTCAGATGTGGTACATCATTTCTATAACTATTGCGGAAGATATAAACATAAATTGTTTATACATTAAACTTTTACACAACTTTCCCAAGGTCTACAACCTTAACTTAATACATACCTTCAATATCTAAAAAGGTTTACAATGCTATTTTCATCAGAAAATTTAATAGATCTAACTGTACCATAATTAAATCTTGCACTTTGTCTTTGCTTATATCTTTACTCGAGCTTTCTTCTTAAATCTAAAAATTTTTATCATGATATAGCAAGGGTGAGCAACAAATTTGTCCAGCAAGTTTAAATTTAATTGAGGATATATCATGATTAAAAAGAATGAATAAGCTTTCAAGTTTTCAACAATGTAATAATTGTGAAATAACATGAATCAAGTGTCAATAATTGAGTGACTGAATCAACAATGTTTGAAGGTTAACAATGACCCTGAACAATTTAACTGAACCTTATGGTAATGAAGGTGATCAGCCTTTCATATCTGATGAACATATACAACATGCACTAAGTGCGAATCAATAATCAGTTTAAACGTGAATAATCATCAATAATCATTCACTAACATGCTTTGAAATATAACTAGAGTTTGAGTTAAGGAAACTTATCTGTACCGCTGATTACCACTAAGCAATCTAATGTAATCTCTCATGAAAGATATATCAATTATCAGATTGATCTTTCAATTAGCATAACATACCTGTTAACTCATCATCTTATATTAAATTATCTAACATAGTTAAGTATTAGACATTACATTATAGCCTTAGTATTATCATTATACTTTGATAATCTTTTCATCATGTCATAACTTATACTTATAAGTTTTTCCTTTTATATGTTATCTTAGTAAATTAGATAACATTTTAGTAAACCGAAATACCATTTCAGTAAGTCGAATTTTCATTTCAGTATCCTGAAATTACTATTTCAGCAGACCAAAATCAGTTTAGCAGACTGAATTTAATTTCAGCAACCCGAAATCAAATTCAGTACCCTTGATTCCTATTTCAGCAGACCATACACATAATATAGTTCATTGAATACTAAATTCAACAACTACATTTAA
Organism: Panax notoginseng; assembly: GCA_016801055.1. Classification (NCBI taxonomy): domain Eukaryota; kingdom Viridiplantae; phylum Streptophyta; class Magnoliopsida; order Apiales; family Araliaceae; genus Panax; species Panax notoginseng. The sequence goes on from CM029018.1 coordinate 97,986,394, forward strand.
AAATAACTTAATTTTCTATTTTAATTTCCCGTTTAATACTATTAATTATTTGATAGTATTTCAAGCAAAGGTTATTAATCCTTTAATAACCTTTAAGTTAAATATTACTAAAAATATCTTAATCCAATATCATTAGTCACATAAAATTATTTAAAGTCATTAATCATATAAATAAATAATTTATTTCAATTGTTTTCTATTCCTTAATTAACTCATTGAAGCACTTTAAAATTTCATACACATATCAACTCTTCACCACCCAACCCAAACCTCCATCAAAAATCTGCATAAAACATACTTAAGGGCCTCAAGTCGGAAAACCTCATTTTCCATATTTTTGACATCACATACTTAATTAAACTCATTTACTCAAAACTAGTCAATTTTCATGAAAAATATCAAATCAGTTCCAAAAAAATATTCTTTTCTGAGATTTGGCGGAATATAGTCCCATATTGAACATATATTTTTTTCAAAATTTTTAAAATTTATTTACTAATTTTTAAATGGCCAAAACTGCCGAATCTTGAGATATTTATCATAACCTGGGCTTTTGTTCAAATATTCCGAAACTTACAAGGTATACTCTTGTTATATACATGTACTCCTAATAAATATTACACAATTTTTGGAGTTAACCACAAGGAGTTATACGGACTTACTTTTAAAATAGTCTTTTCTCGTAAAATCCATAACTCCCAATCTATACATCTAAAAATCGCTATTTTTGGTCTCAATCTAAAAAACTCATCAAATTAGTATCTCAAAGTTTTCCAGAATTTTTTAGGATCGAAAAAATTACAAAAATACCCCCGCCAGAAACTGTCGCAAAACAGTTCCTAGAAAACGGGACTGTTTTCACCAAAACCCCACCACGACTTTTAGAAACATGATTTTTGAGTTCTACCACTTGTGTTTACTAAATAACTTACATATCTAGTACCCCTCTTTGACGAATCGCAAAAAGGAGTTATAGATTTAAAACGGTGAATTTTCAAAGTACAAAAAAATTTGGGTTTCTAAACTAAAATTTTTTTATTTTTCTTTTCTTTTGATTCCAACCAAATCAACACCCAATATGGGTAGATCCATACTTGAATTCATATAAAATGAAAGGGACATAAAATTTGAATTTTTATGATAAAAGGACTATTTATTATGAATTATTGAAGTTCCAGAATATTGGGTATGGATTAATTTTGTTGCAAAAAATGTTTAAAACATGTTTTTCATGTTGGTGGGTTCCACTTGATGTTGCAAAATTCTGAAAGCAGATTTCTAAGGTGTGTGTAGGAAAATTTTTAATAAATAATATTATTTTATTAAATTTTCTGCTTTGGTGTTCTAAGTATTTTCCTATAAATAGGATGCTTAAGTTAGAATTGAAAATCACACCAAAATCTGAAGTTTTCTCTTTATATTATCGAGCGTATTTTTGTGAGTATTTTGATACTTTGAGTGTTGCTATACGGTGCAAGTTTCCTTCAACGTTATATCTGATATTCCAGCCAGAAGTACTATTCTTTTGAGGTAAGGGATGTTATTTTTTTCGTAAATGATATTATTTCTTTCAATATCATTATACCGGAATATTGATATGAATTTTATTATGAAATTCTTATCTTTTCATGTCGGAGTTACTATTTACGAGTTACTATTTATGGGTTACTATTCACAAGTTACTATTCATGAGTTACTATTCACGAGTACTATTCACGAAGTATGATAATTTTTCTTGTGGAATTTCTACCTTTTAGTGTCGGGGTTACTATTCACGTATACGGCACTATTCACGTATACATCACTATTCACAAATACGGCACTATTCACAGAAAAATTAAATTTTCTTATTTGTGTCCAAGATTGTCTGTTATGGTTCCTATCTTTGATTGGATCTATATTTTGATCTTCATTTTTTATTTCTGCTCCACAATTGATTATTATATAGTATTTTTGAACTTGGATAAACCGAAGTACGAATCTCTACTCTTTGTCTTTTTATCTCTCTGGATTCATTTTCTTGAAAATATTTTTATCATCCTCAGTCCTAAATAGTGATATAACTGAATATCTTTGGCCTGTAGTGCAAAGATGAACGATTACATGATGAATATTTTTGGCCCGTAGTGCAAAGATAAATAATTGTTGAGATGAACATGACCAACTGGTGAAACAAATGAATATCTTTGGTCTGTAGTGCAAAGATGAATTTTTGATGCAAGATGTATATTGATTGATGTTACAGGGATAAAATATTGATGATGGACTTTTAAATTCATAGATGATAGTAGATTTCATTCTCTACTTAACTCTTTTAATGAATTATTGTTTCCGCTGCAGTTGTTGATCTAAAACTTGTTGTCTATTGTATTCTATCAGATTTTTCCCTGTTAAGGACTAACGATAATTTGTTCTATATTATCTTAGTCATAATATTCTTTACTGGGCTATTTGAGCTCATATTTTTCCTTTTTGTTCTATTTTTTTTCTCGGGAGGCGAGAATATAGCGGGAACTAGTCGGGGTGTGGAGTGATGGTTCACGATAGTTGGTTTAGTAACCCTCACTATTTTGTAAAATAGTATATCAATAATTATAATGAGGACTTATTTGAGTTTGAATACTGTCTGGAAGACAATATTTGTATTTAAACTCACAATATATGTGTTGTCTTATTTTGCATAACAATTGTAATAATAAAGTTGTAGTTGTTTTCTATACTATGTATTTGGCGACTTAGAATGGGTTGGGTGGAATGGACCTATTTTGGGGGCGTCAAACATGAACTTACCATAAGTATGAGTTTTAAGAACTCACAGCTAACCTTATATTCTCTACCTATTCGTTATACACATGAGAAAAGAATCACCTTTTCAACATGCATATAGAAAATAAGGCGACATCAGGTTCTAATGATTATCAATGTAAGAAACTAAGTGGTTGTCAAACCAAACTTAACCATTAATCAATATAAGATGCTAAGTAGACAATTCCCTACCCATACAAAGAATTGTTCAACCTAACCACTATATCGACCAGGAAGCTAAGTAATTCTAAAACCAAGTACAAATTCTCCGCCCATACAAGAAATCATACAACTCAGCTGCTGACCTGAGTCCTCAATTGAAATCCTACACAATTCTAACTTTCTCTTTTCTTAATACGAATTTTTTTTAATCCGTATTTAACATTTACCACTCTTTTCTGAGTTTACATCTTACCATTTCATAGTACCTTCTCTTTATAGCATCAAGCTATATCATTCCAATCACTTAACATATCATATGTTATTTAACAATTTAATATGATCACGTCATGATCTTATTTTGTAATCATTTCTCTTTATACTTACGATCGTTTTATACTACGATCTTCTTATTCTTCTCTTTAATCATATTATATTACGATTTTATTTACACTTTTCATCTTATAGACATAGTCTATTTATTATCACTTTTCATCTTTATTACTAGAGTCAGGTAACTCCGGATTCTTATCCTTATAGCCCTTCAAGATTCTTCTTTAAATCTTCTTTTATCTTTCTCTTTACTTTAAGGATGAATTTCATAAATTCATCTCTTATCACTTAAACACGATTTGAGTTTATTCCTTATCATCATCTCTGCAGTTATAGCCTAAGGTACCCCTACCTAAGGTTTATAACATATGTCTTTGATACTAACATGTGACGACCCCAAATTCGGGTACTTTTTATCTCATATCTAGTACATCATTTCTATAACTGTTGCGAAAGATATAAACATAAATTGTTTATACATTAAACTTTTACACAACATTCGCAAGGTCTACAACCTTAACTTAATACATACCTTCAATATCTAAAAAGGTTTACAATGCTATTTTCATCAGAATATTTAATAGATCTAACTGCACCATAATTAAATCTTGCACTTTGTCTTTGCTTCTGTCTTTACTCGAGCTTTCCTCTTAAATCTGAAAATTTTTATCATGATATAGCAAGGGTGAGCAACAAGTTTACCCAACAAGTTTAAATTTAATTGAGGATATATCATGATTGAAAAGAATGAATAAGCTTTCAAGTTTTCAACAATGTAATAATTGTGAAATAACATGAATCAAATGTCAATAATTGAGTAACTGAATCAATAATGTTTGAAGGTCAATAATGGCCCTGAACAATTTAACTGAACCTTATGGTAATGAAGGTGATCAGTCTTTCATACCTGATGAACATATACAACATGCATTAAGTGCGAATCAATAATCAGTTTAAACGTGAATAATCATCAATAATCATTCACCAACATACTTTGAAATATAACTCGAGTTTGAGTTAAGGAAACTTGCATGTACCGCTAATTACCGCTAAGCAATCTAATGTAATCTCTCATTAAAGACCTATCAATTATCAGATTGATCTTTCAATTAGCATAACATACTTGTTAACTCATCATCTTATATTAAATTGTATAACCTAGTTAAGTACTAGACATTACATTATAGCCTTAGTATTATCATTATACTTTGATAATCTTTTCATCATGTCATAACTTATACTTATAAGTTTTCCCTTTTATATGTTATCTTAGTAAATTAGATAACATTTTAGTAAACCGACATACCATTTCAGTAAGTCGGAATTTCATTTCAGTATCCTGAAATTACTATTTCAGCAGACCAAAATCAGTTTAGCAGACTGAATTCAATTTCAGCAAACCGAAATCAAATTCAGTACCCTTGATTCCTATTTCAGCAAATCATAAACATAATATAGTTCATTGAATACCAAATTCAACAACTACATTTAAAAATAACTTAATTCTCTATTTTATTTTCCCGTTTAATACTATTAATTATTTGATAGTATTTCAAGCTAAGATTATTAACCCTTTAATAACCTTTAAGTTAAATATTACTAAAAATATCTTAATCCAATATCATTAGTCACATAAAATTATTTAAAGTCATTAATCACATAAATAAATAATTTATTTCAATTGTTTTATATTCCTTAATTAATTCATTTAAGCACTTTAAAATGCCATATACATATCAACTCTTCACCACCCGACCCAAAACTCCATCAAAAGTCTGCATAAAACATACTTAAGGGTCTCAAGTAGGAAAACCTCATTTTCCATATTTTTGACATCACATACTTAATTAAACTCATTTACTCATAACTAGTCTATTTTCATGAAAAATACCAAATCAGTTCTAAAAAATATTCTTTTTTGGAATTTGGCAGAATATAGTCCCATATTGAACATATATTTTTTCCGGAATTTTTAAAATTCATTAACTAATTTTTAAATGGTCAAAACTGCTGAATCTTGAGATATTTATCATAAACTGTGCTTTTGTTCAAAAGTTCCGAAACTTACAGGGTATACTCCTGTTATATACATGTACTCCCAATAAAAATTTCACAATTTTTAGAGTTAACCACAAGGAGTTATACGGACTTACTTTTAAAATAGTCTTTTTCCGTAAAATCCATAACTCTCAATCTATACATCCATAAATCGTCATTTTTGGACACAATCTAGAAAACTCATTAACTTAGCATCTCAAAGTTTTCCAGAATTTTTGAGGATCAAAAAAATTACAAAAATACCCCCACCAGAAACGGTCCCAAAACAGTTCCTATAAAACGGGACTATTTTCACCAAAACCCACACCACAACTTTTAGAAACATGATTTTTGAGTTCTACCACTTGATTTTACTAAATAACTTACATATCTAGTACCCCTCTTTGACGGATCACAAAAAGGAGTTATAGATTTAAAACGATGGATTTTCAAAGTACAAAGAAATTTGGGTTTCTAAACTAAAAATAATTTATTTTTCTTTTCTTTTGATTCCAACCAAATCAACACCCAATATGGGTAGATCCATACTTGAATTCATATAAATCACATAGATTAAAGGGTTTTATACATCTATATTATAAACCCCTTTCATCAAATCCATAAAATAAATTAGAGGAAAGTTTAGGAAAAATAATTTTATACATTTCTTCTTCTTCTTCTTCTTCTTCATGGAGAATTTTTCTCTCTCCTCTTTCTTCCATGGCTTCCGCCCCCTTTCTCTCTCTCTACCTCTCCCTCTCGGTTTCCCGTTCTCTTCTTTCCCTTTCACGGCTTTCTCTCTCTTTTGTTAGCTAATAAGGAATGGAATGAAAGAGAAATAAAGAAAGAAAATATGTTTCCTTTATTAAATGTAGATATAAGATAAATATCTATCTTCCTCTCCTTTTCCACCTCTAAAATTACCGGCCATGTGGCCTCATCACCTCCCACATCTTAGTTTTTTTTTTTACGATTTAATGAATGTCCAAAATATCCTTACTAATTGGGTTTTAAAAAAAAATTGGGCTTAACACTTATTTAATCTTTTGGGCTATTAAATTAATTTTTTGGGCCATGTAATTTAACATAGTCCAATCAATTTCATCTTATCTCACCCTAAATATTTAATTAGAGTTTTCATTCCAAACATTTAGAATTTAAATCATTATTCTTGAACATTTAATTTTATAACCTAATTAAACTTGTTTCAATTAAGTTATAAAATTAATAACTTGAGATAAAAACAATATATCTCTTAAATTAATATAATATCTAATATTATTATTCTCCCACATACTACTTAATAATTGGGCTCACTTAGCCTTTTCTTCTCTTCCTTATCTATTGTTATTACTTGCAAGCAACCACAATAATGTTGGCTTCATTTATTAATTGACAACACAAAAGCAACTCACCTACTAAATTGCATGCAATACATCCCTCTTTTCCCTCTATATATTTCGGCCATTAAGGCCTTAACCTTCCATCCATATTTGTTTTATATTAAGCATACTAATGACTAAATTATCTATGACGACCCGAGAATGTAGAAAATTAATTAAAATCTTAAATGATGGATTAAAGGTTAAATAATAAACCTAGACAAAAAATAAGTGAATGGATTTGGCATTTTTGAAGGATTTTATGGAATTAAAAAAAACTGGAGAATTTGTGATAACCCAGATTTATGAAAATTATTAAAATAAGAATTTAATAAATAAAATTCTTATTAGATGATATGTTGTGTGATATAATATTGCATAAATGAGTAAGAACTATGCAATATGTGATTTTTATGCTTAATAAATATATTGGTATTATATATTTGCTATATGTAAATAAATTGTAGGGACAATTTATTAAAAAAAATTAGATGGGTAAAATTAAAATAATTTATGATATTAAATTATTTTAATATGGTAGATTGGTGGCATTAAGTATACTTTATGTATAACCATTATTTTATTGAATAAATCATATATTACATTATTGAGTGTAATGTATGCATGTATTAAATGTAGTGAATATATTAATATATTTATTACAGTTAAATAAATTGTGAAGACAATTTATAGAAATGAAAGAAAATAATTGGATATATAATAGTATGTTACATGGATAATGGTATAATATTTAATATTATACCAAATGCCGTAAAGTAAAAATATGAGATGAGATCCAATATATAAAATATGTATATTGGTATCAACTAGTTAGTAAATTAAATTCATATTTGAATAAATAATTGAATATATTAAATTAAATATTTAATATATAAATAAATTGTTTGAAAATAATTTATGGAGAGAAGAAGGAAAATAAATTTAATTATACAATATAGATTGTATAAATTAGGTAATGGGGTGAATGTTGATTATTTAAATAGTTAATTCGTTACACTAAAAGTGTTAAGTTTTTTATGGATTAATTCCATAATTAGTGAGATGATTTTTATACATAATTATAAATATATAATTATTTAAGTTTAATTAATTGAAATACATGTAATTAGAAATACAAATATGAATTATTATGTGTATTGGAAGTGTAATATGTACTATATATGTACATATGTGGGAATAAGGATGTAGAGTAAAATATGTGTAATAACATATGTATGCTGGAGTGAGAAGCTTAATTCATGAATGCTGATTCATGATACAAGGAAGCAGGTGGTGTCACTTTATTAAACATGATACAAGACACTAAGCTTTTGTCTATTAAATGAGAGAGAAAAAAAAACAAAAAAATTAGGCGTATCATTTTGGGATCAGGAGGTGATTTAGTTTAAGTAAGTAATTAGATTGACTCAGCTAAGTATAACATGAGATGTCCATGTTTATGAGTATTATCAGTCCTCTATGCTCTGCTCCATTCCATCTCTTGTTCACTAAAAAAAAAAATTATTACCAAGCTAAGATAGATTCCTTCTTTCTTTTTGGTTTCGGAACTGCACTTCAAAGCTTGTGTCGAAATCTTCTTAGGCTCCGATGTAATTGTCAAATTAGGCGAGTAAATCAAGTTGAAGGGACAGAAGTATTACAATCAATTGGTCTTCAAAGGAGGATTTCAGGGCTTTGGCATCAAGCGATTTGAATTAAAAAGCAAATAAGGAGGAACATCGCAGAGCAGATAAACAATAATATTAGACAGCGTTCCAGGCGAGTTTTTCAGTTCTATTATGTTTGTGGATTAAATGTGATTATGTGGTGAGCTGCATACCATACTTTATGAATTGTTAAAATCAAAATATTACTAAGTTAATTGTATTATGGAACTCAATTTATATGTGATATGTGATAGCACATGTTGTATGAAGTAAATCGATAAATTAGAAATGTATAATGCATGAATATATACTTTGTAAGGAATGAATGATGCATGTAGGACATGCATAGTAAAGAATATATGTTGCATGCGGATATGCATAGTAAAGGAAATATAGTGCATATGGAATTGTGTGCTATGTGAAACATGATAGACTGTTAAATTTGCTGGGCTGTCGAGCTCAATCTTGCAAACACAAACTTTTTGTAGGTTAATGATGTTAAGAAATATTACTTGCTATACCGATGATGAAGATTGAACGATGTGCAAAATGAATACATTTCCTTGAATTATAAATAGTATAAATCTATGGTTGATAGTTTTGTAAAAATGTAATTGGCAGTTATGTATAATTTGAAATGTTGAATGGATAAAGAATGTTTATTCTAAAATGAGAATAAATATGATTCTGAAATAAGTGAATCATCGATAGAAAAATTATTAAGTATTGAAACTTAAGTTTTTAATATTTTTACTCAGATTATACAAATAATATAATAAATATGAATTTTGTATAAAGAAGAATCGTAAAGGTTGCGATTCAGGGAGAGATGAATGCAAATAAATAAATAAATTATTATTCCGTATTTTTAGCTATTTTAACATTAAATAATATTTTAAAGCTATAACAAGGTAGTATTAACGCACAAGATCGAGAAGGGAAATTATCCCGATTTTGGGGGCGTTACAGAATTATTCAGGATTAAGTATGTAAGTGTATATGTTCTGTATATATGGTTATTTATGTGTAGAGTATTTGGTTGAGGGTCAAGGGTTGGCCAGATAACCCTTATCAGTGGCAAACCCTACAATTATACTAAGAACGTCAACATTCAGTTAGAAAATCCTAACGACTGATAAGAAACCCGAAAACCGGTTCTGAAATTCTAATTTCAGTTCCGGGGATTTTGAAACCCTAATTCGGAATATAAAACCCTAATTTGGTAGCTTGGATATAAGTATAAAGGTTTTTATATTATTGATTATATATTTAATTAGGAATAACCCTAATGGATTTTTTCGAAAAACCCTAATTGTTCCGTTTGAAACCCTAATGTATAATCATAGACCTAATTGCTAAATTAGCAGTTTTAATTAGGATAAATTAATCCTAATTAGCAAGCTTGAATTTATGATTAGGAAATCTTAGTATAATTATAGGATCCTAATTATAATTTAGAAATATTAAATTTCTATTTTCAGACCTAAATTGGAAATTCAAAAAAAAAGATTTTGAAAACCTTAGGTTTTAACCTTAAGGGTACCCTAAGGGTTGTAGCCAATGTCTATTATGTTATTAAATTTAGAAAACAAATGACCAATTTGCCCTTTATGCATTTATTGGAGGAAACATGTGAATCTTGCCAAGATATTGGGTGTTGACAAAATCTAGCTACCCCATATGACTGAATTCAACAAATATTAGCCCCTCATACCAGCCATTACATTTCATCCAACATATATGTAGATTAAGGAGAGAGAAAGTTCATAATATTAAGTCATTTGCTATCTAACACTCAACCATACCATCCTCTCTCTAGACCCACAAAATACTTAAGTTATTCAGTCCCTTGTATGATCCATAGCAAGTCATGATCAGATCATGAGGATCAGAATCAAGATCAAGCATGAATAAGGTATAAAAACCCTAAATCTTAAAAATATTATGATCTGATGTTAGATGTTGTTGCTTATTGGTTAAAGTAGTGTTATAGGATGTCCTTTAGTGATCTGGGTTGTTAGATCAAGGATCTATAACATCTAGATGCACGATTTTGAAGTTTTGAAAAATCTGGAAAAAAAAACTTTGAAATGTTGTCTGACAGTCAAATGTCAGGGCTTCTAGATCTGTGTGTGTTAGGTGTTATGTGTGTTTTATGTTATGGATTTATTCTTTGCTATGTAGGCTTCAATCTGGAACTGGAATAATGGTCATAACATGTCTAGATCTCCAGATATGAGTAGTCAAAATGCGTTGACCGGCCACGAAATCTGGTTTCTGGGTGGTAACCCAGAAACCCATAAATCACTGACAGCATTTTTGCAGGCTCTTTATCTTGCTGATCTTTGTTAGTTAAGTCATGTTGTTGGTTGAATCTTGTAGCCTGACATGAGTTCTACACATCCATGCTTTTATATTACTCAGATCGTAACTAGAATGGGATTTAATCATGGTCAAACTAAGTTGACCGAACTGCCTGAAGAACAATCTGGAAAACCCAGATTTGTTCATGAACACGTTCCTGACCTCTACTTTGACCAGCCAAAATCGTTAAAACATGATGTTGTTATGTTGATCTGTTGATTTATTATTGTTCCTTGACATCAAGACTATAAGACTGAACCCTTAAAACACAGTTACTAAGCGTGGAACGTAATAATTAAAGGCCCAGAAAGCAGACCCTCGAACTGGTCTTCATTTCTAGGTAACCCAGAAATGAAGAACAGCTCTGACAACATTTTCTGGAGCATAAATCTAGCAGGTTGATTATGTTTTGACCATGGAATTTGTTTAGGGTTGTAGTACTACATCAGTACTACAACATTACCACCATAACCAGCCCAGATAACAACTAAATCTAAGTTTTAATTGTGGTCAAAGTGAGTACCTAGTAGTCTGACATGAAGTTCTGGAAATTGCTCAAGAACACCTATAGCGACGGTTCTGTCGCTATAGGGCCCTTTAGTGACAGTTATTTTTCGAAATAGAAAAAATTAGTTTTTTATTATTAAAAATACAAAACAAATTTCTAAAAATTATTTTAAAAGTCAAAATTAGTTTTTAATTATTTAGAGTATATTTCATAAATATTTAATATTTTTGAATATTAATGGTATTTAATTTATTTAATTATAATGTTAAATAAATTAGTTAAAAATGATTTGTATACTTACAAAATCATGAAAAAATTATATTATGGTATAAGACAATATTTTAAGTTATTTTAATAACTTTTAATATTTTTTGATGAATTTCATTAATTAATTAATATTAATGATAATTAAATTATTTAATGAATATATTAAATAAATTATGGAAAAATAGAATTAATGATTTAAAAATCATATAAAAATGTTTTAAGTGTTATAAAAGTATTTCAAGCTATAAAATATAACTTTTGATATTTTGCCATGAAAATATTAATATTTTAATATTAATATAAATTAGCGAATAATAAATTTAATTGTTTAAAAATCATATAAATGTGATTTTAAGGTATTAAAAATACTTTGATATATTATAAATATATTATAATATTATGACATGTATTTTATTAATATTTGATATTAAATAAATATTAATAATAAAGGAATTATGTGTTATTTAATTCATATAAATATAAGTTTAATGATTGAAAAGTCGTGATAAATGATATCAATTATCTAAAAATTATTATGAGCCTGTGAAAAATATTTTTGACTGATACTAAAATTTTCTAAGATAATTATAAAGTTTTTAGGTAGAGTTTAATTGAACTTAAACTCGATATTTGTCCAACTTAACTTTCGGGATGACAGAATTGTGCCAAACTAGACTCGAACTGTCAAAGTTTAACTTGAGGTTAGGTTTTATGTGATGTATAGACAGATAGGGATATGTGTTAATGTGTTTAGATTATTTTAAATATTATGATGATATTATTCTAACTTAGAAGTAAATATTATTAATATTAGGTCCTCAGACAAAGCTTATTAAATTGCATAGCGGTAGTCAACGGTTTAGGCAAATTTTCTTTGACTCAACCTTGAGTTATTTCATTCAATTATACTTGTGGTTAATCATTACTGATTTTCATGTCTAAGAATCATTTAATCGCACTCTGTGCATACTGCATGTACTCATCAGGTATGAAAGGCTGATCACCTTCATTACCATTCGGTCCAGATATATATATGTTCATGTTCAATGTTCGTTCAGCTATGTAAAATTTATTCATGATAGTTCGCAATTATATTGTAGAACTGTAGCCAGCTTTTGTTCAATTCTTTCAATCATGATATATCCTTAATTTATTGAACTTAAACTTGCTGGGCAAACTTATTGCTCACCCTTGCTATATCATGATAAACATTGCAGATAAGGCGAACACGTCGGATACAGGAAAGGATAAAGCCAAGTTCAACTTGGGATTTTATGTGCAGCTTTATTGTAACAGAATAGTATGATAATAATGTTATTATAAGTCAAATAAGTTGTAAATTGTGTATTAAGTGAAGGTTCTCGACCTTGGGGAAATAATGTGTATGTGTGACGCCCCCAAATCCGGGTCTCTTCCAACCCGACATATGGTGCTCCACGGTGCTACAGTTCACACAAACATTCAATTGAAATGCCTCAAAAGAACGAATATGTCTTATATATATTCCAAAACAATACTACCATTCCCCAGGTTCTTTATAACCGTTACATTTGTTCTTGTCATAATATCAAATATTATCATTACAAACCTATACTATTACATAGGTAATCTACAAGTTTGTTTTAGCCTTCCCTTTATCCTTGTCGAATCCTTCGGTCCATTCGGTCTAAGCTGCATTCATATGGTTCAAGCAAGAGTGAGCATAACAAGCTCAGCAGGTACAATAATTTCATTTCAAAAGCATGTTTGAAACATAGGATTCGTATATCTTCAGTAACTAGATAATAGTTACGAAGTACTATCAATAACTTAAAATGGCATTCATTTTCCTTCAAAACATTTCACCATAACAATATTCAGTAAAACACCAAATCTGGTACAAGACTATGAGAGTTTCATAATTTTTTTGAAAAGGACAACTCGGCACGAAGTCCGTAAGTCCGGCATATCTTATGAGCACTTCTAGGTGATCAGCCTATAGTACTCTATGTTGAATAACACTACATCCATTAAACTTATGTACATTTAAGTTGTGGTAACCTCACGTGCCCATCGAATACTCGATGAAAATACATTTGTTTATTCATATTCAGGCTTACCTTGAATCTGTACCATCAATTGGCATGGGATAGCGTTAGCAATTCTATATTGAAAGATTTATAAATAAATCAATCAATTTATCAAGATTAGTCTAGCCGAATTAAAACTGGCATCGACTCTTTCTTTGAAACCATACATACATCTCATAACTTGAATCATTTGAAAACTTGGCTAACACGAAGGTTAGACAAGCGTTTAAGAAAAACTTGCCTTCAGCGTCTGCTACAGTAAAATTATGTTTCCTTTGAGTCTTTACAGTCTCTACAACACATAATCACATAACATTCCATATTAGGTCATGAATGAACATACATACTTCCTAAAGAATCTTACCCTTCTTCTCAATCTAATTCTGTATTAGATTTGTTATTATCGGTTTTGGCTTTCTGTTACGTCGTTCTTCCGTTCATATGCAATTGACTTACTTTAGCCCTAAGTGATCATACTTAATTTTTAATCATGACTTAACAATGTTACTTCATGTTCATTAAGTTTGTACTACTTCATTGCCTTTCTTTCTATCTTCATAACCCTTCCTCTCTATGCAAACCCTAGGGCTGGCGCTGCGGCGCCAGCTTTTCTTCTTTGTGTCGCGCCACGGCGCCAAGCATTAGAACCAAAAGACCGGACTCGGCGCTGCGGCGCGAGTCCTAGTGTTATCTGCCGCGCTGCAGCGTGAACTAATAGAGGCTGAGGGCCACTCCGGCGTTGCGGCGCGGGCTAATTGGCCTTGGGCTGGCGCCGTGGCGCCAGCTCTATGCACCAGACAATTTTGACAGACTTTTTCCATTGGTGAGATTTCCGGACTCGTAACTTCTTCGTTATAAGTCTGAATTGGTTCGTTCAAGAGCCTACGGTTCACAAATCACGTACTCTACGTGCTCATGCAAGAATTTTATCAATTTGACTTCGTTTACTAAAATTTCACCTATTAGTCCATTTTTAACGAAAACGATAAACGTTCGTGAACGTTCAACGCTCGTTTCTTCGTTCTAAGTCGGAATTCGGTCATTCTCGAGTCCGCAACTCTATAATGCCAAATAAGACTTGTCTCCATTGAAAACCAACGTTTCCAAGCTCAAACACAAAATACGACTTCCATTCTGAGAATTTCACGAATTCGACGATTATCATCTAATCGTGTGAATTCCGCCAAAACTTCGCTACTTAAGATTTGTTCTTCATTCTAAATGGATTCATTCATACATACTAACATCTTGACATACATACTTCATTAACTTATAAACATCATAAGTTATTACTTATTCTTAGTGAGTTTATAACTTATTAAAGTATAAAATACTTATGTTTCCATTTCTCATGACTTATGTCATTTTTTCATATGACTTATTATGGTTAATGACTTCTAACCATTATTCTTGCTTATTATCATACTAACTTTATTAATGTAAACATGTTACAAGTTCTTACAAGTTCTTATACGTTCATTATAAGTTCATAACTTATTTATGAGTGAATTACTTATTCATGACTTATACGGCTTATTTAAGACTTAAGCCCTTTGTTTTATCATTTCAACTCATTCTTAGCATACAAATCCCACCACAACTCACTTCTCTAACAATGGAAGAGAAAGAGATTCATGTCTTAGGATTACTCACTCTTGATGTTCTCTTGCTAATCCTTCTTCTTGCTCCTTGAACTATAAACTCTAGCTTTTTTAACTTTTATAGCTTATTCTCTCAAGTAAATAAGCACTTTAAAATGTTGGATGAAATACAACAACCAACAAAATGAAAACTAAGCTTGTTATTTATAGGTATCTCAAAGTTGGGGCATAATGGTCATTAAGCCACTTCCACCTCCTTAATCCACCTCCTTACTATTCATTACTTTGTCCCTAAGTAAACTTGGCCTCCACACCTTTTGCTTGGCCATCACAACACTTGCTCACCACTTATCTTAGCCATTAAGTTTGCTTGCTCCCTACTTTGGATTATCCATGGGTTTAAACCATCCTATAACCCATTGGTTACTTACTTTGGGCTTTAGCTTAATTAACTTAGCTTAATCATTTGGGTTTGCATTGATAAATATTTGGGCTTCATATTACAAACACTTGGGCTTGCATATTAAATTCTATTGGACTTGTACATCTTACATAATCCACAAATCCATCACAAATGGCTTAAAGCCTTATAACGTATACTCTACGTATAATTCTCGTATTCTAACTCGTATACTAATTCATGATATACGATATACCCTCATTCATACCTACTCGTATAATACCTCGTATCATACTCGTATTCATTAATTCGTATAATACCTGCGTATTATACGATAATCATTTAATTCATTAATCGCATTACCTTCCCTTCTCGTAAATCACTTTCCCTAAACGTTAGGTTTTAAGTCCGCAGGCAAAATATTACGTTTTCCATAACTAAAATATTATTGGATATTCCATCTCACCTCTATATTCTATCGTTACGTATTTCTCGGAAGTTCAAAAATAATTCCCGAGCAGAAATGTATGAATAGTGTTTTTCAGAAAATTTCTCGGAAAGCTTTTATTTTCGTCTTGAAAATTCAAACACTTTAATTCTACCACGTAGCCAAAATCTTACGACATTTCGATATGTCTAGGTCATAGATCGACCTTCAATTAGCTTACTCCCATAAATAATAAATTAAATTCATTTAATCCTTATAATTAAATAAAAATTTAATTCTACTAAAAATCTGATTTTCTGGGGCGTCACAGTATGTTTATTGTATAAACAATGTATGTTTATATCTTCCGCAATAGTTATAGAATTAGCATACCAAGATTCGTGGTGATTTGGGACCCGGATTTGGGGATGCTACATTATCCCTCCCACAAGTAGGCTTAGTTTGAGCCCTTAATTAATTCTATTGAGCTAGCAATTTTACTTATTTTACTTACTAACAAAAAATAACTTGGGCTTTCAACCCTAATTAAATTGGGTCATTATAATACTTGTCTCATACATAATATATTGGGCTAGATTAAATAATTTAATCACCCTTAGTCACTTTATCTACAAGTCTCATACTTAATTAATTAATTGGGCTCGATTAAATAATATAACTTCCTAAGTCCATTAAATTTTAATTCTCTTGGATTAATTCTATGACCACTAAATAAAAATAACCATTTAGGTCATTTAAACCTCATACCATATTTAAATAACTTATTTAAGTTATATAATTTATATTGTATAATTAAATTTAATTTCCTCTTCCTCTTCATAAATTATTTTCAAACAATTTATTTATATATTAAATATATAATTTAATATATTCAATCATTTATTCAAATATGAATTTAATTTACTAACTAGTTGATACCAATATACATATTTACATATTGGATCTCATCTCATATTTTTACTTTACCTCCTTTGGTATAATATTAAAATATTATACCATTATCCATATAACATATTATCATATACTCAATTATTTTTATTTCCTTTCTATATATTGTCTTCACAATTTATTTAACTGTAGTAAATATATTCTTATATTCACCACATTAAATACATGCATACATTATACTCAATAATATAACATATGATTTCTTCAATAAAATAGTAGCTATACCTGAAGTATATTTAATGTCACCAATTTATCGCATTAAAATAATTTAATATTATAAATTATTTTAATTTTACCCATCTAATTTTCTTTAATAATTTACTCCTACACCTTACCTACATATAATAAATATATAATTCTAATATATTTATTATACACAACATCGCATATTGCATAGCACATATTCTTTTATGCACTACAATATCACATAACATATCATCTAATAAGAATTTTTTTTATTTAATTCTTATTTTAAATATTACCCAAAAATTTGGGATGATAGGTTAAAAAGTGTAATATGTGATTTTCGGATTTTTCAGAGCCTTGGATTCACGGTTTTTATGACCCGATTAGTGTATGTAATAATTTTATAAAATAGTATGTAGCATAAGGTACAACCTGTCCAAATTTCATAAGAAAAGGAGTTAAATTGAGAAAGTTATGAAAATAGTAAGCATGCATGTTGGAAATAAAAATATGCAGAATTATGGAAATTTCTAGAATTTTTCCAAGTATAGAACCAGTGCTGGCACGCTTTTCTATGCAGTTGGTTTGTGCTCTTAGCATGCTATTTTCATGAATGTTATATTTTTGTAAAATACCTTGATGTATGAAGTTTATTGTGTCCAAGTATCATGGTCATATCATCTGTAGATTTGTGGGAATAAAATCGCAAATGTGGCTGCAAGAAACGAAAATTTGATGTCTTTCTTGGAACTGTTTTGGATCAGTCTGTCTCGGGGGCATTTTCGTCCATTTTTTTGTACTTTAAAAATTCTGAAAAACTTTGGAGTGTTAATATAAGAAGATATGAAGGTCTTGTAAAAATTTAAAAATTTTTGGCCATACGGTTTGAGAGATATGGATTTTACGGCTAAGAACACTATTTAAAAAGATACCCGAATAACTCTCTGTGTATAAGTCCAAATATTACGAAAGTTTTACTGGAAATACATGTATATAGCACGAGCTAACCTTGAAAATTTCAAAATTTTTGGAGCTATCTTCGATTTATGAAAATTTTGAAAATATTTGGCTATTATGGACAATTTAAAAATAGTAGATGGATTTTAAAAATTCTGGGAAAAATATATGTTCAATGTGGGACTATATTCTACAAAATCTCAGAAAAGAAAATTTTTTGAGACTAATTTGGTATTTTCATATAAATGATGTTATATGGATAAATGAGTTTAATTAAATATGTGATGTCAAAATTATGGAAAATGCGGTTTTCCGACTTGAGACCCTTAAGCATGTTTTATGCAGATTTTTTATGGAGGTTTGGCTCGGATTCGGGCCGGGTCAGATTCGAACCGAGTCGGGTCGGCCCGGGTCAAAAAAATGCCAGAAATTTATTTTTCCCATATTCTTTTATTGAAACACGAGGCCTATACAAAGTAACATGTTATGTAATTGAATTGTATTTGAATACGTGCGAGTTTAATCATCTTATTAAAATAAAAGGAAACCATTACACTTCGAAGTGGTTTTCGAGAACCTAATTGCTTAACGCGACACGTGTGAATAAGTTACGTGAAGGGCTAGTAGATAATGGTAAATTGTAGAAGACATATCAGGCAAGTTTCCTAACCCTAAATTTCTATTGAGCAATTATTCAATCCTTACTCATTGTTATTACAGTGAGGGTTAGTAACAGACTTGTGCTATTTACTTTTTCGTACAAGTTCCTTTGTCGTAAAGTTATATAACAACAATTTCTTTGCAAGCGTTATTGATGATTACTCAGTTATTATTACAACTGCTATACTTTAAAGTTCTACTTCTTTAACGAACTATTTCCAAGTATATTTTCTGGCTTTTTGTTTCGGCTAGATATTATTGATGATAAATGATATAGCAATTGAACAATTCAAATCCTTTGAAGCTATTTAATGTTTACCAATCCAAATTGCTTTGGTGAAGTCCCGCATGAATACTAAGATGAACAACCCGAATAATAGGGCAAACAGATGTCGGACATATAGTCCCATTTATGCTTATGCAGTTAAACTTTATACTTGTGCACAATGTAGGGTACGATAGGCTGATCACCTAGAGTACTTACAGAGAATGTTTACAATCAATTTGATTGTTCGTCTGATGGTTTTCGATGAAACAAAGTAATGTTCAGGATATCTAACGCCCCTTAGTATGCTATTGAGAATTCCAGAACTCTTATCTTGATGTTCCTGTTTATCTCTTGATAATTATATCAACTGTTAAGAAATATTCATACTAATGCTTTTACACCTGATGTATGTTCTCAAACTATTTTATATACTTGATGGGCAATTTGTACTCATTCTTGTTTAAACCTTTCGGTTAGGGCTGAGAATGCTGAGGGCTCGGGCAAGGACAAGGGGAAGTCTAAGATGAAATGATGAGAGTTATTTATGTAATAAGTTATAATTCCGCATATGATGTAATGTAGCGATAAACGCTAAGTTTAAGTTTAAGTTTCAGTTTGTTTAAGGTTGTAAAGACTTGGGATTTTATTTGAATGGGTATGTAATAGTTATAATTATTATTATCTATGAAGTTTATTTAGTTAAATGATGGTGTATGATGTATCGTGAACACCATATTCTGTGTCTGATGTTACACGGATTTGGGGGCGTCACAGGGTATGTTTAAATTCATGTGTGAATAAAGGAATAGGTAGATTTTGGCTTGCTCTACATTTTTCACGAACTGCAGTTTTCCAAAACTTGATTACCGCGCCGCAGCGCCACTAGCCAAGCTGCAGCGCCAGCCACGCCGCAGCGCCAGGGTTAGCCTGTAGGGTGGCGCCGCAGCGCCACTATGCAGTTTGTCCAAGAATGAGCATTTTAGTTGTTTTATTTCAGGGAATGTAATTGTAACCTAATCAAATGAACATAAAAATGTGTTAGACATATAATGTGATGTTAAAATAGATTCTTAAAAGTAATTACATGTTTAATTAAATTGTTGAACGCGTAGTTAGCTTGTCGTTCGTGAAGTTTAATATTATGTGTAAACAAGTGTTGTGATTTGATTAGTATAATCATAATTAGAGTTTAGACAAAAGAGAATGAACTTGTGATGCTAGTATGTTATAATTGACTGGTAATGTGAATGTAAATGGTATGTAGGATTAAATCGAGGAACGTGTATAATTAACGTATAACCTACGCACGAGGCAAGCTTCCTAACAATACTTGTTATCGTTATGCAAGTTTTTAAACCTTACCTCTTTACATTGAGCAAGTTTTAGACCTACATTCTATATCGAGCAAGTTCTTGTTATTTATTGATCAAGTTCAATATGCAATATTAAAGGTTATTAATCTTTTCAAAGCATGATTGATGTTATACAATATTGATTCCATTGTATACCTCTTATTCAAATTGAATATCAATTATTGTTGAACCTTGTAAGACTAGCGAACCCTTATTGATTCGACTAGTCCATACTTGATGAATGTTCTAAATTTTAGAACCCTTGTTAAGTTTATCAAAACCAAACTTTCTTTGGTGCGGACTTTAATGTCAAACTGAGATGAACAACCCTGTTATAGGGGATTACTTATGCTTTAGCGTTAAGATATTGTGCACAGTATGGTACTAAGAGTTGATCCCCCTAAGTACGAGTAGAAGAGTCCATAGTCTTATGATTGTTAAAAGTTTCAAGTATAACCCTTGACAACCTAGGACGTAGTTCAAGGTCTTATGACCCTCAGGAGTTCTTTTGATTCTTGTTATTCATTCTTGATTCAAAAGTTGAGTTTCTTATTTCAGAAGTCCTTGATTCACTCGCATGTTATTATATTTTTCTTATAATATTATACTTGTGGGAAATCGTGCTCACTCTTGCATAATAATAACACTGCAGTTAAAAACGAAAGGTCCGACGAGCCTTCTACTAGTAAAGGCAAGGGCAAGATTAACAAGTGATGAAGACTTGTTGTTTATTTGTTATGTTATGTTTCAGACTTATGTTTAAATTGTGTAAGACTTAATATTTGTTTATGTTTCCGCATTTGAGATTTAAGGTTAGTATGACCTAGGATTGATGTATTTATTTTCAGATGATATAACTCTTTAAGGAGAGGATTTATTTCTATCTATTTTATGGTTTCATTTATTATGGGTAGATAGACACATGATGTTTGTATAGTGAACACCAAATCCCGTGAGAATTGAAGTACTCGGATTTGGGGGTGTCACAAGTACTTTTCATCGTTTTAATTTCGTCCGATTTTTACACGTTTTTCGAGAAAAACTTTTATCGACTTACTTAACTTTTCACTACATATTATCGTCAATTCTCTCGACGAAATGTCATTTTGACATACCGAACTCTCGAAAAGGCTTAGGTTATTCAAACCCTAACCCTTAGGGTTTCGTCAGGTGAATAGTGTCTATTTCGTCTTTTTTCTCGAAAATATTTTTGTTTCCGGAAAAATTTTATTTTCGTCTTGAAAATTCTTGCTCGTCCAGTCTAGCTCGTAGCCAGAATCCTCCCATTTTATAATCATCCTAGGTTCTAGAAAAATTAATAAACACATAGAATAGAATATTATTAATAAAAATTCATTTTATAAATAACTAATTCTTTAAACTTAAATTCTGGACAATCCGATTTTTCGGGTTGTCACAACAATATAGAAAGAGGGGAATTGTAAAGAGTAATTAAGAACATAAATGTTTAACTAATGTATCACAATAGCAAGTGATTAAAACGTTAACAAGAGGTTGAACGTTAATAGGAAAGATGAACGATATTAAATGTAAATTACGTAAAACGATGTAAACGTTTAGTACATGCGTAGAACAAACATGTTGAAAGTACATTTGAGAGTAAGGCTTCAATGTTTGCATAGTGAAGATGGAAGTACAACGTATAAACGTTAGGAAACCATAATCAAAATAATATTAACATTTCCCCAGGTTCTTGATAACCAATATATTTGTTCTTGTCATAATATCAAAAATATTACAATCATTCACCCTATACTATTACATAAGTATTCTACGGGTTCGTCTTCGCCTTGCCCTTATCCTTGTCGGAGCCTTCGGTCCGTTCGATCTTAGCTGTGTTCATATGGTTCAAGCAAGGGTGAGCATGACTAGCTCAGCAAGTACAACATTTCTAATAAACAACATGCTTGAAACATAGGAATCGTATATCTTCAATAACTGAACAATAGTTACAAAGTACTATTGATAATTAAAAATAGCACTTCTTTTCCTTCAAAAAGTTTTACAATAACAATGTTCAGTAAAACATTCCGGTCAAAGACCTTGAGCATTTCATAAGTTCTTTTGAAAAGGACATCTCGGAACTAAGTTCGTAAGTCTGACATTATTTACGAGCACGTCTAGGTGATCAGCCTATAGTACTCTATGTTGATCAACACTACATTCAATAAACGTGTATATGTTTAAGTTGTGGCAATCTCACGTGCCTGTCATTTGAAGATAAAACATTTTTAGCATACTCAGTCTTCGTTTGAAAACCACACCAATATTAGTTTGGTAAATCATTGTCAACACTTTGATAGATTATAGGAAATCCAACATATCGTAAGTCTAGCCGAAAGAATTGGCATTGACTACATCAGACATTATCTCATGTGAAGATTACATGAATCACAAAGCTTGTCCAGATCGAACTGGAACAAGGGTTAGAGTACTTGCCTTTAGCGTCTGCTTACAAATATAACACGTGCACTTTAAGTCTTCAAGGTCTCTACTGTAGATGATAACATCACATAGCACATTAGGTCATGAATAATCATACATGGTTCCTAAAGAATCTTACCCTTCTTCTCAATCTAATTACGTATTAGATTTGTTATTTATTGATTCTGATTTTCCGTTATAGTTTACATTGTCATTCCGTTCATGTTCAATTGATTATCAACCTTTAATCATCATACATTAAGTGTTTAACAATGCCTTAACAATGTCATAATTGAGATTTAGTTCATTGTTAATTAGTTTACTTCCTTTCATTATTCATAAACCGTCCTTACTATGTCTTACCTAGTGCTGGCGTTGCGGCGCCAGCTTCTTCTCTTTAATCTGCGCTGCGGCACCACTTTGTAGTGGCTGAGGACAGGACTCGGCACTGCGGCACGAGTCCCAATGTTAAATGCCACGTTGCAACACAAAAGTTCAGTAGGTGATCTTCCTGGCTCGGCGCTGCAGCGCCCCATTTAAGCCTTGGGCTGGCGCCGCGGTGCCAGCTCTGTGCACCAGACACTTTTGATAGTTTTTCAACTTTGTGAGATTTTCGGGCTCGTAATTTCTTCGTTATAAGTCCGAATTGGCTCGTTCAAAAGCCTACGGTTCACAAATTACATATTCTACGTGTTCATGCAAGAATTTTATATTTTTGACTTTGTTAACTAAAAATTCACCTATTAGTCCATTTTTAACAAAAACGATAAACGTTCGTGAACGTTCAATGATCGTTTCTTCGTTCTAAGTCGAAATTCGGTCATTTTTGAGTCCGCAACTCTATAATGCCAAATACGACTTGCCTCCATCGAAAACCAACCTTTTCGAGTTCAAACACAAAATACGATTTCCATTCCGAGAATTTCACGAAATTCGACGATTATCGTCCAATTGTGTGAATTCCGACAAAACGTTATTACTAGTAATTTGTTCATCATTCCCAATAGATTCAATCCATTAATTATACATCTCATCCTACATATTACAACCTCTTATCTTTAAATTAGGTTATGGCTTATTCCTCATAAGTTCATATGTAAGACCCCGAATTTTATGAAATAAAAGTATTCAATTTTTCTTATAATTACAATTCAGTAAATGGTTAAATTGAAAAAAGTTTAAAGTTATGGGTGAAATATGATTTTTTTTTCAAAATAAGCAAGTGGTTATAAAATAATCATTGTTGTCGGGGAATATTCGTTTGGTCGTGGAATATTCTTTCTGTCGGAGAATATTCGTACGACGGCGCAGCTATTTGTGGGCCCCATAACGAATAACTGTCGGGTGAAGGAAAACGACAAATTTTAGTTTTTAAAAATAACGGCGTAGTTGTTACCGTTAACACTGTTGGAATACCCGTTGGTTAAAATACAGTAATACGCGTTATTGCACAGTAGCACACGGTATTGCATAGTATTTTTGAAATTATTGATTCTTACGTAAGAAGGCACTACAATAATTGTTACAGTAATTACTGTTCAATATTTTATTTTATTGATTCAATAATTGCTATGTTAAAATTTTGTATTATTGTTGTTCAATAATTATTGCTGCACAGTATTTTCCATTATCAGATCAATAATTCATATTATTTGAATAGTATTATTAGATAGCATTATTGACAATGTCTAGAAAGTTCTGTCTAAGGAGAGGTTTGGTCATCTAATTGCGCGCCAGTAAGGAGAAATCCTTATTGGAAAGCCCCCTCTTTCCTGAGAACGGCCTGGTTGTCATAAATGTGATTCTGTAATATTATTTGTGAATAATTAATTATTGATTCATATGATAAGAAAATATTTATTTTATGTGGATATAAATGAGGGATATATTTTTGTGGTTAAAAAATGAAGGAGTTAATGTTGAGATTTTTATCCGTATTTTTGTCGGAATGGAGGTATTAAAAATCAGGGTTTTTGAGATATTTTGCGGGGGTTATAATTTTTAATCCGACCGTTGGATCGTGGTAATTTTTGGATATGTTATACATATATAAGTTGAGTATATGTCCACAAATTTTGAACCGTTAAAAATGAACGTATGATTTATTATGAATTTTACGAGATGACTGGTTCAGAAATTGTTGAATTTTTGGAGTTTATCATTTTGGTGAAAAATTCTAGAATTGGTGGGCCCCACTTGTGGTTGGTGAAGAAATGTGCTGAATTATATTTCAAATGTGGTGGACGGGAATAGTAGCAGGTAAAGCCATCAGGTTGCAGGTCAAACCTACCAAAATTTTCCTATAAATAGAGGGCTAAGTTAGAATTGAAAATCACACCAGAAACATAAGTTTTCTCTCTTTCTCTCTCTATATTATGAAGCATATTTTGTGAGTATTTAGATACTTTGAGAGTTGCTATTCAGTGCAAGTTTCCTTCAGCATCATATCCGATATCCAGTCAGAAGTACTGCTCTTTTGAGGTAAGGGATTGTAAGGGATAGTAAGGGATATTAAGGGTTGTTATGTTTTTCAGTTTCGTAATTTTTCTGAACTTCAAAAATTCTGGAAAAATTTGAAATGATATTTTGATGAGTTTTCTTGATTGTGTCCAAAAATGGTGATTTTTGGATGTATAGATTGAGAGTTATGAATTTTATGAGAAAAGACTATTTTAAAAGTAACTGTTTATAATTTCTTGTGGTTAACTCCAAAATTGATGAAATGTTTATTGGGAGTACATGTATATGATAGAAGTGTACTCTGTAAATTTCAGAATTTTTAGACAAAAGTACAATTTTTGATAAATGTCTAAATATTCGGCTATTTTGGCCATATGAAAAATAGTAAATGACTTTTAAAAATTCTGAGAAAAATATATGTTCACTATGTGACTATATTATGCTAAATCTCAGAAAAGAAATATTTTTGGAACTGATTTGGTATTTTTCATGAAAATGGTCTAGTTATGAGTAAATGAATTAAATATGTTTTTGTGAAGTAAGAAAATTGGAAAATAGGATTTTATGGCTTGAGAATCCTATATATGAGGTATATGCAGATTTTTGATGAGGGTTTTGGTTATTGATGATGAAATTGTAAGAGTTGGCATTTTATGATGATTAAATACATTAATTAGTAAAGTGTAAACAATTTAAATAAATTGTTTATAAGCTTAAGAAATGTTATTCTTTCAATATCATTATACCGAAATATTGGTATAGATTTTATTGTGGAATTTCTACCTTTTTGAGTCGAGTTACTATTTACGAGTTACTATTCATGAGTTACTATTCACGAGTTACTATTCACGACAAAATTAGTTTCTTTTACTAACCAAATTATAGTTGATTTATGAATATTACTCTTGAGATTAAATCTATATGTTGATTATATTGATTTTATTATCGTATATAACATTTTTATAACCTTGATGTTGAATTTCTCTTTCACTGGAGTGTAAAGATGGGTAGATTATTGGTATGATCATGACTAGGGTTCTCTTTGGCCTGTAGTGTAAAGTTGAATTGTGACTGGTATGATCATGACCATTGAATTTACAATTGAATATCTTTAGCTTAAGTGTAAAGATGAATTGATTAACATGGTTATAATTATGGTGTATATAAATTCTGAAATGATTATATATTTCTTTGAGATATGAATATATTTGGCCTGTAGTGCAAATATTAATTGTTGAGGAATATCTTTGGCTTGTAGTGCAAAGATGAATTGTAGATGAATATCTTTGGCCAGTAATGCAAAGATGAACTGTTGATGAATATCTTTGGCCTGTAGTGCAAAGATGACTTGTTGATGAATATCTTTGGCCCGTAGTGCAAAGATGAAGTTATTAGTATGATTATGAACAGGAACTGTGATTTGGTATAACCATGATGTTTGATGTTTCAGGTGATGAAAATTATCTTCGTCCTAGATGAGAAGAGGAATTTAGAACTACAGTTATGATTATGAGTTATTCATATGATTGTGGACCAGAATTGTTGATTGATGTTACAGGGATAAAACATTGTTGGTGGATTTTTAACATGGAGAAAATAATAGACTTTATAGTCTATTTGACTCTTCTAATGGATTGCTCGTTCCGCTGCAACTATGGTTGAAATTTTTATCATTTACCATATGTTCTAAATCTCTGATTTATTATTGATGAAGGCTATTGATAATTTAATTATCTTTAGTCATGATATTCTTTACTGAGCTAGTTGTGCTCACCCTTTTGCTTCACAATTCCTTTCAGGTAATAAGAGTGTAGCTGGGTCGAGCGGGGGTAACAAGGGAATAGAACGGTGGTCATCATTTAGTAGTTATATTTGGTGAAGAAAATAGGGTGAGGCGAACCCAACGTTGGAAGGGTGTTTTGTCACTATCATACAAGATGTCTAACGACATACAACCTCGTGTCATCATAAGACAGGGATGTGCTCATCCACTTGCTGAGTATATCTATGGGCACTACCTATATAATCTTGGTGTTTGTTTGAAGTATAATTCTCAATTAGAGACAGTGGAGATAATGATAAGTCAAGAGAAGACTCACCATTGGGAAGAATATGATAGTAATCTTCTCGTTTTTCTTTGGGGTCTATTGGGTCAACCAAGGATAATTCTGTGGCCATATGATATCTATCATAACCTAGACGCGTGGCCTCCCATGTACGAAGGTTTCCTTGAGCACTTCCCAAAGATTCTAATTTCTAAAACAGTTTTTGACTATACCTTTATGTAAGGTGTTATTGTGAGGTGATGTCCACGGTTGGAACATGAGTCACATTTGGTATATATTTGTATCCAAACTCACAGCATATGTGTTGTTGTATTTTGCACGACAATTGTTGTAATAAAGTTGTAGTTGTTTTCTGTACCATGTATTTGACGACTCAGAATGGGTTGGGTGGAATGGACCTATTTTGGGGTCGTTACATCATAACTTATTTAGGTTTAAGTTACTTATTCATGACTTATTCGGCTTAAGTCCATTGATTATTCCATTCTCATATGTTTTTAGCATACATGATCATCACTTCTCTATCAAGCTATCATGGTAGAGATAGAAGAATATAGGACAAGAGTCTTACCCTTGATGACTAGCTTCTCCTTCTTGAAAAATTAACAATGGAAGTTTTGACTTAATAGTGCTTATTCTCTTTAACACTTAAGTTGTTTTGGGTTGGATGAAACTAACAAACAACAAATGAATTGCAAGGCTTGGTATTTATAGAGTTTCAAAAGCTAGGGTAAATGGGTCATTAAAACATCCACCTCCTTACTAACCTCCTTACTATTCACTACTTTCTCACTAAGTAAACTTGCCAACCACACTAAATACTTGGTCAATACATAACATGCTAGCTCATCACAACTAATACTTGGCCACCACATAAAGGTCTTGGTCACTAATTCACCCATAGGTTGCCCCATGGATCTAGCTTTACCCATTGGATCATTACTTGGGCTTAGGTCTTAATTCACTTAACTTATCTTTGGGCTTGCATTAATTTACTATGGGCTTTATATTATTAACCACTTGGGCTTAACATTAATCCCACATAGGTATACACCTTTATTCATATTGGACTTGTTCTTCATACAAAATCCACAAATTCATTTCATTATACTTTAATTTCTTAACGTTCTCCAATTAAGTCCGCATGCGAAATATTTCGTTTTCCATACTTAGATTATTATTACATAATCTATCTCACCTCGATATTATAACGTTACGTATTTCTCGAAAGTTCAAAAATAATTCCCGAGCGGAAAATGATGAATAGTATTTTTTGAAAAAAAATTCGAAAAACTTTTATTTTTGTCTTGAAAATTCAAACACTTTAATTCTCTCACGTAGTTAAAATACTACGACGTTCCGACGTTTCTAGGTTATAGAACGACATTCATCTTACTAACAAATAATAACAAATAATATTATTTTATTCATTATTAAAAGTATTTACAAAAGGTTCGATTTTCCGGGGCGTTACACTCTCTCCCCCTTATAAGGATTCTGTCCCCAGAATCTTGCAAAAAAAAAATTACACAAACAAATGAGGGTAATTCTTCTTTATATTTTCTTCCAATTCCCATGTTGCTTCTTCGACATCGTGGTTCTTCCATAACACCTTTACAGATGGTATAACTTTGCTCCATAGAACTTGCTCTTTTCGATCAATGATTTGAGTTGGCATTTCCTCATAGGTTAAGTCCTTCTCGATATGAATCGGCTCATACTCTATTACGTGTTTGTAATCAAGCTTATAGGGTCGTAATACAGATACGTGAAACACGTTATGTATTCGTTCTAGGTCTGGAGGTAACGCTACCACGTAAGCTACCCCTCCTACTTTTTCTAATATCTCAAAAGGTCCTATAAACCTGGGACTTAATTTTCCTTTCTTTCCGAAGCGTAACTTTCCTTTCCAGGGAGATACCTTTAGAAATGCATACGAGCCTACCTCGAACTCCCTATTTACTCGATGCGAATCTGTAAACTTCCTTTGTCTATCTTGAGCTGCTACCAATCACATTCGTATTAGCATCACAATTTCCGTTATTTGCTGCACCAATTCTGGTCCTAGCATTTAGCGTTCTCCCACTTCATCCCAATACAATGGTGTTCTGCATTTTCTCCCATACAAGGCTTCGTAGGTCGGTATACCTATGCTTGCATGATAACTGTTGTTATATTCAAATTCTACTAATGGTAGATGATCATCCTAACTACCCT
Source organism: Panax notoginseng (assembly GCA_016801055.1). Classification (NCBI taxonomy): domain Eukaryota; kingdom Viridiplantae; phylum Streptophyta; class Magnoliopsida; order Apiales; family Araliaceae; genus Panax; species Panax notoginseng. Next base: position 98,015,993 of record CM029018.1, read on the forward strand.
TGAAATCCATGACGCAAGATCTCAGCATATCATCTAACGTCTGAATTGTTCTCTCGCTCTGTCCATCGGTTTATGGATGATATACCGTACTCAACTTCAATTGCGTCCCCAATTATTCTTAAAGACTTCTCCAAAAGTTCGATGTGAATTGTGGGTCACGATCTGACACAATCGAAACTGGTACTCCATGTCTGGAAATAATTTCCTTAGCATAAAGTTTAGCTAACTGGTCTAAGTTATACTTAATTCTAATTGGCAAAAAGTGAACCGACTTCGTCAACTGGTCCACTATTACCCAAATCGCATCATATCCCTTCTGAATAGTCGGAAGTCCCACCACAAAGTCCATCATGATATGCTCCCACTTCCACTCCGGAATCTCTAATGACTGTAGCAAACCACTTGGTCATTGATGTTCGGCCTTTTCTTTCTGACAAGTCAAGCACCTACTCACATACTCGACTATTTCTCTCTTCATGTTCGACCACCAAAAACTCTGTCGAAGGTCTTGATACATCTTAGTTCTACCAAGATGAATCGAGTACCTCAAACTGTGAGCCTCCTATAAAACTTGCTCGTTGAATTCTGTCTCATTTGGAACCCAAATTCTTCTCTCAAATCTTAATAATCCCTCATTATCAAGACTGTACTTAATAACCGCTTCCTCATCTGGTCACACTCATCAGTTTTTGAGCCGCACCTCCTTAACTCTCTCTACGATGGTAGATTGGATCTCCGTCAGAAATAGTCTTTGTCCCGCTTCACTTGGCAATTCCACCTCTAACTTCATTCTAGCCATCTCTGTTATTAACTCAGTTTGAGCCGTTAACATAGATAACTTTTCTCGACCCTTCCTACTTAAGGCATCGGCAACTATATTGGCTTTTCCAGGGTGATACAGGATTTCACAGTCGTAATCCTTTATCAACTCCAGCCATCTCCCCTGTCTCATATTCAACTCCTTCTGTATGAAGATATATTTTAGACTCTTGTGGTCTGTGTATATCTCACATTTTTCCCCGTAAAGATAATGTTGCCATATCTTTAAGGAAAAAACTACAGCGGCTAGTTCCAGATCATGAGTAGGGTAAACTTTCTCATAATTCTTCAACTACCTAGATGTGTACGCAATGACCTTGCCATGCTGCATGAGCACGCAACCAAGTCCTCTATGCGAAGCATCGCTATAAACTACGAAATTTTTTGTGTCATCGGGTAATGACAAAACAGGCGCTTCACTCAATCTCTTCTTCAGTTCTTGAAAACTGTCCTCGCACTTCTCAGTCCACGCATATTTCACCGTCTTTCTTGTCAAATTAGTCAACGGAGTAGCTATCTTCGAAAAATCTTGGATGTATCTCCGATAGTAACCCGCTAAACCTAAGAAACTCCATACCTCAATCGGCGTTTTCGGTTGTTCCCAATTCATCACAGCTTCCACCTTCGCTGGATCCACTGAAATCCCGTCCTGGTCAATGACATGCCCTAAAAACTATACCCTCTCTAACCAAAATTCATATTTTGTGAATTTCTCATACAACTTCTCCTTCCTTACTGTTTTCAACACTATTCTTAGGTGTTCAACATGATCTTCTAACATCTTAGAATAAACTAGAATATCATCGATAAACACCACGACGAACTTGTCCAAATATTATTTGAACACTCTGTTCATCATATCCATAAATGCAGCTGGTGCATTAGTTAATCCAAATGGCATCTCCAGAAATTTGTAATGACCATAACGAGTCATGAATGCTATCTTTGGTACGTCTTCATTCCTAACCTTCAGTTGATGATACCCCGTCCTTAAATCTATTTTAGAAAAATACTTTGCCCCTTTCAACTAATCAAAAAGATCATCGATCCTGGGCAATGGGTACTTATTCTTTATCGTTAACTTGTTCAACTCTCAGTAGTCGATACAAAGTCTCAACGATCCGTCCTTCTTTTTAACAAACAGTACCGGTGCTCCCCACGGCGAAACACTCGGTTGTATGTACTTCCTGTCCAACAGTTCTTGTAACTGCACCATCAACTCCTTCATTTCCATTGGCGCTATATGATACGGTGTCCTGGAAACTGGTGCCGCTCCTGGCACAATGTCTATCACAAACTCGGTTTCCCTATCCAGTGGAAGACCTGGCAACTCACTTGAAAATACATCCATGAATTCCCTCACTATAGGTATTTGTTCCATGGTCACTCCCACTCTCTGGGTATCAACTACATGGCACAAATAACCTACACACCACTTCCTCAATAGTTTCCTAGTTTGTATCATAGTAAGACAACACGAATGTCCCAACGATTTATTACCGTAAAATATTACCTGAGGTTATCTTAACGTTCTAATATTTACGCATTTCTTTTGACAATCTATGATTGCCCCATGGTTAACCAACCAATACATCCCGAGAATTACGTCGAATTCTCCTAGTTTTATCGGTATCAGATCTACCGATAATTTACAACCCCGAATGTCTACGCAACAACTCCTATGAATATCTTCAACAGGAATTACCTCTTCATTTGCTACCTTAATATTTAAATGTATAGGCAACTTTTCGGGAAGTAATCCTAATCGCCTAGCAAAATCACTTGCGATAAACGAACAAGTAGCACCCGAGTCAAACAGCATGTATGCATTTAGGTCGTTGATCGGAATAATTAATACATGCGACTACGTTCCCTTAGGCCATCGCATCTTGGACGGTCATATTAAAGGTACGGGCCATCGGCCTACTTGACTGCGTTGGACTCCCAATAGTTAACTTACCACTACTGGCGCCATTATTCCCATCTGTCCCCTTCTTCGGGCAGTTCTTTGCCATGTGGTCAATTGACCCACACACAAAGCATCCATGATTTTTCTTCGGACTTGGACAGTTAGGCACAATTTGCCCTTCCTGTCCACAATTGTAACACACTGCTTTACCCTTGAGACAGACTCCTAAGTGAGTCTTCCCACAGGTCTTACAGGCCTCCATCCTCCTCTTCGGGTCTCCTTGTTTCACTCCGGTATTTCCAGAGCTAACCACCTTCCGCTTATACCCTTCGCCACTCCCGCTGGCTCCCTCGATCTTCACTCCCCCATCCACTTTCCCCTTATTTTTCTTATCCTTGTGGTACTGGCTCAACGCCTCGCTACCACCTTCGGCGATTATCGCCTTCTCTAAAATGGTTCCAAAGGAAGTACTTTGGAATGCGGATATGCGATTATAAAGCTAGGGTTTCAAACCCTGCTCGAACCGTCGCACCTTCCTAACCTCGGTGTCCACTTGGTGTGGAGCGAACCTCGCAAGTTCATTAAACTTGGCGGCGTATTGGGGAACCGTCATGTCCCCTTGCTTCAATTCCAGAAACCGCATCTCCATCCTTCCATGCATGCTCGTGGGAAAGTAGTTCTCGAAGAATATCTTCTTGAACCTCGCCCACGTCAAATTCTCAATCCCGGTCCTAACCTGGTTGGCCTCCCACCAAAAGTTAGCCTCTCCCTTCATCATGTAGGTTGCAAAGGCAACCTTCTAAGCCTAATCGACATTTGCAATGACAAATGCATTCTCAATTTTCTTCACCTATGTTTGGGCTTCGATAGGGTCCGTAGTTCCTTTGAATCCCGGCGGACCCACGCTTTTGAAATCCTTAAACGTAGTAGCTCGTACTACACCAGGATTCACGGGGATGTTAGCCCCAGTTTTATTAAGTGCGGCTGTTAAAAGATTTACAAACTCCTGAATGGGGTTAACCGGACCTCCCTCCAGTTGATTTACGTTTGCTCCTTGGTTACGGGGTACTCTCCTTGGCGGCATTTTGCTGTTACAATAAACAACACATTTCTTTATTATTCATTTCCTGTTAGTTAGTTATTATCCAAGTTTAAACAATAACTTAAACATTCATTACTCATCATGTTCCGAAAAAAGGATTATATTGATTCATTGTAGTATAACACTACATCGGTTACATTACATAGTCTAAGCTGATTATATTACTTTCCCACAATTGCTTTCCAAAAATTGGGATTTACAAAAGACTACCCTTTGTTATACAAAAGAGGGTTTTACGTCACTATTAGATACACAATATTTACATATCTAACTACTCTATCTACTAATAGATTACATCTGCCTTAAGGCATTATCAAAATATGCCTTGGCAAGACCGGCAATAATATCATGGCTGATAATATGCAGCGTCTGCCTTGCCTCCACGGGATAGCCAGCTACCTGTTGCTCGAAGTCCGCATGAGAACTCCTATAAATATAGGACATTCTTTCTGTCTTCTTCTTTTTGGTCTTTAGCTCCCCCTGAGCTCAAAGACCTCCAGTTTCAGCTTATGCACCTTGTCCTTGGCTAAAATCTTCTCATCGTGTTCCTGTTCCCACATCGACTCCATGTTTGTCTTATCCTCTAAGACAGCTGTTGATCGATTTCGCAATCAATGAATACGTGCAAGTATACACGGTCAACACGTAATAAAGTGATAAGAAAAGTATCGTTCCCACGAGGAATTATTTAATAAAAATCACCAAGTACTAATTCTTAACCAAATCAATTTTATTTAAACAACCATAAATTATGATTTTTCTAATTAAGAAAACTAAATTAATCAATTAAAACTAGATTACTCTAAAAAAACTAAATTGCTTTATGACTAAATTCAGATAAATAAAGATTAAGACTTCAATATCCCCAATTATGAACTATAAATCAATTATCCAACTATCCCAATTATTATGCCTACTGAATTGTTAACAGAAATTCTCAAATGCCAAAAGTCCTTTTCCAAGTGATCAATTGCCTTCTATTTAATCCAGATTAATCTTGCTATATTTCTATGCAAAACAATTGAATTAAACTCGTTACAAACCCAATTCCTTATGCGTTACATATGGTGAAGAGATATTTCCATTCTATTCACAAACCTAATTATTCACTGTGCAAATAACTAAGTCACATGTCATCATGCCCAGTTCTAATCCTAGAATTTCTCTTCCAATTCCTTCTAGAGTAACAAGGTAATTACTGATCAGATAATTAATCAATAAGATCAAGACAAGATAAACAATTCATTTTGACATAAATAATTGGAATAAATCGAATAACTAATTCATAGACATAAAAGGTTCAATTGAAATCTCAATAAAAGAGTTAGTTCATAATTAATGAATTGAAACTAAGAATCCACAATTGAATAGACATTAAAAGATAAAAGTATGATAAGAGAAGAGAATAGAATCTGTTGTCAGCAAATCTGATGCTCCCCTCTTGCTCCTGCTCTTGATCTTCAATGATCTCCAAGTTGCTTCAATCTCTAATGGCTAATTAAGAACTAGGGTTTAGATTCTAATCTAATAGAGTGTTTAATCTAGTCTAATCTATGTAATCCCCCTTTATTTTATGTCTTACATCATATATTTATAGGTTACAAGTCTAATTTTTAGGTTAGGAACAAACCCAATCCAATTTGGAGTCAAAAAGATGTCAAAATTAGCCCCAAAACGCGTCCAAGCCTTTCCACTGACTTCCCCAGCGCCCCGGCGCTGGGCACGGCGCTAGGATTCTGCCCCCTAGCGCCCCGGCGCTGGAAATAGGCATGAAATGGGCGCCCCGGCGCTGGCCACTTTTTTGACATTTTCTGCTCCGACGTCCTTTGGGAAAATGGCCATAACTTCTTCGTTCGAACTCCGATTTCGATGTTTCAAGATGTTCCGGAAAGAGGAGAAGTAGATCTACAACTTTCATTCTTTAAGTGTTTCGAAATAAGGTCCGTAGAAATACACAAATTGACTTTGAAGTGACTGCTGTGTAAATGGTAAGCCAAAAACGCGCATCTAGCCACCCCGAACGTCGATCCATGTAACTTTTGTCCCAATTCCTACAAAACAATATAAAACATGCATGAATAGACACAAACACATAAAAACATCCTAAAAGACTTGAGAACAACAATAAATTAAGCCCGAATGTATCCAATTCATGTGTATAAAACTCACTCATCAAATACTCCCAAACTTAAACATTTGCTTGTCCACAAGGAAAAACACAAAAATGTTATACAATGCAATGTAATGAAACTAATCTATATGCCTACGAATCCAACAGTAATGACAGAAACAAGTCTATTTAACCGGCCTTAGAGAAATCAAGTAAACATGATAATACATCATATTAAAACAAATCAGTAATTTCCCAATCACTCATCAAATCTTAGACTGTTATCACTGATATAGTGCGTGTGTGCTCCAAAACAATGTTAACTAATATAAAATCAAATTTAACACATAATAGGCCTCTTTAAAGGCATCATACAGTGAAAACTCACAAAATTCACGAACAAGCTAGATCCAACTAAAGTTAAACATCCACCAAGTTCAAGAGTCCAATCCGGGATACTTATGTTTTACTTTTCATTACGGGGGCTTTTTGCTCTTTTCCCGTTTTTTTTTTAACCATGACTGTGCAATGTCTCATTCCATTAGGCTAACAGTGTCACCCCTTAGCGAGCTTTCGACCAACGACTCCCAGACCATATAAGACCTTAGGGCGCTAGGTTTTAAGATACCCCTTCGGGCGTACTTACTCAAGTAACAAAGGCCCCGAAACAAAACTAGCCACGGTAATTTTTATTTTTATTTTTTTCTTTTTTTTTTTTTTTTTTTTTTAGCGAAGCTTATATATCCCAAATTTTCCCCCCAAACTTAAGTTTTTATCAAAATTTAGCCATCTCCGCCTATTCATGTCTTTCATTCCTTCACATTAGTATTATCCTTAAGAAATTCATTATGTATCAATTTAAACTTAATCAGTCAACATAGCTGTTATTAACGTGCTAACCTTAATTATACCAGTTTCAAACAGGAAAAGATTCAATTCATAACAAGAAATCACATCAAAGCCTGAATATTCAATACTATACTTATCTACTTAACTCCAGTCTCATCATTGGCCAAAATAGACTTTTACTATCTAACAGTTGGAATCATGCAAATATAAACTAACTGCAACAAACATAGTAAACTAACTACTATTTTTGCAATTTTTAAATTTTTTTTTTTTAAAACAAAAAACTGAATGCAAAAACTAAATGTAAATAACCCGAAAATATAACGAACTACAATGTAAATAACTAACTATATGCAATACGACACTAAAATGCCCCCAAACTTAAACTAGACATTGTCCTCAATGGCTACAATAGAAAAAATTAAAGCAGAGGACTTCCCTGAAAATATAGCAATCTTCCTCCTTGTCCGCTAAGTTTGGAGAATAGGCTAAGCACATGGAACAAATTGGGCACCACACTTGAATTTGACTTGAATAACCTGTAAAACCATGATATAAGCACTTTTATTAAATCCTAAATAAATGAAAATTCAAAACTACTAATATAAAACTTAATAAAAACTAAAAATAAAAATTAAACTTGGGTTGCCTCCCAATAAGCGCTTGTTTTATAGTCTCAGCCTGACTTCTTCAATTCTCTATCCAATTCCCCTACGAAATTTGAGGAACCCTCCATCCATCGGAAATAATATAACTTTTGGTAGGTTCCCATTTGTAATGGTGAATCTAAGTCACCTAGCATTCTCTTTTTAGATCGGATCCCCATTAAATATGACAAACAACTAGGTGCTTTCCCCATTGTGTCTGTGATCAGAGTGTGGAATGGAAGCTTGTCAAACACAATGGGCTCTTCCTCTATCTTCTCTTTTTCATCCCACCATGACTCCACAGTTGTACTAGCTCTTATGTCATAAAGAGCTTTGCCGACGACATGACTGCCAATTGGGCATGGTTTTGCAAAACTGCCCGGATTCTTGAACTTTGGTGGAGAAGGTACATGGGACACTAATGAAATCGATTCATCTTCGTTGAATCTTACAGTTAAATCTTCGTTGATCTCCTTTTGTTTGTTCCCAATTGTTTTCTCTCTTTCAACATCTATATCATTTGGCCCATCCGGTTGCAGATTTGGTTCGGACTCATCATCAGTTTCGTCATCCATGTCATGGAGCCAAGTGTATTGAGGATGGTTGTTCAACGCTTGTGCTATCTGCCCCAATTGATTTTCCAGATTCTTTATCGACGCACCTTGGCTTTTCATATTCAGTTCTATTTGATTCAATTTTTTGTCTTGTGCCTCGTTCCTTTTTTCAGAAGCTTTAATAAATTTTTCCAAGGCTTCCTCCAAATTTGAATGGTCTTCCTGTTGTAGTGGAGGTGGACACGACAAATCCGGTGGGTATGTTGGACTTGGAGCATAAAATTGATCTTGATTGTTACTCCATGAAAAATCCGGGTGATACCCCCAATCCTGATGATAATTGTTGGGATAGACATGACTATAGCTCCCTACAAACTTAGTTGATTTGGCATTTATGGCACATTGATATGTAGCATGACTCCCATCACATAACTCACAAACCATAGCTACTTGCTGCGTGGATGGTGGACTCCATGTCTCTATTTTCATAGCTATTGCGGCCACCTGTGCTGCCAATGCAGAAAGTTTCTCGAGTCTGTCAATCTCCGCTCCCCTTGGTTGAGTCATGTTCGTGTATGGCCATTGATACGTAAAGTCATCCATGGTACCTAAAAAGAGAGAAATATAGGAAGAGAATTAAAAATAAAAATAAAAATGTTTAAATTAAGACTAAATTGATTGAAATTAATATTGGTAAATAATTATTAAATTAATTCCCCGGCAGCGGCGCCAAAAACTTGTTGATCGATTTCGCAATCAATGAATACGTGCAAGTATACACGGTCAACAAGTAATAAAGTGATAAGAAAAGTATCGTTCCCACGAGGAATTATTTAATAAAAATCACCAAGTACTAATTCTTAACCAAATCAATTTTATTTAAACAACCATAAATTATGATTTTTCTAATTAAGAAAACTAAATTAATCAATTAAAACTAGATTACTCTAAAAAAACTAAATTGCTTTATGACTAAATTCAGATAAATAAAGATTAAGACTTCAATATCCCCAATTATGAACTATAAATTAATTATCCAACCATCCCAATTATTATGCCTACTGAATTGTTAACAGAAATTCTCAAATGCCAAAAGTCCTTTTCCAAGTGATCAATTGCCTTCTATTTAATCCAGATTAATCTTGCTATATTCCTATGCAAAACAATTGAATTAAACTCGTTACAAACCCAATTCCTTATGCGTTACATATGGTGAAGAGATATTTCCATTCTATTCACAAACCTAATTATTCACTGTGCAAATAACTAAGTCACATGTCATCATGCCCAGTTCTAATCCTAGAATTTCTCTTCCAATTCCTTCTAGAGTAACAAGGTAATTACTGATCAGATAATTAATCAATAAGCTCAAGACAAGATAAACAATTCACTTTGACATAAATAATTGGAATAAATCGAATAACTAATTCATAGACATAAAAGGTTCAATTGAAATCTCAATAAAAGAGTTAGTTCATAATTAATGAATTGAAACTAAGAATCCACAATTGAATAGACATTAAAAGATAAAAGTATGATAAGAGAAGAGAATAGAATCTGTTGTCAGCAAATCTGATGCTCCCCTCTTGCTCCTGCTCTTGATCTTCAATGATCTCCAAGTTGCTTCAATCTCTAATGGCTAATTAAGAACTAGGGTTTAGATTCTAATCTAATAGAGTGTTTAATCTAGTCTAATCTATGTAATCCCCCTTTATTTTATGTCTTACATCATATATTTATAGGTTACAAGTCTAATTTTTAGGTTAGGAACAAACCCAATCCAATTTGGAGTCAAACAGATGTCAAAATTAGCCCCAAAACGCGTCCAAGCCTTTCCACTGACTTCCCCAGCGCCCCGGCGCTGGCCACTTTTTTGACATTTTTTGCTCCGACGTCCTTTGGAAAAATGGCCATAACTTCTTCGTCAGAACTCCGATTTCGATGATTCAAGATGTTCCGGAAAGAGGAGAAGTAGATCTACAACTTTCATTCTTTAAGTGTTTCGAAATAAGGTCCGTAGAAATACTCAAATTGACTCTGAAGTGACTGCTGTGTAAATGGTAAGCCAAAAACGTGCATCTAGCCACCCCGAACGTCGATCCATGTAACTTTTGTCCCAATTCCTACAAAACAATATAAAACATGCATGAATAGACACAAACACATAAAAACATCCTAAAAGACTTGAGAACAACAATAAATTAAGCCCGAATGTATCCAATTCATGTGTATAAAACTCACTCATCAACAGCTTGGAGTTCTGCTTTCAACTCCTTAACCTCCTGACAGTAATGGATGTTTCTATCCAAAACTGACATAAAAAGTGACATCATTGACTCCTCCGCAGCCATCTCTGCTGCTATTGCTACTGGGTTGAAGGATACTGCCTCTACCTCTTCCTCCAACATGTCGTCAAACACGAACATATAGTCTAGGCTCTCTGAGTCTCCAGACTCCACCACCACTACTTCGGGCTCTGCTGCTATGGGGTTTGGTATAATCTCTATCTGATTAACCGACCCTTCGCTGACTATCTGTACGTCTCTATTTTCTCCTGACATCTATAACATTACAATAAGTTTGATTAGTAAACGTCAGTAGAATAATAAAAACACATAACATATATAATGCATTTTTATAAGGTTAATTTTTGTCTTTTATTTCTTTGACTTTTCTTAAGGTTATGACTTAAGGTTTAAATACCCCTTAAGTTTTATAACCTAATTCTTTGATACCAACCTGTGACGCTCCCAAATCCGAGTATCTTCCAACTCGACAGATGGTGCTACACGGTACTACCATTCATACATACATTCAATTGAAAAGCCTCAATAGAACGAATGTCTTCTATATAATCAAAATAATATTAACATTTCCCCAGGTTCTTGATAACCAATATATTTGTTCTTGTCATAATATCAAAAATATTACAATCATTCACCCTATACTATTACATAAGTATTCTACGGGTTCGTCTTCGCCTTGCCCTTATCCTTGTCGGAGCCTTCGGTCCGTTCAATCTTAGCTGTGTTCATATGGTTCAAGCAAGGGTGAGCATGACTAGCTCAGCAAGTACAACATTTCTAATAAACAACATGCTTGAAACATAGGAATCGTATATCTTCAATAACTGAACAATAGTTACAAAGTACTATTGATAATTCAAAATAGCACTTCTTTTCCTTCAAAAAGTTTTACAACAACAATGTTCAGTAAAACATCAATTTCGGTCAAAGACCTTGAGCATTTCATAAGTTCTTTTGAAAAAGACATCCTCAAACTAAGTCTGTAAGTCTGACATTACTTACGAGCACGTCTAGGTGATCAGCCTATAGTACTCTATGTTGATCAACACTACATTCATTAAACGTGTATACGTTTAAGTTGTGGCAACTTCACGTGCCTGTGGTTTGACGACAAAACATTTTTAGCATACTCAGTCTTCGTTTGAAAACCACACCAATATTAGTTTGGTAAATCATTGTCAACACTTTGATAGATTATAGGAAATCCAACATATCGTAAGTCTAGCCGAAAGAATTGGCATTCACTTCATCAGACATTATCTCATGCGAAGATTACATGATCATAAAGCTTGTCCAGATCGAACTGGAACAAGGGTTAGAGTACTTGCCTTTAGCGTCTGCTTACAGATATAACACGTGCACTTTAAGTCTTTAAGCTCTCTACAGTAGATGATAACATCACATAGCACATTAGGTCATGAATAATCATATATGGTTCCTAAAGAATCTTACCTTTCTTCTCAATCTAATTGCGTATTAGATTTGTTATTTATTGGTTCCAGCTTTCCGTTATAGTTTACATTGTCATTCCGTTCATGTTCAATTAATTATCAACCTTTAATCATCATACATTAAGTGTTTAACAATGCCTTAACAATGTCATAATTGAGATTTAGTTCATTGTTAATTAGTTTACTTCCTTTCTTTATTCATAAACCCTCCTTACTATGTCCTGCCTAGTGCTGGCGCTGCGGCGCCAGCTTCTTCTCTTTAATCCGCGTTGCGGTGCCACTTTACAGTGGCTGAGGACCGGAATCGGCGCTACGGCGCCAAAGTTTAGTAGGTGATCTGCCTGGCTCGGCGCTGCAGCGCCCCATTTAAGCCTTGGGCTGGCGCCGCGGCGCCAGCTCTGTGCACCAGACACTTTTGACAGTTTTTCAACTTTGTGAGATTTCTAGGCTCGTAACTTCATCGTTATAAGTCCGAATTGGCTCGTTCAAGAGCCTATGGTTCACAAATTACATACTCTACGTGTTCAGGCAAGAATTTTATATTTTCGACTTTGTTAACTAAAAATTCACCTATTAGTCCATTTTTAACGAAAACGATAAACGTTCGTGAACGTTCAACGCTCGTTTCTTCGTTCTAAGTCGAAATGCGGTCATTTTCGAGTCCGCGGCTCTATAATGCCAAATACGACTTGCCTCCATCGAAAACTAACGTTTTTGAGTTCAAACACAAAATACGATTTCCATTCCGAGAATTTAATGAATTCGATGATTATCGTCCAATTGTGAGAATTTCGGCAAAATGTTATTACTAGTAATTTGTTCATCATTCCCAATAGATTCAAGCCATTAATTAGACATCTCATCCTACATATTAAAACCTCTTATCTTTAAATTAGGTTATGGCTTATTCTTCATAAGTTAATAACTTTTTTAGGTTCAAGTTACTTATTCATGACTTATTCGACTTAAGTCCATTGATTATTCCATTATTATATGTTTTTAGCATACATGATCATCACTTCTCTATCAAGCTATCATGGTAGAGATAGAAGAATATAGGACAATAGTCTTACCCTTGATGACTAGCTTCTCCTTCTTGAAAAATTAACAATGGAAGTTTTGACTTAATAGTGCTTATTCTCTCTAAAACTTAAGTTGTTTTGGGTTGGATGAAACTAACAAACAACAAATGAATTGCAAAGCTTGGTATTTATAGAGCTTCCAAATCTAGGGCAAATGAGTCATTAGAACATCCACCTCCTTACTAACCTCCTTACTATTCACTACTTGCTCACTAAGTAAACTTGTCAACCACAATAAATACTTGGTCAATACATAACATGCTTGCTCATCACAACTAATACTTGGCCACCACATAAAGGTCTTGGTCACTAATTCACCCATGGGTTGCCCCATGGATCTAGCTTTACCCATTGGATCATTACTTGGGCTTAGGTCTTAAATCACTTAACTTATCGTTGGGCTTACATTAATTTACTATGGGCTTTATATTATTAACCACTTGGGCTTAACATTAATCCCACATAGGTTTACACCTTTATTCATATTGGACTTGTTCTTCATACAAAATCTACAAATTCATTTCATTAGACTTTAATTTCTTAACGTTCTCCAATTAAGTCCGCATGCAAAATATTTTATTTTTCATACTTAGATTATTATTATATAATCTATCTCACCTCGATATTATAACATTACGTATTTCTCGAAAGTTCAAAAATAATTCCCGAGCGGAAAACGATGAATAGTGTTTTTCAAAAAAATTCTCGAAAAACTTTTTTTCGTCTAGAAAATTCAAACACTTTAATTCTCTCATATAGTTAAAATACTACGACGTTCCGACGTTTCTAGGTTATAGAACGACATTCATCTTACTAACAAATAATATTATTTTATTCATTATTAAAGTATTTACAAAAAGTTCGATTTTTCGGGGCGTTACATAAAGTAAGAAGTGAAATTAATATAAACCAATGTTTGACATCAAGTATGTGCTTAATTGGTATGTGTAGGACTTCGTAACTGTGTAGACCGTTTGACGGGAAAAATTAGCGTAAACTTATAGAAGAACGCTTAAGGCATGTTTTTTAAACTTCTGATTTATTTGCGCAAGTGTTTACTTCATTTGATTATGTTCTTATGAAGCTTATATGATGTTTTAAAATAAAATGAACACAACTCTTTTACGATTGTGTGAATTCCATGCTTATGAAAATCTTTTAATATTTATATAAGTATTCAAGCGATGTTATGATATAAATTGTTTAAGACAATGTTGATGCCATTGTTCGGCTAGCCAAATGCTAAAATATTTTATGAATTTGTTAATAAATCTTTTAAAATGTTATTTGTGAAAAGTTAAGCTATCTATCGCTATTGGGTAAAATCTATATACGCTCACACGCAAGTGTACGTGGTCAACAAGTAATAAAATGATAAGTCAAGTATCGATCCCACAGAGACTTAATAAGAAATTAATCCTACAATTACCAGTTTTATATTAATCCAAATTTTATTAAACTATCCAATTCAGTGATTATAACTATTAAAAACTAAAAACATAAAATACTAAGCAATCAACAAACTCGAAGACTGTAATTTCAAGTAAATAATGGAGAATTAGGCTTACGACTTCACTTTAAGTATCACCCTGATTATTACACCCTATTCCAGTTCAACTCACTATCCTATTTTATTAATCAAGAACACTCAAGTAGAACTAGCCACCTCTCGATGCGCTAATAACATATTAACTTAAATCCACAAAGTAGATAGAATTAAGCTAAACACCTTAATCAACTAATTCACTATATCTCTATGTGAATTACAATCAAAGAAGGTTTAAATTCAAGTTCTCTATCAGATTACATGCGATATTAAGCATATCTCTACCCCAACATTCATCAAGATTCTATTCAATCACAAAATTCAAGAACACATGCTATAATGACCAAGTCTAGATTCATATTTCATCTCTCGAATCTATACAATTCCACACAAAATTGGTGATCAAGCAATTCATAAATTCAAACACAAATCATCATAGATAAACTGAGAGATAGAATATTAAACTGAAATTCATAGTTACATAATCATCGCTTAACCACAAGATCCATCATAAGCCTAATAAAGAATTTAGTTCATCACAAATGAATTAAAAACTGAAAATATCAAAGAATTCATCATCCCAATTATAAGTAATGAATTAAAAAAAAATAGTGAATCCAGAACCACCCTTCTCCTTAGCTCCAATCTCGCAATTATCGTGAATTTCTTCTTCAAGTCTTCCCTCCAATGCCCTCTACTCAAATTCTATCTTTTGATTCTTAATTGATTGTTAGTTGTTATCTCCCTTGTTGTATCTTGTTAATAACCACCCTAGGACCCATATTCTCAGTGTAATTCAACGTCAATCACAGTTCCAGACCATGCCAATATCTCCCCCTTCACGCCTCTGCAGTATTCCAATTAGAACAGAACTCTGGCTTTTCCCATACCCCCGCCCCGGTGGGGGTTTTTGTTCTCCAAGTGCCCGCCTCGTCGGGGTAAGCTTCTGCTAAATCCTCAGTATCACCGCCCCGGAGGGGGGTTTACATGTACAAGGTCCGCCCCGGCGGGGGTCCCTTCTGCTATTGTCCAGCTTTTGCTCATTTCCTTGCAAACTTTAGCCAATTTACCACCTCTTAAGTCCAGATGCCATGCCACCACACCTAAACACAAAACAACAATAAACAAGTAAAACTAAACATAAAAATAAAGAATTAACATGGTTTAAGCTCAGATTAAAAGCCGATTCGTAGGTATAAAATCCACTCATCAATCGCCAATTATTTTGGTATTGATTCAAAGGTAAGTTTGAACTTAAACAAACCAATGTTAATAATGAAAAGCTAAGATATCTAACGCCAATTGCTTTGATATTGATTCAAAGGTAAGTTTGAACTTAATCAAACAAATGTATTTAGTCGAGTTTTCGACTGGTACGCAAGGTGTAAAAATTTTAATGTAAATACGTTTAACGGATGAGTGTTGTACAACATATGGTACTACAGGCTGATCCCCTGGATGTACCTGTAAGTGATATCAGATTTATGGTCTTAACGCCTATGTTATGCTTTTTAATGAAATGAAGAAGCAAGAAATAGAGTTGTTGTTCCGACGACCATCTTATATAAATGATCATTATGTCGTTTCGAAAATGTTTTAAAGTACTAAAAAATTTTAATCCAGTTTATTCTGTGTATTATTTCAGCTTATTTGATGCAGTTCACAACTATTTTTCAATTGTTGAATGAAATCATATGATTATTGATTTTATTGTTGAAATACTTTACTTGCTGGGCAATTTAATGTTCATACTTGCTTAAACTATATGATTTCAGTTAAGGACAAATGTATTGAAGAATTCATTCAGGATAGAAAAATGAAGATGAAGATGGATAGAAGATCTTGTAATAGATTAATATTATTATTGTAATGTGAATTATTATGATGTAAGAACATGTAATGGTTACAGAAACTGGGATTGAGCGGATATGATGTAATAATATAGAGAGTACATTTGTATCATTAAGCTTTTAAGGTTTGATTTATGTGAATGTCGTAGTACCGTGTAGTGCCGAACTCGAGTCGGAAGATACCCGAATTTGGGGACGTCACAGATACTAAGAATTCTGATATTTTGTGATATAGACTATGTAAAAGTTCAAGTAGAAAGACACATCTTACTTATGTATGTTGCGCCTAAGAAGAAAGTGACAAAATAAAGTTACATGATTTTGAAAATAGGGGGAGATTGTTAAATATTGTCAAAATCTTATATAATAAATATATTATATTATTTTAATAACTAATAGTTGTATTCGTTCAATGATAAATGTGTGATTACTAGTTTGAACAAGTGTAATATTAAACCGATGCAAATGTTCAATTTGGGTCACTCGTTTGAACCGGTGTGATTGCTAGTTTGAACGGATATAACATTGAACCGACGCAATAATTCAATTTGGGTAACTAGTTTAAACCGATGTGACCCTTAGAAAGGGTGTGTTTGATTCATATTTTTTTAAATTGAAAAGGTGCCTTTACAATGGTATTTGGAATCTTATAAATGGATTATAAAACTCTCCTTTGGGATAACAATTCATTCACAAGAAATGAATACATAATTCTTTTAAAAGAATTTTGGTGTTATTATTTTTTCTCTCAAATTATAGTTTTGAATTAAATATTATCATGTACATAATATTTAATAGAGATTAATTTTAGGGTATGTCTTATCCTGTGAGACGGATTCACTATAACTCTGTGTTGTGACACCCCCAACTTTGAGTACTCACTACTCCAGACTTGGTGCATCACTGTTCATGCACATACATGATACTAGCTATTATTATTAGCCAAGTTACATTATACATTATTTATTTACATACAGACCCAAGTCTTACATATACAACATGAACTAATACATTAGTTCCCATAATATTACATCATTAATTAATTAATACATTAATAATCATTATTTAATCCTCCTCGCTAACTTTATCCTTCCCTTTATCTTTAATGTTCAACATTTCCGACCCTTCTGCTTTAACAACAAATTTTATTTGCAAGGGTGAGCAACTATTTTGCTCAGAAAGTATAAAACAATTCTATTAAAGATATATCATAAATAGAATGGATAAAATTAAAAAACTTCAACAATTTATCATTAAGAATGTATGAAATGACATGAATGAATAGGAAATAAAAGAATTCTTTTAATCTCAATTATACTGAGCTGTCGAAGGGACCATGAACTGTACAATGTTCAATAATTATAAAATTGTGAACTTTACAAAATGTTTAACAATCAAACAAACTGAAAAAACTCTACACATGTACTTTAGGGGATCAACCTATCATACCCTATATTATGCATAACATTTCTTCTACGCTTATTGTGTTAAGTCGATTACCTGACATAAGTATCCCCTTTATCAGAGTTGTTCATACTCAGTGTTAGTCTCAAAATTCGCACTAAAGAAATCTAGATTGGATTAAAATCATCTCCAAAAGACCACAACAATTCAATAAATTAATAGGAATATAACAACTAAGTTTAACCTAGTAAATGACATAAACTTCTTTTATATTCGGTCTAAGAAGCTTTTTAGAACAATTTATAGTGTTGATAATGGGCGCAATCCACGTGCACAAGAATACATGAATTTACAATATAGCGAGCATCTACGATAGATCATGAAAATTTCACAATTGAAGAAAGTCTTGCATAAGATAGAGAACTTGCATAATCAAGAAACTTGCACAATGCAGAGAACTTGCCTATTATGGCGTAATTTCCTTGTGTCTCCCTCTTTATGTCCAATCGTTCACCTACACCATTCATAATAATTTTTCATAATTACATCATTTGTTATTATTAATAGTTACCGTCAGCAACTATACATAATTTCGCTACTATAATTTCGGGTATCGTAACTCGTTCCCAAGTACTAACTTAATTTTGTTTCATATTTAACTCTTAAAATTACTATTTTGCCCCCTCACTTATATTTACATGTATAATTGAACATATTTTTATCGGTACATTACGTTTTAAGCTTTAGCGGCAATTTAAATTACTTTTTCCATTTTTCCTTATTTCCCATTTTCTTCAATAAATCACTCTTAACCGTTTTATTATTTTTTCCATTCTAGCCCTACGTAGGTAACTTCATTTTGGACCCTTTTAGATTTTCCAATTTTTTTCAATATTTATTTCGAGTTATTTTCTTTCCGAAGCTTAACAATCAAAAGTATTCAAGCTTACGTCCAAAAATTACGAATTTTGGACAAAACCTACCTTGTATCTATGTGAGCTTACACCCAAAAGAGTTACGGAACTCAATTTATCGCAGTTTTCGTTTAAAATTCTTTATTTTTGTTTTGGTCATAATTTCTTCTTTTTAAGTTCGATTTTATTCATTTTTGGACAGGACCTTCTTCCCTATACCTATAGATTTCATATGCCAGAGGCCTGGAATTTGGCAAGTAAGTTAAGTGTCCAAAACAGTTTGCATAAAAACATGATCAAACTATTCGACAATCTGTCCTGTTTTGGGAGAAATTCCACCAAAAATAATCTACGTGGAGTTTAGACCTCAAACCAGTGCCAAAATTTAGTTAACTTCAATATCTATCACAAAAAATTGGATTCACCCAAAATTTCAAAATATTTTAGGAGTTATGCTAGTTGCAATTTTAGGTTAGATTTTACCGATTTTGACCTTAACTAGTATAGTTCCTTTTCTTGGTTTCCTTGCTTCCCTTAACAATTTTTCCATCATCTAAGCTATTTATCACCATGATTCAACATATATAGATGTTAATGAGTATAATACATGTTTACTATCATAACCCTAGGTATTTCATAAGAAAAGTTGAATAAAAGAAATTTTTAGGGTTGTACCTTCTTAGTTTAGTTTCTTTCTTCCTTTTGAATGTCGTTCCTTCTTTGTTGCTTGTTGCTTGAGCTCCTCTCCCTCTCTTCCTATGGTTGTCGCCCCACTCCCTTCTCTTTCTCTTCCTCTTCCTCTAGCTTCTTAATTTGATTTTGGTAAAATATTGGATGAATAAATGGTTAGGGGTATTTATAGGCAAATTTGGCCAATTTTTCTTTACTCCCTCTATGACTTCCTTCTTTTATAGTCAAACGATGCCACTTTCCTTCCTTTTTAATATATCCCCTAACTTAATTAAGACTAATCTTGGTTATTTACAAGTTAATGCCTTGATTAAGGTTAATTGGTTGATTAAGGAATGATTGGTTGCAAAGACAGCCAAGTTGCTCCACTAAAATTCTTCCAAGACAATACGTCGCATTAAATGAAGCAAGTGACTAAGCTTGACTCTTGGCCACCCTAGGTGGTCGGGCAATCCCTCCCCCTTGACCCCTATATTGCTTGCAAGTCTATCCTTTATCCCATGTGATTATAGAAATTTTTAGATTTGGGTCAAGGTGCAATGGTTTGAGTTTAGTTTGAGCTTGGACTTGGGCTTACTAATGAACCTAGTTACATGAACTTGGATGACTTATATACGTGTATACAAGTGGGCTTGGTTTGGGTTGTAAGTATTGGAGTGGTTTGTGGTCCAACGACTTATTACTTCCTTATTTTGTTTTCCTTAACCCAATTCCCTTCCATTTGATTTTATTTGTAATTTATAAACTAATTTTTTTTTGTCCTTTCATGTAACACTTTCTTACTTTTTATTTGTATAAATATAATTCATACACAATTGTAATTCACATGCAAAGATTGAAATTTGAGTTTTATCAAACAAATTCTCATTTCATTCCTTTATGTACACAATTTTTCGACTATTACATATGCAATTTATATAGGAGGCGAATATTATCTTAGAGAGTGAACTTTCATTCGATTCACGCGTTACTATTATTATTATTTCAAAATTTCGACAATGTCTTACGACGATAATTACAACATGTATTTTTTTCCGTTTTAAAATATAAAATAGTATTGAACTTTAAAATTTAATTTAGAATAGTTTTAAATTTAAATTAATTCAAATCCTTTAATTTTAGAGTATAAAAATTTTGAAAATTGTAAACTATATAAGAAGTATCACCAATTACAAAATTTATTATTTTCAAATGTAAAATACAGCACACCAACTTTGATTTTAAAATTATAATTCATTAATTTTTAAAAGTTAAATTTGATTTTCTAATTTTATAAAAAAAGAATATATTTCTATTAGATATTTTGTTAAAGTTATCATTATTCTATAAATATGATAGTCAATACCACAACAAATCTATAGATATACGTATCTTCAAGGAATCAAGCATGTATTATCGGATGAAAATACCATTTTCGTCATTGAGAAGAAAATAGGTGCAACATTGTGGTGAACTAACTACCTTCTCCCTTTGATGGTGAAGGGTTGTTGGTCTAAATCACCGGTCACCCAACTCAAAGTTAAATGACTCAAAACTAGCCAACCAAAACCCAAAAGTTGCATTAATTTTTGATGTAATGTGCAACAATTTTTCCTGGGTTTACAAGTGTGAGATTACATTGGCCCTAGACAGTTTGTCACATATACACCAATATATAGAATTATAGATATACATAGATATATCTCAAATATAAAAAGAGAATTGGAGTTAATTTCTTGTATTTGTGGAGTATCTCCTAATTTTTTTTAAAAAGATATTCTTGTATTTGTATAACTTACATTGTTCAAAAAATAAACGTTTCATTTATAATCTTTTTTAGTTCTATAAATATGAATCTTTTTTTATTTATAATTTTATAGAATAACACAATATCTTCAAGTTTACAATTCTTTTCGTCCCATATATATGACTGAAGTAAAAAAAAAATATAAATGATGTTTAAAGTATACATTTTTAATTCAAAATATTTATAAAATCTATTTTAATCTCAAAAGTATTTAAATAAGGTTCACTACTTTCAATAAAAGAGATAATTTTTAGTGTATTTACGTGATGTTCATTATGGGTGCAATGAAAACTTATTTAGTTATTTATACAATCTCCTCTACTTTTATTATTTTTAAATATATACCATCAATATTAACTTAATTTAAAAGTAAATAAAAATTATAATATTTATAAATTTTACAAATATATTTTTTAATTGAGAAGGAGTAAGTGTTTGTTCTGACAGTATTCAGATAAATACATATATGATCGTCTATAAAATAGCAAACACGTTAAATTTAAAAGGGTTCTTTACATAAGTATACAACAAATAGAAAGTAATTACAAGAAAAGTGCATCAACCAAATAATTATAAAAAGAGAACTCATATTACAAAAATAGTACAATTCACATTAATAAGGAAACATAAAATCAAGGACAAATAACTGCCATAATTAATAATTCAAATTCAAATATGTGGATCCAACAACAAATTTAAATTCAAAAATAATAATTAAAATTCAAATATTCAAAGTTTGGCAACGTCATCTTCCTCCTCCCCTTCGCCGGTCATCTTCCTCCTCCCTTCGTCGCCGCTTCAACACCATGGACGTCGATCTTCTCATCCATTACGGCCACAGTTGACATTGTGACGAATGTTGATTTAGTCCAAAAATTAAAAGGAGAAAAAGATAAATTTTAGTGCAGTTGGTATCCAAATATTTATACAAAGGTAACCATTTTAGTTTTTGTGGGTAACCGAGAGAAATTTCAGTGCAGTTGGTAACCAAAACTTTCAAAGGTAACAATTTTAGTTTTTGTTAGTTACATTTGTATTAAGGACAAAGGTAACCATTTTAGTTTTTGTGGGTAACCGAGAGAAATTTCAGTGCAGTTGGTAACCAAAACTTTCAAAGGTAACAATTTTAGTTTTTGTTGGTTACATTTGTATTAAGGTTAGGCTACCAATTGCATTATGAAAAAAAAAATCAAT
The DNA here is from genome assembly GCA_016801055.1 of Panax notoginseng. Taxonomy (NCBI): domain Eukaryota; kingdom Viridiplantae; phylum Streptophyta; class Magnoliopsida; order Apiales; family Araliaceae; genus Panax; species Panax notoginseng. Next base: position 98,038,206 of record CM029018.1, read on the forward strand.
AATAGATTTTTTATAATTAATTGGTAACCCAATAAAACTGAATTAGTTACCTTTGTATTAAAGTTTGGCTACCAACTGCATTATAAAAAAAAATCTACATATAGATTTTTTTTAATTAATTGGTAACCCAATAAAACTGAATTGGTTACATTTGTATAAAGTGTTAGCTATCAACTGCACTATTAAATAAAAAAATCTATAATAGAATTTTTAAAAATAAATTAGAAACCTAATAACACTGAATTGGTTATCTTGGTATGAAAGTTTGGCTACCAACTGTACTATAAAAAAATTAAAAGTGTGGAGGTTGATTGTTTATTTTGATATGACAGTTTGGTTACCTTGATATGAAAGTTTGGTTACAATCATATCCACCACCGGCTAAATCTTCATACCCACCTCCATTTTGACCCTTCATTTTGAGAAGCTACTGCAGATAGGTGCTTCTTATATGAACAAATCCCAAGTCCAACCTCAATCTCAACCACAGGGAAGGAGGCCTATGAATGATGGGGCAGGAAGAGGTGGTGGGACAACTTATCCCAGTGGAGACGTAGGGAGAGATTTTGGAAGAGGTGGGTGGGGACGAAGAGGACATGGAATACCAAACAGAGGAGGTGGGCACATGAGGGGAAGAGGAGGATCTATTGGAGCCAAGAACATGGTTGGGAATGCCCCTGTGGTTGGAACTGGTTCCAATGGGGGAGGTTATGGGCAGTGTCTTGCAGGAACTGCTTTTACCGCCTCCTGGTTGGAACGACTAACTAATATATATATATATATATATATATATATATATATATATATATATATATATATATATATATATATATAAAGAATACGTTGAACGAAGAAGAAGGGTGATGATTAAGTAATGCAGTTGTTATAGATGAGGAGAGAGAAGAAACCATGGGTATAACTAATCCCTAAATTAAGGAATCCTAATTGCATACTAATACCTTAAATTAAGGAATCATAATTGTACTAGTATTGTAAATAAATATGGAAGTGTATTAGTTGTGTAAAAATTTTATGAGGGGCACTATTATTGTAATTAATTTTAAAAATGTAATATAATATGTAATTTACCCAATTTAAAATCTTTAATCTATTTGCCTATTTGCTACTAATAGTAGAATAATATTTTTTTTAAATCTAGATCGTTTAGTTTTATCTATAGATGATTAGAAAAGCAATACGTCTTGGCAGACAGTTTTTTTGATCGAAAAATTGGATCGGTCCAAGTTTTTTTTTATTGCTTTTATTGTGACTCACAAAAAATGTATAGTATTTATTCCAACTGAGTACAACTCTGTTTTGTATATGTACTCAAATTACATCTAAAAATACTGTATTTTGTAAAAATTTCAGTTAAAATAAATACTATACATTTTTTGGGAGTCACAAGAAAAAAAAAACAAAAATTGGACCAGTCCAAAAAAAATTGTTAGTTCTCGGAGGCACAATAGTTATCTAGAAGGGGGGTTGAATAGATATTTAAAATTCTTTTCGTTTTACTTTGTTTGGTTTGATAATGATTTAAATACAGCGAAATTAATATTTGTTTGTTTTTCCTTTTAGATATAGTGGGTTAATGAGAGTGAGACAGTTATAACAGTTATAGCAGTTATAGTAAGAATGTAAGAGACACAACAGTTTTAAGTGGTTCAGAGCACTTAAAGCTCCTAGTCCACTCTTCTACTCCTCGAGTAGAAAATCTACTAAGGATATCTTTTACACTTTCTGAATCTCACAGATTCCTTTTAGACCAGCAGTCTAGACACTTCTTAGTTCACTCTTGAACTCTTCAAGTTCAGCCGACTTGGTTCTTCACAGTTCACTTAGAACTCTTCAAGTCCTTCTGACTTGGAACTCTTACTTCAGTTGATTGGTAGTTGTTGAGTTCTTGGTTAGTGCTACTCAGTTGCCGTTAAGCACTTGTTCAAAAGAACTGAGTAGCTAAGCAATCTTTCTCTTTTTCTCAGATCGTAGAGTTAAGCGTTGAGTGTTCTTCAGTGTTTTTGTTCAATGTTTGCTTGTTACATTTCATTTGTAGATGTTTGGCATATATGTAATCCTTGAAATCTATCCGTTGGATCCATCCGTTGAGGCATTAAATGCGTTTGACATTTCTGAACTTTGATGGAGAGTTTTCTACACATCTTTTGAATTGCATTATGACCCACTGACACAGCAGACTGCTTTCTCACCTAACACCTGAAAAGGTGTTTTCCTCTGACATATGGTCCTTTCCTTAGCTTCTTCAATACTCTTCTTTGTTGCATACTGAGGATATCTTTTATGCCATCAGGACTGGTGAGTACTTCAACATTTATAACCCATTCCACATTTGTTGAGATTTATCTTTAAACAAATGGTCAGGGCTCGATGCTTCTGACATAGGCAGATGATACTTTACTATTCAGATCGTGGTGTCTTGCCACCTTAGTGCTTGATCTGATGTGAGAACACTGCGATTTCTCTTAAGGTCTGGCACATTGCGATCCTCACTTGCTTATATTGCAGACTCTACGTTTCCGAGAGCACTCTACGATTTCCGAAGAGGCCCTTCAAGGCAAGCACACTACGATCCTCGAAGCTCTACGATTCTGCCTTGGTTTTCTGCAATCTCTTGATCAGCTTGATAGACTACGATCTCATTGAAACCTATCTATTACATCTTAAGATATAGATCAACCTAACATTTTTGATCAATTCATCTATACATTCATTTACAAAATGATAAACATTAAAAGCTTAGATCAACCTAACAAATTTGATCTATCACTAAGTTTTTGTACAAATATTTCTTGAAAGACTTTACATATAATCATGAGCATTTACTTTAAAACATCAAATCAACATATGCAATCTCCCAACAAAAATGTATGTCTAGAACTACTCTTAGAAAAGTATTTATCTAAATATAGATATTATAGATATTTATTATGTATCATTCACACACACACACACACACACACACACACACACACACACATATATATATATATATATATATATATATATATATATATATGAGACCGCATCCATGACAACCGATTGCTGGGAGCAACCAAAAAAGTCAAGGCACAACATCTTATAACGTTCGGGACAATTAAAATAGGACGTCTCATTTTAATTGTCTCAGCCGCTACAAGCTGTAGTGGCTGGAGTAACCTTCTTTTTGGCACTTGTCTTCTATTACCACTTTGATTATTAATACTATTATATTAATATTTTGTAATATTAGCTTTTATAATATTTATATTTATAATATTAATATTAATAATAATATTTTGTAATATTATTAATACAATTATATTAAATACTAATATTACAAAATATTGTATCAATATTAATATTATAAAATATTGTATTAATAATATTACAAAATATTATAATATTAATAGTAAGTATTAATAATATTACAAAATATTATTATTTATATTTATAATATATTAATACTTATAATATAATAAGTATTAATATTTTTTATTAATATTAATATTTTGTAATAATATTATAATATTTTGTAATATTATTAATACTTAATATTATAAGGATTAATATTTTGTAATATTTATAATATTAATATTAATAATAATATTTTGTAATATTATTAATACAATATTTTATAGAGTAAAGTTCAGATCACCACCTGGAGTTTGGGGCCTTTCCCACTTAACCACCTGTAGTCAGTAAAGTTACATTTAAACTTCCAACTTTTTGAGTTGAAGTGAATAAATACTTTCCGTCTTAACTCCGTTACTTAAGTTGGCTAAAGACTTAATTACCCTCCACATATATATTGAAAACGACAGATGAGATAGGGTTTTGTTTCATTTCATTTCAGTTTTATATCTAGGGCTAGAGAGAGACGAGTGATCGTGGTGAAAAACTGTCCAAATCTGAGAGAAATAAGGTGTGAGTTAGTGTGTTCATGGTGAAACTTGGAGATTAAAGGCATCAACTTCGTGATTTACTGGGTTCTCACCTTCACTTGGGGTCCGTGATACTTAATTTGGTGCAGATTTAGGTAAATTTTACCTTGTCTGATAGATTTCATATGTACTTTGTTCACTTTTTGAGTTATTTGTTGTATATGCATGCATGTTTTTTGTGTGGAATTAGTTAGTATATTTGGTCCTGGATAAATTATACTCAGTACTATGGTCCCCCCTTTCTTTATTACTATTATTGTCCCCCCGTGTCTGCCACTGACTTTGGTCCCCTACATTGTGATTGTTGTTATAATGTTTTGTATATTATTCAAACATTTCTCCTCCATTTGTTTAATGCAGAATGTCCGTCAGAATTATTTTTCATTATGGTGGGAAGTTTGTTCAAGATCCAATACATAAATATGTTGGGGGTACTGAAGAAATAATAGAGAATGTTGGGTTGGATTACCTTTCTTTGCTTAGTATATATGAATACTACTCTACTTAAAATCTAGTCTTAAATGTGAATATTTATTATCTTGTACCGAGATATGAAATTTGGCAAGGTGGGGCATTATATATGCAAAATGACAAAAAAGTTGTAAAGCCCCCAAAATAGGTATACATCACCCATTCTGAGTCGCCAAATACATGGTACAGAATTCAAATACAAACTTAATTATACAACATGACCTGAGAGTTTTTACACGAATATTGTCTCATAGACAATATCCAAACTCAAATTCAATCCTCGTTACATTTATTATCACACTATTTCCTAGAATAGCGAAGACTACTATGGCAACCATCTCGGACCATCACTCCATTCCCTGACTCATCCCAACTATATTCTCATTTCCTGAAGAGAACGATGAAAACAAAGGGTGAGCTCAACTAGCCTAGTAAGAAATATTATGACTAAGATAATGCAGAATAAATAATCATTAGCCTTCAACAGTGTTAAACTGATAAAATATAATAAACATCAAGTTTAACTACAGCGGAACAACCAATCCATTAGAAGAGTCAAGTAGAGCATGATATCTACTATCTTCTATGATTTAAGAGTTTATCATCAACTTTATCGCTTAGACTCAGCTCAATAAATAATCCACATCACTGAATTATTCATGCACTACGGGCCAAGGATATTCATTAGTATCACGTCCATGAATTATCTATGTACTACGGGCCAAGGATATTCGTGTAATCACCAATGGTCATGATCATGCCAACAATTATCCATCAATGCACTACGAGCCAATGAGGACTTTTATCACATCATTTGTAACATTAAGGGTCATGATTATACCGAATGATCCCTGGTCATAATCATACCAATCAACAACCCATCTATGCCAAAGATGACTTTCATCACAATATAAGCATGAGAATGATAACAATGATATAAGAATTCAATTAAAAGAAAGCAAATGATAAATTTTTAAATATTTATAATTTAATTCATCCAGGATTCAATAATGTCCAAATTGTCAACATGATACTGCTTTGTGGAGTAAAATTCAAGAATTATAACGAATGAGTTGTTTGAGTTGTGATTCTAAGGACAAAATCCTTGTGAGGAGGGAATGATGTAACATTCCAGATTTTAATTGTAATTTTAAATATTTATTAAATTATATAAATATTTAATGGATGTGTTTATCATCGAATAAATATGTGTTTAATTTGATTTGAGTTGATTGATTAATTATTTGTTAATTAAATATTTAAGGAGTTAAGAAATTAATTGTTATGGGTTAATATTATAATTTAATTTAATAATTAAGTTAGAGAGTTTATAATAATTAAATGAATTATTATATTTTGATTTTTATCTGTAATTTAAAATGAAGTGTTAGTTGATTAAATAAAGTTATAATTCTAAAGGAAATTATAATTATGTGGTATTGATATATGTGTTAAAGTAATTTAATAAATTAGTGTTAGATTTAATTAAATTGATTATCAAAATTTAATTAAATAGAAGTGTGACAAATAATCTTGCTATAAAGGAGTTATTAAAATAAATTAAAGGAGTTTAATTTAGTTTTGGCCAAATAAGCCTTAATGCATATTAAGTCTTTAATATAATAGTATTTTTATCAAATAAGGTATATGGATTAATCCATTTATTTTAATTAGGTTTACCAAACAAGGTATATGAGTTAATGAGTTATTTTTATTATGTTAGCCAAACAGGCCTTATGGCTTTTTAATTTCAAAACCTACATAACTGATATATGTTATATCTATATTTATATTATATAATTAATAAATATTATTACTACTATACGTTATATTTTTTTTTTACTACGTAAACTAGAGTTGGGAGAAGAAAAGAAAAACTCAGAAGAAGAAAAAGGAAGAGAAGAAGAAGAATTAGAGAGAATTCTTGGGAGGTTTTGAGAAAAGATTGGGAAAAATAAAGTTCTTGATCAAAAGGGAAGGGTATCATCTTCTTAAACAAAGGTAGGATCTTAATCCTTTTATTTTTAAAGTTTAGTTTTTCCTCTTCTAAAATTCTTTGTAAAAATCTTCATGAAGAATAAATTATATGTGATATATGGTTTTATATGATAAATTATTGGTTATAAGATGGTTTCATGAGTTTATATATGATTATAGAGAAACTAGTTTATGTATGTATGTGTTTTATGAAGAAACTATATTACAGAGTGTTTATATGAAAATATATGAATATGACTTAGTTTAAAATAAAATTAAGGTTTTATTGGTTGTTTAAATTATAATTTGACTATTGAATTTGTAAGAGGATGAATACACATAAATTTGTTATGATGAATTAACTGTTTTGATTGAAAACCAAAGTTACAGTGAAGACTTTCATTAAAAATGTCAAAAATGGAGTTTTTGCCAAAAATATTAAAATTGGGTGTTATAAAGTTGATGTTTATGTTATTGTATGTGTAAAAACATGTTAAGAGTATTGAAATTATGTTTATATGAAGTCTATATGTGTATTACATGTTAATTAGTTTGCTAGATTGGAGCTTGTAGGCCAATTTGGCTTTCTGTTCATGCTGTTGCCGAGGCTGGGCGCCGAAGTCTGGAGTTTGGCACCGCAGCGCGGCCCAGCAGTGTAAGTTTCGCGCCACAGCGCCAGCGCCACACCGCATCGCCAATCGTTGGCCTGTGTCTTACGCCTCAGCGCCGCAGCGCCTACCCACAGTGTAAACTGTGGCGCCGCAGCGCGAGTTAGCAGAATGGTCTGACAGTTTTATTTATTTGCACAAATTTTGAAAATAAATGTTATGTATTAATAATAGGACTGTTAAATGATGATTTCAGTAGTACTAAACTAGGAATGAGCATGTTATTAAGGGATAACTAGTATTAACGTAATTCGATTATGTGAATTGATAATTAAACCTACATGATGTATATACTTGTTTATATATATAAAGTGTTGGTAGTGACTAATTATGTCATGATGACATATATAGGGTATTGAGATTCAAGTTGTAAGGTTTAGCTTGTGCTCAAGGCAAGTTTTCTAACTCCAACACTTCGTTGTGCAAGTTTAATTTCGTTGAGTACGTTATTGCTTTTAATTCAATTACAATTACGCAAGTTGCTAACTCTACGCTTTCGTAGAGCTAGATTGTTTATTATTGAGAAAGTCCTTGTATCTAGTTGTTCATAAGGATACAAGTATTCTAAATCTTATACTTTAATATTGAGCAAGTTTCTTTAATATGTAACTTATTATTTAGCATGTGAATTGCTATATTTTTATATTCTAGTGTTGAACAACTTTATCGTTCAAATTACTATTCACTTTGCATGCTTAGTATCCAATTCTCAATAACCTTGACTTTATATGTTTCAAGCAAATTATGTTATGATTATTTAGTGTTTATGCTATTAGATTATTCTTAAAGCATGATATTAAGTTACAAACATCGATTCAGTTATGATTATTCCATAGCGTACAGTTAGTTCTTTTGTATTCAACTAATCCTTAGTTGATGACCGTTGAATTCTAAATTACCTTGTAATGTATCCAAACCAAACCTACTTTGGTGCGGATTTGTATTCTAAATACTGAGATGAACAACTCTTTTATTAGAGGTTTACGTTTAGCGTTGAAATGGTTGTGCACAATACATTGTACGAAGGGCTGATCCCCCTAAGTACGTGGAGTCCTTATAGTCTTATGATTGTTAAAGTTAAAGTTGAAAGATTACTTATAACTGTGGACATAGTTCGTGGTCATTAGACCCTCAGTTGTATATTTCAGAATGTTAATAGAACATATTGTTCAGTTCTATTGAGCCTATTAGTTGGCAAATGTTGTAAGATTTTCTTCATTATTATTTCAAGTGAGCTTTGTTTGCTCACTCTTGCTTATATAACTATTACAACTAATGATGAGAAGGTAGATGTACCTAGCACCAGTAAAGGAAAGGGAAAGATGAACAAGTACTGAAGACTTGTAATATGTTGACAGTTATTTACCAGACTTTAATTTGATTGATGTAATGAAGTATTTATTTAATTTTCGCATTTGAATGGTTGTAATTAAAAGTTAGATAACCTGGGAGATTTTATTTATGTAATCCCTTAAGGGAAGGTTTATTATTCAATTTTTATTATGATTGGGTAGTTAGATATGAATGATTTGATTAAGTGAACACCGAATCTTGAGGTAATGAATTTGGGGGTGTCACAAGAATAATATTGTATCAAAAATGATTTGGACCTAAAAGAAATCAAATTTTATCATGAATAGTACTCCGGGTGAATAGTATCCGAGTAAACAGTACCCCGTGAATTGTACCCCATGAATAGTACTTGTGAATAGTACTTTGTGAATAGTACAGTATAAATGAATAGTATCCATGAATAGTACTCCAGCATGAAAAGCTTAAAATTTAACAACAATGTGCAGAAAATATTCTTGTAAAACGATACTATATGAAGCACAAATTTTAAGGATATTCTACTAATTTCACGGAGTATAGAAGCAATACTTTAACAAAATGAAGGTATAATCAGGAATACGAGACGAAATAATATTACTTACATACTACAGAGTATGAAAGAAAATATTATTTCATACGAATATTGAACAAAAATAATATCCATTACCTTAGAAGAAGACTGAATACTAGAATAGTAAAGTAGCAGAATACTCTTATTCTTTCTCTCTATAGCTTCCTTCTCTATAATTGCTCTTGTGAGTCTTAGTGAATTGGTGAGAATGAAAGAAGAATGAGCTTCTATTTATAGGAAAACATAGTTTCAATAAGTGCACGATTAGGGGCTCGAATTATTATAGTATAGTACCTTCATCTATACCTCCATTTTTAATTTAGTCCTTCAGGTATTATCAATCTTGCACCACCTCCCCTAATAGTACATGCATGTGAATCAATAGTTCTATACATGTGAACCGATAGTAATTTGCATGTGAACTAATAGCAATTAATTGCTCATTTATCCGATTAATTGCTCGTTTGGTCAATTTAACATCCAGAAATTAATTATTATCGAAATAAATGTCGATTTCCACTAACACAAATAATCCCAACACAATAGAAATATTTTTATCAATAATTTCATCTTTAATCAACACAAACTTATTCATCATTAATATTATAGCTCACAATATTTAACAACTAGATCATTCCCATGAAAGAGGGGGCTTTCCGATAAGAATTTCTCCCTATTGGCACGCAATTAGGTGACCAAACTCCTTTCCTCGACAGAACTTTTTAGACATCGTCAATAATGCAAATAATAATATGAATAACTTTGTTGTCTCAATTATTGATTTAATAATATAAAATATCATGCAGATGATACTATGACAATAATTGAATCAAAAATATGAGAGATATTATGCAACAATTACTGTAGCAATAATTGAGTATAACTGAGTGACTTTTGATAAGTAGGTTTTATACCTACTTATCCGGTATTTTTTACTTAAATTAGTTGCTTATATTCATGTGTCTTAGTTAATTTTCATGCATTTTGTGTTCATTTTGTAGGTTATACGTTTGGAAGCTGTGTAAGCGACTATTAGTAAGAAAATGTAAAGAAAAACAAATCGGACATTGTTTGGGCTTTCATGTTCATTTCATGTTTTTGGCTTAAAACTTAGCTTACATTATAGAGCATCTTAGTAGCTTTCCAGAACATCTTGAATTATTCTAATCAGAGTTCGGATGCAAGAGTTATGACATTTGTACCAACGGACGTCGAACGTCACTGTTTTGGATGGTCATTTGCATAGCAGTCACTTTAAGCCCAATTTTGACCTTCATCTGTCCGTTATTTCTAAAATCTTAAAGAATGAAAGTTGTAGATCTCATCGATATCTTCGATTTGATAGGTGGAAGGCTTCATAACTCTTCCCGGATCAAAAGTTATGACCGTTTTCCCAAAGAACGTCAGAGCAGAAAATTTTCTTTCACAAAATCGCCGCCGGGGCGGCCATGCAAGTGTCAAAGCAGGCCCCTAGCCCACCGGGGCGGGACCAAAACAATCCTAGACCCACGTCGGGGCAGGGGTATGCCCAGAAAATGCGAGAAAATGCGAAATTTGGTCCAATTTGAGTTCGAGAAGGATTGTTTTGATCTGATTGACACAAGAACTTCCAAGAGGACTTCCAAGAGGACTTAAAGACATATGAAGAGACTTATAAAAGGAGGAGAAACACAAGGATTAGGGGGGAGATTAGACTAGAGATTAGTTTTAGAGGATTCCATTAGATTAGATTAGAGTAGATTAGGATCAAAACACTAGTTCTTACTAGATTTGGAGATTGAAGCAACTTGGAGACCATTGAAGATTCAAAGTAGGAGCAAGGAGGGAGCGTCAAATCTACGGATAATAGATTCTATCTTTTTATCTTCTTCTATCTTTGTCTTTTAATGTGTATTCAATTGTGGATTCTTAGTTTTAATTCAATAATCATGAACTAATTCTTTGTTTAAGATTATAATGGATCTTATTATGTAGTTTATTTTAATATGCTTCGCTATCAATTATTATGTTCTATTGTGAGGATTGCCTATTGTGATTTGGATTTAATTGTTTAATTGATTGGCCATCAATTACCGTGATAATCTATATGAACTCGAGAGATGAAGTATTAATTTAGATCTTATCATGATAGCATGTGTTCAGGATTTTGTTAGTAGCTTAAACTTGATGAGTGTTAAGGTAGAGATATGCTTGACATCGCATGTAATCGGATAGAGAACTTATTCTTCAACCTTCTTCAATTGTAATTCACATAGAGATATAGTGGGTTAGTTGATTAAGGTGTTTAACGGATTTCTATCTTAATTGTGGATTGACATTAATACGGTATTAGTGCATCGAGAGGTGGTTAATACTACTTTCATGTTATTGATTAACAATTCAGGATAGAGAATAATTGATGAGAAGTGTGTTAACCTAAATGCAGCAATAAGTGAAGTTGTGATCTTAAATCTCCATAATCTTAATTTAACTAGTGGTAATTAGAATTAGTTTACTTATAAATTGAAATTCATTCGTTTAAATAAGATTGAGTTGGTTATATGTTAGTACTTAGTAATTCTTGTTAACTAATTCTCTGTGGAAACGATACTCAACTTATCACTTTATTACTTGTTGACCACGTATACTTGCGTGTTGTGCGTAATTAGATTTTACCCAACAAGTTTTTGGCGCCGTTGCCGGAGAATTAGTTTAATATCTCTTTGCCAATATTAATTTCAATCAAATTAGTCTTAATTTAAACATTTTTATTTTTATTTTTAATTCTCTTCCTATATTTATCTCTTTTCAGGTACCATGGATAACTTTGCGTATCAATGGCCATACACGAACATGACTCAACAAAGGGAAACGGGGATTGATGGAATTAATGTATTTTCTGCAATGTCAGCACATATTGAAGAACTTTCGAGGAAGTTGGACATTTTTGCAGCCCAAAGGAGTCGAAGGATGGCAGTTATGTGTGACTATTCTGCTGGCAATCACCCGAGTAATCAATGCACCATCAATCTTGGGCCGGTACAGTATGGTGGTAACTACCTTAATCAGTATGCATATGATAATTATGATCAAGTTTGGGGGTACCACGCATATTAGAAACAACCTTGTTGATTGATTGAGTTTAAATTGATACATAATAGAATTCTAAAGGATAATGCTAGTTTGAATAAAAGAATGACAAGAATAAGTAGTGATGGCTAAAGTTAGACAATAACCTAAGTTAGGGGGAATATTTGGGGTATATAAGCTATAAAAAAAAGAAAAAAAAAGAGTATGAATAAACACAGTGGCGTACTTGTCTAGTTTTGTGGCCTTTGTTACTTGAGTAAGTAAGCCCGAGGGGATTGTCTTTACACCTAGCGCCTTAAGGTCTTAATGGTTTGGGAGTCGTTGGTCGAAAGCTCGTTAAGGTAGTATTGAAAAGCCTAAGGGAATAAGACATTGCATAGCTATGTGTATATATAAAAAAAGAAAAAAAATGAATAAAATGGGAAATAAGAGCAAAAAGCCCCCGTAGATAAAAAATAAAGCATAAGTATCCCATGTTGACACTCGATATTGGTAATTGTTTGATTTTAGTTGGCTCTAGCTTGTTTTTGGATTTCTTGAGTTTACACTGTATGATGCCTTCAAAGAGACTTGTTATGTGTTAAATTTGATTTTATATCAGTTAACATTATTGTGAAGCACACACACACTATACCAGTAATAATAGTTTAAGACTTGATGATTGACTAGGAAATTATTGATGAGTTTTGATATGATTTATTATCGTGTTTACTTAATTTTTCTAAGGCCAGTTGAATAGACTTGTTTCTGTCATTACTGCTGGATTCGTAGGCATGTAGATTAGTTGTATTGCATAGCTTTGTTATTTTCTGTTTTTTCTTGAGGACAAGCAACGGTTTAAGTTTGGGGGTATTTGATAAGTAGGTTTATACCTACTTATCCGGTATCTTTTAATTGAATTAGTTGCTTATATTCATGTGTCTTAGTTACTTTTCATGCATTTTGTGTTCATTTTGTAGGTTATACGTTTGAAAGCGGTGTGAGCGACTATTGGTAAGAAAATGCAAAGAAAAACAAATCGGACATCGTTTGGGCTTTCATGTTCATTTCATGTTTTTGGCTTAAAACTTGGCTTACATTTTAGAGCATCTTAGTAGCTTTTCGGAACATCTTGAATTATTCTAATCGGAGTTTGGATGCAAGAGTTATGGCATTTGTACCAACGGACGTCGAACGTCACTGTTTTGGGTGGTCATTTGCATAGCAGTCACTTCCAGCCCAATTTCAACCTTCATCTGTCCGTTATTTCTAAAATCTTAAAGAATAAAAGTTGTAGATCTCGTCGATATATTCGATTTGATAGGTGACATGCCTTGTAACTCTTTCCGGATCAAAAGTTATGGCCGTTTTCCCAAAGGATATCAGAGCAGAAAATTTTCCTTCACAAAACTGCCATCGGGGTGGGCATGCAAGCGACAAAGTAGGCCCCTAGCCTGCCGGGGCGGGCCCAAAACAAGCCTAGACCCCCGCTGGGGAGGGGGTATGCCCAGAAAATGCGAGAAAATGCAAATTTTGGTCCAATTTGAGTCCGAGAAGGATTGTTTCGATCCGATTGACCCAAGGACTTCCAAGAGGACTTCCAAGAGGACTTGAAGACATATGAAGAGACTTATAAAAGGAGGAGAAACACAAGGATTAGGGGGGAGATTAGACTAGAGATTAGTTTTAGAGGATTCCATTAGATTAGATTAGAGTAGATTAGAATCAAAACACTAGTTCTTACTAGATTTGGAGATTGAAGCAACTTGAAGACCATTGAAGATTCAAAGTAGGATCAAGGAGGGAGCGTCAAATCTGCGGACAATAGATTCTATCTTCTTATCTTCTTCTATCTTTGTCTTTTAATGTGTATTCAATTATGAATTCTTATTTTTAATTCAATAATCATGAACTAATTCTTTGTTTGAGATTACAATGGATCTTATTGTGTAGTTTATTTTAATATGCTTCACTATCAATTATTATGTTCTATTGTGAGGATTGTCTATTGTGATTTGGACTTAATTGTTTAATTTATTGGCCATCAATTACCGTGATAATCTATATGAACTCGAGAGATGAAGTATTGATTTAGATCTTATCATGATAGCATGTGTTCAGGATTTTGTTAGTAGCTTAAACTTGATAAGTGTTAAGGTAGTGATATGCTTGACATCGCATGTAATCGGATAGAGAACTTATTCTTCAACCTTCTTCAATTGTAATTCACATAGAGATATAGTGGGTTAGTTGATTAAGGTGTTTAACGGATTTCTATCTTAATTGTGGATTGACGTTAATACGGTATTAGTGCATCGAGAGGTGGTTAATACTACTTTCGTGTTATTGATTAACAATTCGGGATAGAGAATAATTGATGAGAAGTGTGTTAACCTAAATGCAACAATAAATGAAGTTGTGATCTTAAATTTCCATAATCTTAATTTAACTAGTTGTAATTAGAATTAGTTTACTTATAAATTGAAATTCATTCGTTTAAATAAGATTGAGTTGGTTATATGTTAGTACTTGGTAATTCTTGTTAACTAATTCTCTGTGGGAACGATACTCAACTTATCACTTTATTACTTGTTGACCACGTATACTTGCGTGTTGTGCGTAATTAGATTTTACCCAACAACTTCTCACGTAAGCATCAATAATCAATACCGTGTGTTACTATGCAACTACGCGTATTACTGTACTTTTACCACTGGGTATTTCAATAGTTTAACGGTAAAACTTTCGCTGTTATTTTTATAAAAATATATTTATGTCATTTTCTAACTATGACAATACTTCTGTTGTAGGGTCCACCAATGATTATGTCATCGTACGAATATTCCCCGACCAATTGAATATTTTATAACAACTTACTTACTTTGAAAAATTCGTAAATATTACCCACAACTATAACATTATATCAAATCCACACCATAATATTCAAAAATATATTTCGAGAAAAATTAATCTTTATTCATAAAAGTTGGGGTCTCACAACCTCTCCTTCTTATGAAATTTCATCCTCGAAATTGGGGTACGTACCTGGTATGTCAAAGAGGTGAGGATACCTTGATTTTATTTCAGATTCTAACTCCCGGGTCATTTCCTCAACATCGTGGTTTCTCTACGAAACTTTGACTTGAGGTATAACCTTGGAGCCTAGAATATGTTCCTTCTTATCCAAGATTTTAACAGGTACCTCTTCATACGTTAAATCTTCTGCTATCCGGTTCTAAATCAATAATGTGGTTTGGGTCTTTCACATATTTACGTAACATAAATATATGAAAAACGTTATAAACACGAGACATACTTGGCGGTAAGGCGAGTCTATAGGCCACAGTTCCTACTCGATCGAGGATTTTAAATGGGCCAATGAATCAAGGATTGAGCTTTCCTCTCTTTCCAAATTTTGTAACTCCTTTCCATGGAGTAACACGTAACAACACATGCTCTCCAACATTGAACTCCACGTCTCTTCGATGAAGATCAGCATAACTCTTTTGTTGATCTTGTGAAGTCTTTATACGTTGCCGGATCATTTGAATCTTTTCCGTAGTCATGCGTACTAAATGTAGCGCCCCCAAATCCGGGTATCTTCCAACCCGACAGATGGTGCAATACTGTACAACATTCATACATTCATTCAATTGAAAAGTCTCAAAGAACGAATATAACTTCTATATATTAAAGTAATATTTACAATTTCCCAGGTTCTATACCCCTTACAAAGGTTATTTGTCATAATATCAGTTACATTACAACAATAGACCTATACTATTACAAGACAGCTTAACAATCTGCCTTAGCTTTTCCTTTATCCCTTTTTGATCCTTCGGGACGTTTAGTCTTAGCTGCATTCATATGGTTCAAGCAAGAGTGAGCATGGCTAGCTCAACAAGTATAACAATTTAATAACAACACGCTTGACGCATACAAATCGTATATCTTCAATAACTGAACAATAGTTATGAAGTACTATTGATAATTCAAAGTAGCACTTCATCTTTTCTTTCAAAATGTTTTACAATAACAACAATATTTAGTAAAACATTCACTCCGGTCAGAGACCTCGAGCATTCATTCTTTATTGAAAAAGGACAACCCGGAACGAATTCCGTAAGCCCGATATTACTTACGAGCACTTCTAGGTGATTAGCCTATTGTACTCTATGTTGATCAACACTACATCCATTAAACGTATGTACGTTTAATCATTTGGCAACCTCACGTGCCTGTCGTTTTACCGACAAAACATTTGTTTAACATTTCAGTCTTCTTTTGAAAACCATATCAAGTAATTGACAAAAGATAGCAACATTTGATAATACAAGAGTAGATTATCAAGTATAGCCAAAGGGATTTGCTTTAACCTCAACATACCTCAATTCATGCGAAATAATACATGAATCTTAAACTTGTTCAGATTGAACTGAAACAAGAGTTAGAATACTTGCATTTAGCGTCTGCTACCGTATATTAACTTTATGTTCAAGTCTTTCAAGTCTCTTCAATACATGATCACATAATGCCTTTACATTAGGTCACATATAATCAAATATGTATATGACTATATCATACCCTTCATTTCAATCTAATTGTGTATTAGATTCAGTTACTATTCATTCCGGTTTAACATTACCATTGCATTTATATTCGACTAGGTTATCTTAACCTTTACATTACAGTCCTTAAGGTTTAACAAAGTTTAAACAATGTTACATTACCTTCCTTAAGTTTGTGTTTACTTTTAATCAATTAGGTTTTCTTTTCATTGTACTTAGAAACCTTCATTACTATCTTTGTTCTGAGGCTGGCGCTGCGGCGCGAGCCGTATTGCATCCCTGACCCGGACTTGGCGCTGCGGCGCCATAACATGTACAACAGTTCGCGTTGCGGCGAACTCTTGCAGTAGGCTCGGTTACTATTTCGCGCTGCGGCGTGGGTCTTTTTGCCTTGGGTTGGCGCCGCGGCGCCAACTCTGTGCACCAGAAAATAATTTCAGTTTTGAAATTTTGTGAACTTCCCGGACACATAACTTCTTCGTTATAAGTCCGAATTGGCTCGTTCAAAAGCCTATGGTTCACAAATTACGTAATCTACATGATCATCCAAGAATTTTATCTATTTGACTTTGTTTGCTAAAAATTCACCTATTGGTTCATTTTTAACGAAAACGATAAACGTTCATGAACGTTCAACGCTCGTTTCTTCGTTCTAAGTCGGAATCCGGTCATTTTCGAGTCCGCAACTTTGAAATGCCAAATATGACTTAACTCCATTGTAAAGCAATGATTCCGTGATCAAACACAAAATTTGACTTCTATTCCGAGAATTTTACGAATTCGACGATTGTCGTCCAATCGTGCAATTTTCGGCAAATCTTCGTTCTTACGATTTGTTCAACATTACAAATGAACTTCATTCATCATGTGAACATCTCAACATACATAATACAACAACTTATTTTTATTGTTGGACTTTGACTCCTCATGAGCTTATAACTTATCAAATTCTAAACTACTTAAGATTTGATTATTCATGACTTATGACAATTAGAGTTTCTTAATCATCATACTTTACATGTGCTTCACATATAACTTTACTTAGGTATACATGATATATATGACCATATAAATTCTTTTACCTTCATATCAATTCTCTTAATAAACTCCTTAGAAGTTCATATTATCTTCACATAAGTTTATAACTTATGTTAGCTTAAATGACTTATTACTAACTTATGTGGCTCAAGTCCATGACTTACATATTCTTCTTGCTTCTTATCATTCATGTTTCTTAATCCATCTTTTCTTATCAACCTATCATGGTAGAGATAGAAGATAATTGGAGAAGAAGTCTTACTATTGAAGTCTTTGATAAATAGCTTCTTCTTCTTCTTGACTTATGGAAGTAACTTATTGCTAGCTTATTCTCTCTAACACTTAAGCACTTTGTGAAGTCTAGATTATTTGAACAACCAACAAATGCTTGTAAGTCTTCTCTATTTATAGAATTTGCAAAGTTAGGATAGTTTGGTCTTTAAAACAATCCCACCTCCTTAAGCCACCTCCTTACTATTCATTACTTGCTAACCACTCTCTTATCTTATACTTGGCCATTACTCCTAAGCCTTGGTCATTACATTAACTTGACCATCACAATACTTGGTTACCACATTACTTGGTCACCACATTCAACCATAATAATATGGTTTGCCCCATGGGTCAACCAATCCATGGATTCTAGTTTGGGCTTGGATTAATTAAATCATTGGGCTTTGTATTAACAAACCACTTGTTGATTCCTTAATTAATAATTGGGCCTCTCCCTTTAATTCCCTTGGACTTATATTAATTCCCAACAATCTTTCCAAGTCCATTAACATTTCATAATACATATAGTTTATGTATTATTTTCGTATTCTAATTCATATAGAATTTATATACGATAATTCATCCTTCATACAACCTCATATAATACTTCGTATTATACTCATTTCTATTTCTTTGTACAATACATAAGTATCATACCATTATTACATATTCATTACTATTTCGCCATCCTTAACGTTTATAAATTAAGTCCACAAGCGAAATATCGTTTTTTCCATAACTAGATTTTTATTACATAATCCATCTCACCTTATTATTCCATCATTACGTATTTCTCGAAAATTCAAAATTATATCCCGAGCAAATACCGATGAATAGTATTTTTCGAAAAATTTCTCGGAAAACTTTTATTTTCGTCTTGGAAATTCAAACACTTTAATTCATCCACGTAGCTCAAATACTACGACATTCTAACATCAATAGGTTATACAAAGACAACCATCTTGATAACACATAGAATAGGATTTTATTATTATTTAAATTAATAAAATCATGTTACAATAAGATCTGAATTTCTCGGTCGTTACATTCTTCCCCCTTATAAAGATTCTGTCCCCAGAATCTCTTCTTACTTTAATTAAATCGATGAGGAATTTTTTTTTTAATCTTTTCTTCTAGTTCCCACGTTGCTTCTTCAGCATCGCGGTTCCTCCATAATACCTTCACTGATGGTATTACCTTGTTCCTCAGAACTTGTTCCTTTCTATCAATGATTTGCATCGGCAACTCTTCATACGTTAAGTCCTTCTCGATATGAATTGGCTCATACTCGCTTACATGCTTATATTCCGGCTAATATGGACGTAATACAGATACGTGAAACACGTTATGTATTCGTTCTAGGTCTGGAGGTAATGCTATCATATAAGCTACCTCTCCCACCCGTTTTAATACCTCAAAAGGTCCTATAAACCTTGGACTTAACTTTCCTTTCTTTCCAAAACGTATCTTTCCTTTCCAGGGAGATACTTTTAGAAACACATACGAACCCACTTCAAACTCTCGACTTAGTCTATGTGAGTCCGCATACTTTTTCTGTCTGTCCTGAGCTGTGACGAGACGTACCCGAATTAACTTTACCACCTCCGCTGTCTGCTGCACCAATTCTGGTCCTAGCATACAACGTTCTCCCACCTCATCCTAACACAAAGGTGTTCTGCATTTTCTTCCATACAAAGCTTCGTACGGCGGCATGCCTATGCTTGCATGATAACTGTTGTTATACGCAAACTCTGCTAGTGGTAGGTGATCATCCCAACTACCCTTGAAATCCATAACGTAAGACCTCAACATGTCTTCTAATGTCTGAATTGTCCTTTCGCTCTGCCCATCAGTTTGTGGATGATAAGCCGTGCTTAGCTTTAGCTGTGTTCCCAACTGCTCTTGCAAACTCCTCCAAAAGTTCGATGTGAATCGTGGATCACGATCTAACACAATCGATACCGCTGCCCCATGTCTGGAAATGATTTTCTTAACATAAAGTTTAGCTAACTGGTCCAAGTTATACTTGACCCTAATTGGTAAAAAGTGAGTCGACTTCGTCAACCGGTCCACTATTACCCAAATCGCATCATATCCTTTATTCGTTGTCGGAAGTCCTACCACGAAATCCATCGTAATATGCTCCCACTTCCATTCTGGAATCTCCAATGACTGTAATAAGCCACTGGGTCGTTGATGTTCGACCTTAACTTTTTGATAAGTCAAGCACCTACTCACATACTCTGCTATTTCTCTCTTCATGTTCGGCCATAAAAAACTCTGTCGAAGGTCTTGATACATCTTAGTGCTACCAGGATGTATCGAGTACCTCGAATTATGAGCTTCTTGTAACACTTTCTCCTTTAATTCCGTCTCATTCGGAACCCAAATTCTTCCCTCAAATCTTAATAATCCTTCATTATCAAGACTATACTTAGCATCTTCCTTCCCGGATAACCGCTTCTTCATTTGATTACACTCGTCTGTCATGAGTTGTACTTCCTTGACTCTTTCTACGATGGTAGACTGCATCTCCGTCGCAAACAGTCTCTGATCCGCCTCAATTGGCAACTTTACCTCTAATTCCATCCTAGTCATCTCTGTTATTAACTCATTTTGAGCCGTTAACATAGACAACTTTTCCCGACCCTTCCTACTTAAGGCGTCTGCAACTACATTGGCTTTTTCAGGGTGATACAGGATTTCACAATCATAATCCTTTATCAACTCTAACCATCTTCTCTGTCTCATATTTAAATCCTTCTGAGCGAAGATATACTTTAGACTTTTATGGTCCGTATATATCTCACATTTTTTCCCATAAAGATAATGTCTCCATATCTTTAGGGCAAACAATACTGCGGCCAGTTCCAGATCATGAGTAGGATAAACTTTCTCATAATCCTTCAACTGCCGTGACGCATACGCAATGACTTTGCCATGCTGCATAAGCACACAACCAAGTCCTCTATGCGAAGCATCACTGTACACTACGAAATTTCCTGTGTCATCAGGCAACGACAAAACAGGTGCTTCACTTAATCTTTTCTTCAGTTCTTGAAAACTGTCTTCACATTTATCCATCCATACATATTTTACCTTCTTTCTTGTTAAATTATTCAACGGGGTAGCTATCTTAGAAAAATCTTGGATAAATCTTCGATAGTACCCTGCTAACCTTAGGAAACTTCGCACCTCAGTCGGCGTTTTCGGCTGTTCCCAATTCATCATTGCTTCCACCTTCGCTGGATCTACTGAAATACCCTTCTGGTCAATGACATGACCTAAAAACTGCACCTTTTCCAGCCAAAATTCACATTTAGTGAATTTCGCATATAACTTCTCTTTCCTTAGTGTCTCCAACACTAATCTTAAGTGTTCAGCATGATCTTCTGGCGTCTTAGAATAGACTAGAATATCATCGATAAACACAACGATGAACTTGTCCAAATATGGTTTGAACATTCTGTTCATCATATCCATAAATGCAGCTGGTGCATTCGTCAACCCAAATGACATCACCAGAAACTCGTAATGACCATAACGAGTCCTGAATGCCGTTTTTGGTACATCTTCCTTTCTGGCCTTCAACTGATGATACCCCGTCCGCAAATCTATTTTAGAAAAATACTTTGCCCCTTTTAATTGATCAAAGAGATCATCGATCCTGGGCAATGGGTATTTATTCTTTATCGTTAACTTGTTCAACTCCCGATAGTCGATACAAAGCCTCAACGATCCGTCTTTCTTCTTGACAAACAACACTGGTGCCCCCCACAGAGAAACACTTGGTTGAATGTACTTTCTGTCCAATAGTTCCTGTAGCTGAACCATTAGTTCTTTCATTTCTACAGGTGCCATACGATACGGTTCCCTTGAGACTGTGCCGCTCCTGGCACAACGTCTATCACAAATTCGATCTCCCTATCAGGCGGTAACCCCGATAACTCACTTAGAAATACATCCATGAACTCATTTACTATAGGTATTTGTTCCATGGTTGCTCCCACTCTCTGGGTATCCACAACATGGCAAAGGTAACCCACACAACCTTTCCTTAATAATTTTCTAGTTTGTGTCATCGTAAGGCAACACGGACGTCCCGACAACTTACTACCGTAAAATACTACAGGAGGTTGCTTCAACGTCTTGATTCTCACACATTTCTTTTGGCAATCTATAATTGCTCCATGATTAATTAACCAATCTATTCCGAGAATTACGTCGAATTCTCCTAACTTTATCGGTATTAAATCTACCGATAACTTACAACCCCGTACCTCTACACAACAACTCCTATGAATATTTTTAACAGGAATTATCTCTTCATTTGCTACCTTAATGTTCAAAGGTATAGGTAATTTTTCGGGAAATAATTCTAGTCGTCTAGCAAAATCACATGCTATAAACAAACAAGTAGCACCCGAATCAAAAAGCACGTATGCATTTATGTTATTGATCGAAATAATACCTGCAACTACATCCCCTGATGCCACAGCATCTTGGACCGTCATGTTAAAAGTGCGAGCCATTGATTTACCTGGCTGAGGTGGACCACTAATAGCCAACTTACCACTATTAGTTCCCTTATTTCCTTGTCCCCTTTTTCGGGCAGTTTTTCGCTATGTGGTCAGTTGATCCACATACAAAACATCCGTGATTTTTCTTCGGATTTGGATAGTTAGGCGAAATGTGCCCTTCCTGTCCACAATTATAACATACTGCCTTTCCTTTGAGACAGACTCCTAAGTGAATCTTCCCGCAGGTTTTACAGGCCTCCATCCTTCTCTTAGAATCCCCTTGTTTTACTCCGGTATTCCCAGAGTTAAAGCCCTTCCTCTTTTGACCGTTTCCACTTCCACTGGCTCCCTCGGTCTTGGTTCCTCCATCAACCTTGCCCTTACTCTTCTTATCCTTGTGGTACTGGCTAAGAGCCTCATTCCCACCTTCAGCAATGATTGCCTTTTCTAGTATGGTTCCAAAGGGAGTACTTTAGAACACAGAAATTCTGCTATAGAGCCAAGGTTTCAAGCCCTGCTCAAACCTTCTAGCCTTTCTCACTTCAGTGTCCACTTGATGTGGAGCAAATCGTGCCAGTTCATTAAACTTGGCGGCATACTGGGGAATTGTCATATCCCCTTGTTTCAATTCAAGAAACCTCATTTCCATCCTCCCTTGCATACTCGTGGAAAAATAGTTCTCGAAGAAAATCTCCTTAAACCTCTCCCACGTTAGATTTCCTATATCGGCCCTAGCCTGGTTTGCCTCCCACTAGAAGTTGGCCTCTCCTTTCATCAAATAGGTTGCAAAGGCAACCTTTTGACCCTCCTCAACTTTTGTTATTACAAATACTTTCTCAATTTCTTTTACCCAAGTCTGGGCTTCTATAGGGTCCGTAGTTCCTTTGAACTCTGGCGGACCTACACTTTTAAAATCCTTAAAAGTAGTGGCTCGTACTACTCCCGGAATCACAGGTACATTAGCCCCCGCTCTATTAAATGCAGTCGTTAAAAGATTAACGAACTCCTGCATTGGATTAACTGGACCACCCTCCGGTTGGTTAACATTTGTATCTTGATTTTGTTGTCTCCTTCTTGGTGGCATTTTGCTGTTAAGAAAACAACACATCATTATTATATTATTCTTGTTGGTTTGTTATTATTTATAAGAAAATAATAACTCATGTTCATTACTCAATATATTCCATAAAAAGACTTATATTGATTCATAACTTGTAGTATAACACTACATTTTTTTACATTACTCAGCCTTGCTGATTACATTACCATCCCACAATTACTTTCCAAAAATTGGGATTTTACAAAAGACTACCCTTTATTATACAAAAGAGAGTTTTACGTCACTACTAGATACATAATATTTACATATCTAAGCTACTCTAGCTATTGCTAGGTTACATCTGCCTTAGGGCATTTTCAAAATCTTTGCTGGCTAGACCGGCAATAACATCTCTACTGATACTATGTCGGGTCTGTCCTGCTTCTATCGGATACCCAACTACCTGCTGCTGGAAATCCACATGAGAACTCCTATGTATATAGGACATTCTCTCCAACTTCCGCTGTTTAGTCTTTAGCTCCTGCTTGAGCTCAAAGACTTCACCTCTTAAATCTCGGACCTTATCCATAGCTAGGACTCTATCATCGTGCTCCTCTTTCCACATTCCTTCCATACTAGCCTTGTCCTCCCAGACTGCTTGGAGTTCCTCTTTCAACTCCTTAACCTCTTGGCAGTAATGGATATTTCTATCCAATACTGACATAAACAATGCCCTCATTGATTCTCCCGTAGACAATTCCTCTGTAGGTGGAACCTGATCAAAGGACATCACGTCCACCTCCTCCTCTAGCATGCCATCAAATATAGACATGTAGTCTAAATCGTCTGAGTCTCCAGACTCGATTGTCACCACCTCTGGTTCTACGACTACAGGATTTGGTAGTATCTCTACTTGATTAACCGAATCCTCGCTCACTACCTGTATGTCTCTATACGTATCATTTTCTCCTGACATCTACAATAAAACAATATAGTTTGATTAGAACATGTCAGTAAATAATAAAAACACATAACATAATATAATGCATTTTTATAAGGTTACTTTCCATCTTTTACTTCTTTTCTTAAGGTTATGACTTAAGGTTCTACTTTCCCCCTTAAGTTTTATAACCTAGGCTTTGATAACAATTTGTAGCGCCCCCAAATTCGGGTATCTTCCAACCCGACAGATGGTGCAATACTGTACAACATTCATACATTCATTCAATTAAAAAGTCTCAAAGAACGAATATAACTTCTATATATTAAAGTAATATTTACAATTTCCCAGGTTCTATACCCCTTACAAAGGTTCTTTGTCATAATATCAGTTACATTATAACAATAGACCTATACTATTACAAGACAGCTTAACAATCTGCCTTAGCTTTTCCTTTATCCCTTTTTGATCCTTCAGGACGTTCAGTCTTAGCTGCATTCATATGGTTCAAGCAAGAGTGAGCATGGCTAGCTCAACAAGTATAACAATTTAATAACAACACGTTTGACGCATACAAATCGTATATCTTCAATAACTGAACAATAGTTATGAAGTACTATTGATAATTCAAAGTAGCACTTCATCTTTTCTTTCAAAATGTTTTACAATAACAACAATATTTAGTAAAAAATTCACTCCGATCAGAGACCTCGAGTATTCATTCTTTATTGAAAAAGGACAACCCGGAATGAATTTCGTAAGCCCGATATTACTTACGAGCACTTCTAGGTGATCAGCCTATTGTACTCTATGTTGATCAACACTACATCCATTAAACGTATGTACGTTTAATCATTTGGCAACCTCACGTGCCTGTCGTTTTACCGACAAAATATTTGTTTAACATTTCAGTCTTCTTTTGAAAACCATATCAAGTAATTGACAAAAATATCAACATTTGATAATACAAGAGTAGATTATCAAGTCTAGCCAAAGGGATTGGCTTTAACCTCAACATAACTCAATTCATGCGAAATAATACATGAATCTTAAACTTTTTCAGATTGAACTGAAACAAGAGTTAGAATACTTGCCTTTAGCGTCTGCTACCGTATATTAACTTATGTTCAAGTCTTTCAAGTCTCTTCAATACATGATCACATAATGCCTTTACATTATGTCACATATAATCAAATATGTATATGACTATATTATACCCTTCATTTCAATCTAATTGTGTATTAGATTCAGTTACTATTCATTCCGGTTTAACATTACCATTACATTTATATTCGACTAGGTTATCTTAACCTTTACATTACATTCCTTAAGGTTTAACAAAGTTTAAACAATGTTACATTACCTTCCTTAAGTTTGTGTTTACTTTTAATCAATTAGGTTTTCTTTTCATTGTACTTAGAAACCTTCGTTACTATCTTTGTTCTGAGGCTGACGCTACGGCGCCGGCTCTATACTTACATCTCGCGCTGCGGCGCGAGCCGTATTGCATCCCTAACCCGGACTTGGCGCTGCGGCACCATAACATGTACAACAGTTCACGTTGCGGCGAACTCTTGCAGTAGGCTCGGTTACTGTTTCGCGCTGCGGCGCGGGTCTTTTTGCCTTGGGTTGGCGCCGCGGCGCCAACTCTGTGCACCATAAAATAATTTCAGTTTTGAAATTTTGTGAACTTCCCGGACGCATAACTTCTTCGTTATAAGTCCGAATTGGCTCGTTCAAAAGCCTACGGTTCACAAATTACGTAATCTACATGATCATCCAAGAATTTTATCTATTTAAAAATTCACCTATTGGTTCATTTTTAAAGAAAACGATAAACGTTCATGAACGTTCAACGCTCGTTTCTTCGTTCTAAGTCGGAATCTGGTTATTTTCGAGTTCGCAACTCTGAAATGCCAAATATGACTTAATTCCATTGTAAAGCAATGATTCCGTGATCAAACACAAAATTTGACTTCCATTCCGAGAATTTTACGAATTCGACGATTGTCGTCCAGTCGTGCAATTTTCGGCAAATCTTCATTCTTACTATTTGTTCAACATTACAAATGAACTTCATTCATCATGTGAACATCTCAGCATACATAATACAACAACTTATTTTCATTGTTGGACTTTGACTCCTCATGAGCTTATAACTTATCAAATTATAAACTACTTAAGATTTGATTATTCATGACTTATGACAATTAGAGTTTCTTAATCATCATACTTTACATGTGCTTCACATATAACTTTACTTAGGTATACATGATACATATGATCATATAAATTCTTTTACCTTCATATCAATTCTCTTAATAAACTCCTTATAAGTTCATATTATCTTCACATAAGTTTATAACTTAGCTTAAATGACTTATTACCAACTTATGTGGCTTAAGTCCATGACTTACATATTCTTCTTGCTTCTTATCATTCATGTTTCTTAATCCATCTTTTCTTATCAACCTATCATGGTAGAGATAGAAGATAATTGGAGAAGAAGTCTTACTATTGAAGTCTTTGATAAATAGCTTCTTCTTCTTCTTGACTTATGGAAGTAACTTATTGCTAGCTTATTCTCTTTAACACTTAAGCACTTTGTGAAGTCTAGATTATTTGAACAACTAACAAATGCTTGTAAGTCTTCTCTATTTATAGAATTTGCAAAGTTAGGGTAGTTTGGTCTTTAAAACAATCCCACCTCCTTAAGCCACCTCCTTACTATTCATTACTTGCTAACCACTCTCTTATCTCATACTTGGCCATTACTCCTAAGCCTTGGTCATTACATTAACTTGACCATCACAATACTTGGTTACCACATTACTTGGTCACCACATTCAACCATAATAATATGGTTTGCCCCATGGGTCAACCAATCCATGGATTCTAGTTTGGGCTTGGATTAATTAAATCATTGGGCTTTGTATAACAAACCACTAGTTGATTCCTTAATTAATAATTGGGCCTCTCCCTTTAATTCCCTTGGACTTATATTAATTCCCAACAATCTTTTCAAGTCCATTAACATTTCATAATACATATAGTTTATGTATTATTTTCGTATTCTAATTCATATAGAATTTATATACGATAATTCATCCTTCATACAACCTCGTATAATACTTCGTATTATACTCATTTCCATTTTTTTGTACAATACATAAGTATCATACCATTATTATATATTCATTACTATTTTGCCTTCCTTAACGTTTATAAATTAAGTCCACAAGCGAAATATCGTTTTTTCCATAACTAAATTTTTATTACATAATCCATCTCACCTTATTATTCCATCATTACGTATTTCTCGAAAATCCAAAATTATATTCCGAGCAAATACCGATGAATATTATTTTTCAGAAAATTTCTCGGAAAACTTTTATTTTCGTCTTGGAAATTCAAACACTTTAATTCATCCACGTAGCTCAAATACTACGACATTCTAACATCAATAGCGTATACAAAGACAACCATCTTGATAACACATAGAATAGGATTTTATTATTATTTAAATTAATAAAATCATTTTACAATAAGATCCGAATTTCTCGGTCGTTACACTAATTCTAGTCCAAACAATGTTTTTTCTCCCACCTCGTCCCAGCATACTGAAGAACGACACTTGCGTCCATACAACGCCTCAAATGGAGCCATGCCAATACTTGCTTGATAATTGTTGTTATAGAAGAATTCCACTAATGGCAAGAACTTGTCCCAACTTCCTTTGAAGTCAAGGGCACAGAGTCTTAATAGATCTTCAAGAGTTTGAATAGTCCTCTCTGACTGTCCGTCCGTTTGAGGATGGTATGCCGAACTAAATCATAAATCTGTGCCCATAACTTTTTACAAACTAACCCAAAATCATGAAGTGAATCTTGGGTCTCGATCAGAAACTATGGATACTGGCATACCATGTAGTCTCATAATCTCATTTATGTATATATGAGCAAGACTTTCAAGTGAATAAGTTTCTTGTATAGGTAAGAAATGAGCAGACTTGGTTAATCTATCGACAATAACCCTAATCGTATCTATGCCCTGAGAAATCTTGAGAAGACCAGTAACGAAATCCATGGTAATGTACTCCCACTTTCATTCCAAAATTTCAAGTGATTGCAATGATCCTTTTGGCACTTGATGCTCCGCCTTGACACGTTGATAAGTTAGACACCTTGAGATAAACTCTACGATCTCTTTTTTCATATTGCTCCACCAAAATGTATATCGAAGATCACGATACATTTTGGTACTCCCAGGATGGATTGCAAACGGTGTGTTGTACGCCTCCATCATGATTTTATACTTCAAGTCAGAGTCGTTAGGAACACAAAGTCTGGAGTTGACTCGAAGTATTTCTTCTTCATCGACTCTTGCTTCCGGGATAGAACCTTCTTGTACTTTGTTCTTCATACGCATCAGCTCCAAGTCCATAGCTTGAGCAGTTTTAACTTTATCGATTAAAGTCGGTTCTACTCGTATATTTGCCATCATCACATGGGTCCCTGGAGTCTTTAACTCTATCTCCATCCTTTGTAAGTCATACAAAATGGGCCTTTACTTTGACAATATCGCACTCATACCCGCATATGATCTTCTACTCAATACGTCAGCTACTACGTTCACTTTTCTAGGATGGTATTGAATGGTATGATTGTAATCTTTCAACAACTCAAGCCAACGTCGTTGCCGCATGTTGAGCTCCTTTTGGGTGAAGAAATATTTGAGGCTTTTATGATCCGTATAGATCTCCACTTTCTCCCCATACAGGAAATGCCTCCAGATTTTAAGCGCAAAAATGACAGCTGCCAACTCTAGATCATGAGTTGGATAATTCCTCTCATATTCTTTGAGTTGTTGTGAGGCATAGGCTATGACTTTCCCATGTTGTATGAGAATACATCCTAAACTTTTGCCTAAAGCATCGCTGTATATGAAAAATCCCTCCGAACCAGATGGTATTGTTAGAACAGGTGCTAAAATGAGTCTTCTCTTGAGTTCTTGAAAAATCTTCTCACATTCCTCGCTCCAACTGAATTTTGTATCTTTTCGAGTCAGCTGAGTTAATGGAGTAGCGATTCAAGAAAATCCTTCCACGAATCTCCAATAATAACCAACTAAGCCCAGAAAGCTACATACTTTGGTCACTAACTTAGGTTGCTCCCAGCTTTGAATTGCTTCAATCTTTATCAGGTCAACAGATATTGTTGATTTGATATCACGTGCCCAAGGAATGCTACTTCCTCAAGCCAGAACTCACATTTCTTCAACTTGGCTTATAGCTTGTTTTCACGAAGCTTTTGGAGTATCAGCCTCAAGTGATGCTCATGATCTTCACGGCTTTTGGAGTATATGAGGATGTCATCAATAAAGACAACCACGAAATGATCCAAATATTCCTTGAATACTCAGTTCATCATATCCATGAAGGCAGCATGAGCATTAGTCAATCCAAAAGACATGACTAGGAATTCATAATGCCTGTACTGAGTTCTGAAAATAGTCTTTGGAATGTCATCAATTTTAATCTTTAACTGATGATATCCTGAATGAAGATTAATCTTTAAAAAGAATTGGGCGCCTTGCAACTAGTCAAATAAGTCATCAATACGAGTTAATGGATACCTATTTTTGATGGTGACACAATTTAACTCCCGATAGTTAATACAAAGTCGCATACTTTCATCTTTCTTATTTACGAATAGAACATGAGCACCCCAAAGAGACGTACTAGGACGAATGAAACCGATGTCTAACAATTCCTGCAGTTGAGTTTTTAACTCCTGAAGTTCAATATGAGCCATTCGATATGGGGCTTTAGGAATGGGTTTTGTACCGGGTTCAAGGTCGATACAAAATTCAATTTCACGCTCTAGGGGTAGGCCAGGAAGTTCTTCAAGGAATACATCAGGAAATTTATTAACAATAGAAATATCATTTAAATCTGACGTATTTTTGTTTAAATCTGTGACATGGGCTAAGAAAGCTTGGCATCCATTTTTTAATAAACGAATAGCTTTATGGCTTGATATGATAGTAATTGACTTAGTGGTTTTGTTGCTTGAATTCGCATAATAGGTTGGTTAGGAATATGAAAGCTAACAACCTTACAAAAATAATCAATTTTAGCATGATGAGTAGTTAACCAATCAATCCCTAAAATCACATCAAATGCAAGTATTTTCAAAGAGATAAGATTGACCGGTAATGTGTGGGTGCCGATTTGAATCAAACAAGGCTTATAAACAGTGGATGTAATGAAGGTTTCTCCCAACGGAGTTTCAACATATAAGTCAAAGTCTAATTTCTCCGGAGTTAAATTTAAACGTTGAGCGCAAGTAGGAGAAATAAAAGAATGGGTAGAACCGGTATCAAATAAGGTATATACTTCGCTAGAGTTTATGATTAGCTTACCTGTGATGACTTCGTTCGGATTCCTCGCTTTTTGGGAGGTCACAAAAAATGCTCTCCCTTGAACTACCGGCTTTGACTTGTCTAGGACGACCTTTGGTGTCTCCATCCTAGCTGGACTTGACTTCACTACACGACAAAATCGGGTTAGGTGACATTCTCTTCCACAATTATAATATGCTTTGGACTGCTACCACTGTAAGAACCTGAATTTTTAGAAAATATTAAAACAAGAATTTAGTATATAAAATTGTTAAAGCATGAGATGAGTTCGAACAAGAATATATAAATGTGTTACGAGGTATGTAGTATTGTGATACATAGGGTAATATGAGTTATGTAATAAGTGATGTTGTGTTTAATACATATATATCATTATTTTATATTTGTTATAAATTGTAGAGATGAATTAATAAAGAAGATGGGTAGAAAGTTATCTATTGATATTAAATAATTAATGTTAAATTATTTTATCATAGTAAGTTGGTGACATTAAATATCTTTTATAATCACCAATTTCTTGAGTATATGTACGAGTAGGTATCAAGTCTAAGGCAGTGCAACTATAACCTTTAATGGTGGATGTTTAGGAGCTGGGCTAAACAATTCATTCAGAGAGCCGATGTATATACGAATTAGTAACCGATCTAACTCACTGTGAAAACAGTGTAGATGAGACGAAAATTAATTTGTTGGTTGTTTGTGGGAAACCACTCAGTGTACTATATTGAATACTATTAAAGACTCGACGCGTGCTAGGTTTAGACTTTTATGCGTGTACGTTGTTGACAAGAGAAGAAAATCGATATACCTTTAAATTGGTTAGAGAATTATTAAGTCATTTGATACACGGCGAGAAGTGGAGATTAAAGGAATGTATATATGTGTTATATTTTGAATTTTGTGTTATAGGTGGAAAGAAATACTATAAATGAGATTTTATATTTGAGAGAAGTAGAGATTAAAACTTGAAGTTTGATATCTAAATTATTAAAGAAAATAGCAATCCATAATGTGGAATCAAATATGAGGTTGATTTTAGATGAGTTACCATTTATGAGGTATATGTAAAGTGATTAGGAGCATAGATTTTATTTCTGCCAATGCAGAACTTTTCTGCCTCTGAACTTGGTATGGCGCAACTCCATTTCCAAGCCTATGACCAGCACAGCTGCGCCGGTCTATAGGATGTTCTGAGAAAGTCGGTGGAATTTAAAATTCGAGAAATGGATACTAAGGACTCGTAGGGATAATAAAATCTTAAATGATGATTAAGTGGTCCATGAATGGATTTGAATATGAGTTAATTAATTAACCCGGAATAAATATGGTTAATTAGGCGATATTATAGAATATTATATTATGAAGCTTAAGAGATATTGTTTTGGAACAATTTATGGAAGAAGTGAAATGAAAGAATTATATTATATTAATTAGTGGAATACATAATAATTATTAAGAAAATGACTATTTAGATAAGGATGTTATGAGTATAAGTTCATAGTATATGATCATTTAAGGTAATTAAATATTAAGGTAAAGTGTGACACCTAAGCCTTACATTAAATAAATATTAAAATAATGTGAAGTTGGAGAAAAGCCAAGCGTGGTATAAACCCCTAATAATTATATTGTTGAGGTTATAAGCTTGAGTAAGTGGGATAAATGAGCCTTGTGTGGCATGAATATTAAAGTTAAACTAGACTGAAGGTTTAACTGAAATTATTGAAAGAATATTAATGGTAAGAAAATAAATAATTAATATTAATCATTTTGATATTTATAGGAAATAGTGGGATGAGAGTACTCAACTGAATCATATTTAGTCCAATTAAAATATTATTTGGACTAGCCCAATATACATAGAAAATAAGATTATATTGGTGTATATTTAAAATATCAGTATACTTCTTATATGTGGGTGTACATATATATTTGTGTATAGGTACCCATAACTTTATATAATGTAGCAATATTAAGCTATGAAAATTTACTAGATGAGCTAAATTGCTAAAGTGCTAAGTATAAGCTTTTGTCCCAAAATCAATGTCACTCTATTTCAACTGCCGTATGAATAGGCCATTGGCCTATCCTATTCCTTCTTCACTAAGTAGTAGTTGATGATGGCTGGAGAGATGGAGGAGAAGGGAGTAGCTCACCAACTATTCATTGCCCATCATCTTCTTCTTCCTACTGCTAGATCAAAACATTGGGCAAAGCTATTATTTGGATATTGATTTCTCTATAAATAGAGACTCCTTCTTCTTCTTTCCCATTTGTGAAATTGTTTGAGAAAAATGGCTAAGAGAGGTTAGTAGAATTAGTAGCAATTAGAGGATTGCAGAGCTATGTTTAGCAAAGTTAAGCTTCAAGAGGTAATATTTATATACGTACATGTTCTTGAATTCAAAGTTCTTCAATTCCTAGAAAAGTGTAAAGAAAAAGTAGCTTTTGAGTCATAAATTTGATGGCTAAAACTTGTTGCAATCTATAAATTTCTGTTAGATGTTGTTAATATAGTAAAATACAAAAACAATGGAAGTTAAACGGAACAATTTGGTTGAGAAACGAATTCGTAGTGAATGATTTCGCTAAAATTATCAAAACATAAAAATTTAGTATGAACATGAGTTTTGGATTAATAATTAGGTTAGTTAATGTTTTTGAAGTGTTATAATTATTCTATAGATGAGTAGCTAAGAGTTTAACAAGTTCAACGAATCGAAAACCAACTATAAACTGGGCGAGGCCAAGCGTGGGCGCGCCGTCCAAGAGCGCGGGTGTGCAGCTGGATGCTGCCTAATGGCGCGAGCACGCTGGCATGGGCTTGAAAATGGGCGTGGCCGCACCCAAATTGTGACTGGTGTGACTGTTTTGACCTATTTTGGTAAAACGGCCATAACGTTTTTATACGGACTCCGATTGAGGCGATTCAAGATGATCCGGAACGTGGAGGAATAGAGCTACAACTTTTGTTCTTTAAGGTTTTCAATTTGAGGTTGTTAGAAGGGGTAAAAATAGTCATCTTTAGGACTGATATGTATTACGAGGCAATCGGAGGGCGTCGGACATACACATACACAAGTGTAGTGCTCCTGACAATAAAATATGTTGTTCTAAGTGATAAAACATGAATTTGAATGATAATAGACATGTCATATAACTAAGATTATTTTACTCATAATGGAATACTTTAATAATGATTTCTTAAAGAAAACTTGAAGTTTGAAAATAAAACTTGACGAACTTTGTGTCTTTTATGTTCCGACTTTGTGAACATGTGAATGTGGCCTAGTTATGTGCGCGGATTGGTAAGGAATGTAATTTCAAGATATATTGCACATAAAAGGTTGTCAAGCTCGGTTTAATATGGGTTTTAAAGAGAAATTTAAAAGTTTTAGAAACTAATTTTGATGAGCATTGTATTACTTACATTATGACCTTATAAGCAAGCATGATAGAGTTGTTTATGCCTTTAAGCATGAATGATATGTGCACTCAATTAGTTAAGCATGACATACGTTATTTAAACATGTTTTATAAGTAAATAAAATATGTTATGTCTATGTAAATGAGATAGATACATGTGAACATGCGTATTAGAAGCTTATTAGTACCAATATATGGTTTAAAATCTTATAACATCGAATCTTGTTAAAGAAAATTGTTAAGCCTTATTGATTTAAATAATTCAACATAGAGCTATGTAATTCAAAGCTAAATGATTTGAAATGAGAACTTGAAGAAATATCAGAACCTACTTGATGTATGTTTATAGTATATATCAGAATGCATAGTATGGAAAGACTAGACTGAGAAATGAAAAGCTCAAGTCTGGTTTTGGCAGGGAGTAGCGCGACCACGCCACTCCCAAGCTTAAATGCAGCGCGGCCGTGCCATCGTGCAGAGTGACCAAGAGCAGTTTGTTAACTGCATGGTCTTAAGTTATAGTTATATGTTGTCCTTAAGGACTACAAGATATAAAACAAGATTGTTTAGATAAATATGATAGTAGAATTAGCTAGTCTCATGGTTATCCTAAGTTCAAGTAAAAATAAAACCAAGTTAGGAAACAATATTTGTTCTTATATTAAGAGCGTATGAAATGTATGACTGATGGGTATGAATCCATGATTATATAACTGTGTAGGAATACACGCAGTGCAGATAAGCTTTAAGCAGTTAAGTCGTAGTTGATAAAACTATGAATCATGCAAGTCTTTCAGTTCCTATTTGATATATGAATTTGATAACTGTTAGTTGAGCTATATTATGCTATGAGAATGTTGATGTATATATATGAAATGCATATGAGATATGTATGAAATTTAAAAGTTGATCTTTGATGATATGCTTGTAAAGTAAATCTCTATGCCTGCTATGTAAGAAGTAACATGCGTAGTAAATATTCATTGATTATGAATGCATGAACTGAGTATGTTATTATATGCTATGTGCTGCATGAAAACTGTTAGAATTGCTGGGCTGTCGAGCTCACCCTTGCAAATAACCACTTTTACAGGTTAAGGACTCACAGTAAAGATTACGTGCTACTTGATTGATAAAGTTCAATAGTATCGAAGGAGATTGATTTATTGAACCATGTTTAGGTTCTAGGAGATGTACATGATAGTAGTTTACGATGTGCAATACATGTTGAGTTGTAAAGTTGTACTATGTGATGCATAGAGGAATTTGAATTGATATGTAAAAATTTATATAGTAATTCGAATAGAATGAATCATAACATAATTTGATTCAAGGATATGTAATTGATTCAAGTCAAGAAATCAATAAAAGATTTTATTCAAAGGAGATTGAAAAAGTTTAAGTTATTCTGCATTTTTATAATATCGAATATGATGTAAAACAGAAATGGTAAATGACCAAGATTTGAAATTTATAAAAGTTTGGGGTCATTATACAGATCCTGGAAATGGAAAGAATTTATATTAAGCAAATTTATATTCATTAAGTTATGAATAAAATATATAAATAGTTTGACGATAGTAGTATCGTGGCAGACCGGATCTGAGGTTCGAAGGGACCCGAATTTGGGGGCGTCACAGGTTGGTATCAAAGTAGTTGGTTATAAACTTTAGGTAAGAGTACCTTAGGCTATAACCTGAGAGAGAGTGAAAGATAAAGATGACAAAGATAATTAGAATGAACTCGAATGGAGTTTAGTTGATAATGGAAAAGAACCCTAAGGTGAACCGATAATCACGACGTGATCGGAATGAGATGTGAAATGATAAATAGTCTGTAATGACTAAGTTGCTATAGCCTGATGCTATAAGAGAAGGTATTATGAAATGGTACGAGATGAACTCATAAGGAGTTGTAAATGATAAGATACGAAGAATTTGTATCGAGCAAAGAGAAAGTTAAGAGTAAGATAGAGTTAGTTGGAATTTCAATTGAGGACTCAGGTGATGACTGAGTTGTACAAACCTTTGTATAGGTGAATGTTTGTGCTTGTACTCAGTTTATTATACTGATAATCATTGGAATGTTAATGTAGCGCTACCAATGTACATATGGCGAAAAGGTGATTCTTTTCTCATATTTATATTTGATAGTTAGAAACTATTAAGATTAAGCGCGAGTTCTTAAAACTCATGCATATGGTAAGTTTGTGACTCATAATCATATGGTATGTGTCAGGAATAAGCATGTGAATGTTATTCCTATTTTATATATGATTTGATTATGATACATATATGAATGAATATGCAAGTATGCTTGCATTAAGAAAAGATGTAAAGTCCTTTGATAGATAATAGAAACATGTGTACAAGGACTTAGAATGAATTGATCAAATATGTTAGGTTGATCCTACATAGGCAAAACAGCTTTGTAAAGTCCTTAAAAAGAAATGATGTACAAGGACTATAAATATAGAAAGATCAAGCATGTTAGGTTGATCTTATGATGTAATAGATAGGCTTGTCTGATCGTCGAGCACTGAACCAAAAATCGTAGTCTTCCAGGAGAGTCAAGAAAAACTTGGGAGCTATCGAGGCAGAATCGTAGTCTACAAGATAGAAGATCTCGGAGTTCGTAGACTGCCAGGAGAGACGAGGAAGGATCGTAGTGTGTTGAGAAGAACTTCCTCGGAGCCGTAATCTGCTGAGGAAGTCATGTTCAAAATCGTAGAGACAGCCTGTTTACGAGCCGACCGAGCATCTGCCAAAGCCAAGTCAAGAATCGTAGACTACACCCGAAGTCGTAGAGTCTACTGATGCCGAAGCCAAATCAGGATCGTAGATTACACTCGAAGTCGTAAAGTCTATAGATTATATCTGAGGCAGAGATCGTAGTCTAGCAAGATCAGATGAAGACAACGAGCACAAGGACAGAAATCGTAGTGTGTCAAGATCTGATCTCGGAGTCGTAGTGTCTGCATAGCCGAAGCTGAATCGTAGAGTGCAGAACTAAGATGTGCTCACAACGCCAAGGCAGAATCGTAGAGCATATACGATTCTCAATAATTGAGCACTCCCAGAATATCCAAAGGAATGAAGCCTCTGGTCTAAGCTGCAATATTACATCCAACCTGAAGGAAACCAGAGAGCACTCAACGAATGGAATGCAAGTTAACAGAAGATCTAAGCACCAACCCAATCAACATCCAGATTGAGTTGTGAAGCCATTCGAGATGAAGTCTCCCACAAGTTGATCAGAAGAAGACTTCAGTAACTGACTAAGGAAAGTCATCAAGTGTAGTAGCTGTCAAGTGAATAGAAGACAACGATCTTGGAAGCAACCAGGATCATAGTGTTTGTCGCAAAAGAAAGAACTGATGGAGTGTACACAGAGATACTGGTCAGCCTCTGAAGAACAAGGCTAAAGTGATTAAGCATTGGGTCAGTCCATTGATGCTAAGTGAACGGGAGATCACATGGAGAAAGCAAGCTGGACACGCCACAAATCTGAAGTGTCTTGCTATTCAGAAGGGGCCAGAGCAAGGAGTCAAGCCATCAGTATCTAAGAGCAATTGAGGCAAACAGAAGCGTTGAAGCACTGCACAGAAGAAGAAAGAGGTGTTCTACATTGAAGATCCAATAAACACTCTTCAGGATAGTAGTGTTAACTCTACCAGTTAATAAGCAACATTCAACAAGACACTACGATCAGGTCCAAGATGGCATGCATCAAAATCGTAGAGTTCGGTCATCCGAAGATTGAAGCATTGGCAACGGTTCAATCTGAAGAGTGATATTCAGACAAGAGCTTATTGAGAGTATCGATGCAAAAGGACAACCTCTGATCAAGAAATCAGAAGGAGGAAATAAAGTTGTTGACCTGCCCAAGACATTAAAGTGACATCTCTGATGGGGTAGGTGAAACAGTAGACTGCAGTGTCAGAAAGTCATGTCATGTCACATCTGTAGTCTGCACCAAACAACTCGAGATCTGTGAAGCAATTTGAAGAGCTTTCAACGGCTACTTTCCAACAGGAAGATTGGGAAGGAGTATAAATCAGCTAGAGCTTCAAAGATCAAGGGTTGCTGGAGTTGCTGATTTTGGAGATATGGTGGACTGATCTAACCATAAATAGTGAGTGACCAATGAAGGTCTGAAGGCTCACTCTACGATCCACCAAGAACACTTAGAGACAGAAGAAGAAAGAAGTAGAAGTGAGAGTTCTACAATGTAGAAGTGAGAGTTCTACTACAAGAAGAGTGTTCTGAACTGTCGAGAGAAAGAAGAGCATCAATGTCATCTTGATGTCCATCATGGGAATACTCCAAGTACCAGAGAGAAGGGTTTACAGTCGTCTTAGCAAGTCTATAATGAGAAGGCATCAAGTACCAAGAAAGAAGATCACCAATGCCATCATGGTGGCAAGCATGAGAAAGTTTCTAAGTACATAGCAGAAGAGCTTACAGTCATCTTAGAAACTCATCATGTGCAGCCATCAAGTATCAAGAAGAATGTTCTTCAAGGTAGTTCATCAAAGGATCGTCAGAAGTGGTTGAGTAACTGAAGAAGCTGAGTATCATGCAACACTCAACTGCACTTCAAGGATGATCACACAAAGTTGCTAAGTACAGAAGATGTTTAGAGCATAAAGACATCTTAGCAGCTCAGCACCAACTCTAACTCCAATAAACAAACAAACAACTCAAAAACAAGAAGCCAGAGCCTTGTCCGAAGGGACTAAATGAAGTTCCAAGCCTGCTGAGCTTGAAGAGTTCCTAGGGAACTAGAGAAGTTCCAAGGCTGCTGGCCTTGAAGAGTTCTTACTGAACTGAAGTCTCAAGGCTGCTTGCCTTGAAGGAATCTTAGTGATTCAAAGTGCTGCCCTTCCTTAGTGGAAATCCTGCTAGTTGAAAGCAGAAGAGTGAATTAGGAGCTTGAGTCTCTGAACCACTTAAAACTCCTTGTGTCATTTACTTTATGTCATTTACATTATGTACTTAACTGCTATAACTGCTATGTATGTTTTAACTGCTTACAACTGAACTAACTCTAAGAACAATGTATATATGATTACGAATATATCAATGAAGGGAATCTTTTACTTATTCCGTTGTGCTTGAAAAGATTCTTATATTTTTCATATGCTAATTCATTACCAATATAAAATAAACGACAAAAGTATTTGAAATAAAAAGGATCTATTCAACCCCCCCTTCTAGATCTATTATGCCTACTGGGAACTAACTATTGGTATCAAAGCAGGTTCTTATGCTATATTCAAAAGCTAATCGCTTTGAGTCTGATCCCAGGCACAAACATTGTTCTAAACTTAGTTTAGTAGTAAGTCACTTGTTATATGCAGATGAGCTCCCACGTTGGAAATAATATGTATAGGTAAATGTGTATATACACCTGAAGCTGCTCAGATTGGTCCATGTTCTTGATTGCCATATCAACAAAACCAATCCCTGCCCACAGTCAATCTTGGAGTCTGAAGACAAGACTAGGAAGCTCAAGAGACATCAACAGAAAAGAGTCAAACATCCACCAGCCTGAAAAGATGCAAAGGCCATACATGCTAAGGAATGCTTATCCAGAGAAGAAATAAGATCTTCTCAAACATGTGTCTGGCCAACCAGCAACTGGATGTAAACCTTGTTAACTCAAAGATGTTAGAGAACTAAAGATGTTGAGATTCTCCTAGCTTACATCTTCAAGACCACGACTGACTAAGTGAAGGTCAACTGAAGCTACAAGCTATTAGGAGTAAATGAGAAACTATGCACATCAATGCCTAAACTTAGTATATCTAAGATAAATGACTGATTAAGAAACTGTCAGTAAAAAGGTAAGGTTCCTCACTAATATAAATATGTACATCATGATTACACCTCCTTATGAACTATAACAGTATTCTTTCAAGGAATCATAGTCTACCTAAAAAGGTAAAGAGAGAAAGTACATCGAGGGTGGAAACTCAAATGCTTATAAACCTTCTCTCCATCCAAGTTTTAGGTTGAAGATGACATCTTGAAGGAAATCTGAAATGGGTCATAAGTGCATCACAGGTTAAATTAATTTTATGTGAAGTAATCTTTGTTGATGGGTTAGTATGTATGTACAACCTATGTTCTAAGCGTTTAATAACACACAAAGTATGATCAGTTCTACAAAAGTATCTTGAAGATTCTTAGAAACTGATCACCTCCATGAATCAACCAGATACAAATAAATCGTAGAGTTGATTATCACTCTGTGAACATTTAAACCCTGTGAACATAACCTAGCAAATAATGAAACCATTAAAGAAAAAGAGTGTTTTATTAAAAATAGCAAATCTCACACACACTCACCATCATGCATCTCAAAATGTATTATCTAAATTAGTTACATGCATGAATATGACTGTTGGTGACAAATATGATGATTATCGAAATACATGAGGAACATGGGTTTAGAAAACTAACCTAGTAGGACCCATTTAACCATGGGTACCAAAAATAGAAATTTATAACCTACAGGCACTTGGTCTATTTGACCGCACTAAGGAATGCTGAAGCAGAAGACTTCAGTCAAGAAGAATCAACCAACAGAAGGCTTAAGACTACTCAGAAATGATTCTGAAAATTCCTATATGTTAAAGCCTATCCTTGAAGACCCACTAAGCTAACCTGAATGAAGCTCACCTGAATGAAGCTCACATGGCTGCTAATCTATATATGGAAGCAGGCCATTCAACCAAATATGAAAAGGGTCTTATATGCTCAAATCAGGCAAAGCATGCTATATGAGAAGAATCCTCAAGAAAGTTCACATTAGAGGATCATCGAGCATCAATCATGAGGAACTCGTTATGGAAGCAGAACTCAACAAGCACAGACTGTCAAAGAAAACTACGTTCGTAGTGCTGTCAAATGATCGTAGAGTGATTTTTCCTGAAGATATCCATGCCTACGATATAAGGAGGTTCAATTAATAATGGTGATTTTAGTCAGAAGGAGATATGCATGGCTGCCTTCTAATACACCTAAAGAAAAGGAAATCACATCCCTCTGAGAAGACAGCATCAACCATGGGGGAGCAGTGATCTGTTAAGGAACAATAGCACTGAGAGATACTATGAAGTAATGTAATAGCTACAAAGTCCCGAAACTTTATGGCTGATGAACCAAATAAAGATCCATAGTCAGTAGGAACGTCTCAAAATGTACTACTGATAACCTATCAGCCACCCAACTCAAAATCGTGGAGTGCCTACGATCAAACATCTGATTGTAGTGTAAGAGCAGGAGGACACCATGACTACAGCCAATGCAAATGTCCAAAAGTTGGTAGAGGATCTCCCCAACAGAAAAGGTCAAATGAGATATCAGTACAAATCGCTTCTAAAGTATTTCATCTGGAAAGCGCCTTAGGGACAAACCTGGCCCTTAGTTCACTCTAAGAGGTTGGCCCTTCCTGAGCTACCTTAACCTAGAAGGATTGCTTAGTCAAGTTCATCTCAAGGACCAAGACAGTCAACGATCGTAGAGTAGAGTTTGAAGCGAACTCAACGATCGTGGTGCAATCTCAACGATCGTAGGAGCAGACTCGACGATTGCAGTCCTACCAGAATACACTAGCTCTTGAGAAGCTCGGAAGAACTAAATAATTGCTCAATCGTTCAAAGTATGAGGAGATAAGGTCGAACACTGGATGGAAAGATGACCTAAAGATTCATCTCAGAAGTAGAGTCACCAAACCTTCATAAAGTACATCAGTGGTTAAGCTATGCAGTTTCAAGATAAGGATTAATGTCAAAACCATCCACTGCAGCATCTTTCAGAAGAAGATTGTTGAGTCAACGAAGCAAATCATAGAGTTCTTAGCCGCCTTACCATGCTACTCTACGAACCCAAATGGTCAATGGTCAATCCACGTTATGGACGCCTATTTGTTTTAAAAAGGGACATTAAACTGAAGAGGTAATAGGGAAGTTACAGCTCATTACTGGGCATCGTGCAACCAACGGTTGGTTGACACATCACTGATTATGCAGAGTCAGAAGGAACTACCATAAAGACAAATTCAAAATCTGCAAACAGTTCTCAAAAGCCAAAATTAATTAACCTTCCAGAGCCTTGCCCAAATCACGATCAGCCATTTCTCATAAACTCCTCTGAATCAAATACCCATATTCCTCGAACTATTCAAATGGAAGATTGGAGAGTAATCACTGGCATTCAGCTTGGAACCAAGTCGTTTGAAAAATTCGAAAAGAAGTTCAGAGACATTCTCGAACTTGTGAAGAAAGCTGGATTCTTAGAATGTCTTGAAGCTAGCACTCGAGTATATACTGAACTAATCAATGAATTCTACTCAAATGCATCTATAAATGCCGAAACCCTTTCAACCAAGGTTAAAGGTCAGTCTCTTAAGCTGAAATCATCCGATATCAATCTATGCTTAGGTTTTCCTGACCTAGGACTGAGAAACCTTGATGAGATCGACACTGAGCAAGCAAAGGAGATTATGAGGTACCAAAAAAACCCTAGTCTAAAGGATATGAAGAAAAAGGAGTTTCCTGAGGAATTTGAGTTCCTTGCTGAGATAGTGGGAAAATGCATACTAAGCAAGGACACTATACATGACACTGTACTTGAT
Organism: Panax notoginseng; assembly: GCA_016801055.1. NCBI lineage: Eukaryota > Viridiplantae > Streptophyta > Magnoliopsida > Apiales > Araliaceae > Panax > Panax notoginseng. Next base: position 98,081,084 of record CM029018.1, read on the forward strand.
CAGCAGTTGAAGATTATGTATGCAATAGTTCTAAAGAAGCGAATCAACTTTGGAACCATCTTGTTCGATCAAATCTCCAAATGGGTAGAAAAGGCTGAGATAAAGAAGTCTATAGATAGACCCCTGACTAAGGTCTTTCATGGAAGATTGTTGAGCATTGTGATGAAGAAGAAACTGGGAAGCAACATCAAGGATGATCAGGGAGAACCTTTGAATGTTCATAAAGTGATGTCTACTCAGCTGCTCATAAATTGGAAGAAGAACCCAAAGGAGAATAGGAGACTAATAACTACTAGAAGCAGCAACAAAGTATGTGTAAAGAAGAGAAAGGCGAAGGAGGTGGAAAGTTCTGAATCTGGTGACTCTGCACCAGTAGCAGCCACACCAATAAGGAAGAGATCCAGGGGTGTGAAGAAAACTGAGGCCTTACCAAGAAGTCTCTCCACTTGGGACAGAAATGAAGGTGAAAAGGTCGTAACTGCACTTGAGACCACAAAGAGAAGAAGCAACAGACTACTTCAAGGGCTATCCAGAAAGAAAGCTAAGGTGGTAAACAGGCCAGCCCCATTTCCTCAAAGAAGTACATCTAACAAAGAAGAGGACGTAGAGTCAAAAGATGAGAAGGAAACTAAAAGTTTCAAGACTGTGTCCCCAAAGAACAAATCCAGCGATGAAGTTGAAACTAGATCTATGAAAGAAAATGTAAACCCTACTAAAAAAGAAGAATGCACAAGCCCTACGGCTAACTCTCAGAGTACTCACTCTGATGATAAAAAAAAAGCTACAAGATAACCCAACTACATCCCCAAATGCAAATGCTCCAACAAGCCCAGATGATGGGTCAAATGATGTTGATTCGGAAGAAGAAGGTCATGCCCCTGCCAATGCTGAAAGTCAAGGAAGTTTGTCTGATGATTCAAAGTCCTCAGAGTCTGAAGAAGAAGAAGAGTCTAACTCTCCAATAGCTGAACTCCCATGGAGAAGGAAGAGCTACAGATTACTTGCTCAATTTGCCTCCAAGAAGAAAAGTGATCACTCTACTGCAGTTATTGAAGTAAGTGATGATGAATCTGAATCAAAGGAAGAAAGTGTTGAAGATGAGACAAGTAGTGAAGAAGATGAATCCAAGGAAGATTTTGCTAAAGAAGGTTCTGGTAATGAAATTCAGCAAGAAGGATTCTCTGTTGAATCAAATGAGAGAAGTCAGCATGATACAAGCTCAGAAAGTGATGGAATGGTGAATGATGATAAAATGGAAAAAGATTCTGGTTCTACAAATCAGGAATTAGAGGAACCAGCAAACTATCCTGTCATCTCTCCAGCAAGGTTTAACAGGAGAATAGTGGTGGAAGTCTCAAATAATCCACCAAAAGTACTTCCAGAAATTCCAAGACTAGAGCTAGTGGCTCAGAACTTTCCAAGGGTGAAGAGTTCTGCAACAATGATGATTAAAGACCAGCCCCACTACAAAGTCTATAGACATGCTGGCAACCATTATATTCCTTATGATCGTAGAGTGGACTCTGATGGCCGAAGGATTATGGCCAAGGAAATGATCGTAGAATCTGTTCACTCTACCACTGATATTGATCAAGCCCGGAAGCCTTCATCAGCCCAAGCACTGTTAAATGACATTCCTTTATCCTCCAATAGCAATTGGTACTCAGCGATTTTTTAGATTATCAATGCTTTCAAAAATCTGTCCAAGGATGAAAATCGTAGAGTCCAATCTGGTGTTCAACAAGAGGCTGCCCAACTAGATGACCAAATTCCTATGGAGCAGGACCTATTGAATAATTCTGATGAGCTGGTTGAGAAGATGTCTCTAATAAATGAAGAGTCAAAGAGGTTGACAGCAACAGAAGATAACTCAGTTCCAGACAGACTCCAAGCCACCATGGCTGATGTATCTCTCAAAATCAAAGAGAGAGATCACATCTATCTGAAGGCCATAAATGATCAGAAGGTAGAATCTCTAAGAGCACAGAAGGCCAATGAAGAGAACCTTCAAGTCTTCTCTGACAAGATTGACAACATGAATCAGTCTTTCTCTATGCAACTTGAGTTGAGCCAACAAGAACTCAAGATTGAAGTTGGTAACTCCTTTTATCTGATGGAGCAGCTTATGTCCAACATAAAACAACTCTCTCAAGTGATTGATGACAAAAAGGGAGAGAAAAAGAGGCATAGAAAGAGGAAGAGCAAGAGGCATTCAAGGAAAAGCAAGGAGAGCAGAAGGAGTGAAGACAAGAAGGCCAAGGAGGCCAAGAGAAAGTAAAAGAAGAAAAAAATAGAAGAAGAAGCAGAGTTATCATCTGAGGGGCAGCCAAAAGATGATGATCATATGATCGCAGAAATTGAGGGGGAGCAAACTAAGCAAGAGGATGATGAGTCTGAAGGGGAGCAGAGCAAAGGCAGAAAGTCATCATCCCAAGGGAAGCAGGAGAAAAAAGACCACACAGATGAATGGCTGATCAACAGACTTCCTGGAAACATATATAGAGCCAAAAGAGGTACATCTCTAACTAGTTAGGTATGTTCTTGATCCAGGATGTAAGATGTCATAGCGTATTAAATTCTATATTGTTATAAATGACATTCATGATTATCTATTTTAGAAATACAGTTGCTCACTGTATATAAGATTCATTCATAACATGCATACGCACTTATTGTTTTTGACATAATCAAATAGGGGGAGATTTTTAGGAATAACCATGTGAATGTTATTCCTATTTTACATATGATTTGATTATGATACATATATGAATGAATATGCAAGTATGCTTACATTAAGAAAAGTTGTAATGTCCTTTGATAAATAATAGAAACATGTGTACAAGGACTTAGAATGAATTGATCAAATATGTTAGGTTGATCCTACATAGGCAAAATAGCTTTGTAAAGTTCTTAAAAAGAAATGATGTACAAGGACTATAAATATAGAAAGATCAAGCATGTTAGGTTGATCTTATGATGTAATAGATAGGCTTGTCTGATCGTCGAGCACTGCACCAAAAATTGTAGTATGCCAGGAGAATCAAGGAAAACTCGAGAGCTATCGAGACAGAATCATAGTCTATAAGATAGTAGATCTCGAAGTTCGTAGACTACCAGGAGAGACGAAGAAGGATCGTAGTGTGTTGAGAAGAACTTCCTCAGAGCCGTAATCTGCTAAGAAAGTCATGTTCAAAATCGTAGAGACAGCCTGCTTACGAGCCGACCGAGCATCTGCCAAAGCTAAGTCAAGAATCGTAGACTACACCCGGAGTCGTAGAGTCTACTGATGCCGAAGCCAAATTAGGATCGTAGATTACACTCGAAGTCGTAAAGTCTATAGATTATATCTGAGGCAGAGATCGTAGTCGAGCAAGATCAGATGAAGACAACGAGCACAAGGACAGAAATCGTAGTGTGTCAAGATCTGATCTCGGAGTCGTAGTGTCTGCATAGCCGAAGCTGAATCGTAGAGTTCAGAACTAAGATGTGCTCACAACGCCAAGGCAGAATCGTAGAGCATATACGATTCTCAACAATTGAGCACTCCCAGAATATCCAAAGGAATGAAGCCTCTGGTCTAAGCTGCAATATTACATCCAACCTGAAGGAAACCAGAGAGCACTCAACGAATGGCATGCAAGCTAACAGAAGATCTAAGCACCAACCCAATCAACATCCAGATTGAGTTGTGAAGCCATTCGAGATGAAGTCTTTCACAAGTTGATCAGAAGAAGACTTCAGTAACTGACTAAGGAAAGTCATCAAGTGCAGTAGCTGTCAAGTGAATAGAAGACAACGATCTTGGAAGCAACCAGGATCGTAGTGTTTGCTGAACAAAGAAGGAACTGATGGAGTGTACATAGAGATACTGGTCAGCCTCTAAAGAACAAGGCTAAAGTGATTAAGCATTGGGTCAGTCCATTGATGATAAGTGAATGGGAGATCACAAGAAGAAAGCGAGCTAGACACGCCACAAATTTGAAGTGTCTTGCTATTAAGAAGGGGCCAAAGAAAGGAGTCAAGCCATCAGTATCTGAGAATAGTTAAGGCAAACAGAAGCGTTGAAGCACTGCACAAAAGAAGGAAGAGGTGTTCTACATTGAAGATCTAATAAACATTCTTCAGGATCGTAGTGTTAACTCTACCAGTCAATAAGCAACATTCAACAAGACACTACGATCGGGTCCAAGACGGCATGCATAAGAATCGTAGAGTTTGGTCATCCGAAGATTGAAGCATTGACAACGGTTCAATCTGAAGAGTGATATTCGAACAAGAGCTTATTAAGAGTATCGATACAAAAGGAAAACCTCTGATCAAGAAATCAGAAGGAGGAAATAAAGTCATCGACCTGCCCAAAACATTAAAGTGACATCTCTGATGGAGTAGGTGAAATAGTAGACTGCAGTGTCAGAAAGTTATGTCATGTCACATCTACAGTCTGCACCAAATAACTCGAGATCTGTGAAGCAATTCGAAGTGCTTTCAACGGTTACTTTCTAACGGGAAGATTGGGAAGGAGTATAAATCAGCTAGAGCTTCAAAGATCAAGGGGTTATTAGAGTTGCTAATTATGGAGAGATGGTGGACTGATCTAACCAACGTAAATAGTGAGTGACCAATGAAGGTCTGAAGTCTCACTCTACGATCCACCAAGAACACTTAGACACAGAAGAAGAAAGAAGTAGAAGTGAGAGTTCTACAATGTAGAAGTGAGAGTTCTACTACAAGGAGAGTGTTCTAAACTGCCGAGAGAAAGAAGAGCATCAATATCATCTTGATGTCCATCATGGGAAGACTCCAAGTAGTGAAGAGAAGAGCTTACAGTTATCTTGGCAAGTCCATCATGAGAAGGCATCAAGTATCAAGAAAGAAGATCACCAACGCCATCATGGTGGCAAGCATGAGAAAGTTTCTAAGTACATAGCAGAAGAGCTTACAGTTATCTTAGAAACTCATCATGTACAGCCATCAAGTATCAAGAAGAATGATCTTCAAGGCAGTTCATCAAGGGATCATCAGAAGTGGTTGAGTAACTGAAGAAGCTGAGCATCATGCAACACTCAACTGGACTTCAAGGATGATCACGCCAAGCTGCTAAGTACAGAAGATGTTCAGAGCATAAAGACATCTTAGCAGCTCAGCACTAACTCCTAGAAACAAACAAACAACTCAACAACAAGAAGCCAGGACCTGAGGGGCCCTGAAGAGTTCCTAGGGAACTAGAGAAGTTCCAAGGCTGCTGGCCTTGAAGAGTTCTTAGTGAACTGAAGTCCCAAGGCTGCTGGCCTTGAAGGAATCTTAGTGATTCAGGTTGCTGCCCTTCCTTAGTGAAAATCCTGCTAGTTAAAAGTAGAAGAGTGGATTAGGAGCTTAAGTCTCTGAACCACTTAAAACCCTTTGTGTCATTTACTTTATGTCATTTACATTATGTACTTAACTGCTATAACTGATATGTATGTTTTAACTACTTACAACTAAACTAACTCTAAGAACAATGTATGTATGATTACGAATATATCATTGAAGGGGATCTTTTACTTATTCCTATGTGCTTGAAAAGATTCTTATATTTGTCATATGCTAATTCATTAGCAATACAAAATAAATGAGAAAAGTATTTGAAATAAAAAGGATCTATTCAAGCCCCCCTTCTAGATCTATTGTGCCTATTGGGAACTAACAGTATGATTTGAACTCCTCAGCGAATGGACGCATATGGTCTGACTAGGATAAGTTCTTAAACTCATATGATTATGGCAAGTTTCTGAACTTCCAAAGTGTGGTAAGTTTAATGAACTATACTGGGTATAAAAAACTTCTAAGGTAAGAATTAAGAAATTTTGGTATAGTAAGCATTGATGGTGTTAGAGACTGATAGAATGAAGCAATGGAGTAATGATTGAAGTTTATAGAGAAACATGAATTTTTTAAATCTTCTAGCTCTGCTAGATTTTTAAAATTTGTTAACTTTGTGGTTATGTTTGCACTTCTGTTTTCTTGAAAAATATTGGATCATGTGATTGAACCAATGATGTTTAAAAATAATACCATTATTCATATGTCTATGCTAATTATTTCAGCTAAGACAAAAATGATTTGAAAATTTTCAAAATGTATTTCTGACCATATGCATCATTTGATATGGTGTCAAAAATGGTAAACGATGGAGTCATCAATGCAGTCGAACCTAGTGCTGGTTATGATCGAAAGATCGTCAGCCCACTATGGTATGATGTAGTATGACAAAGTCACAGAATGGCTGAATCCTCAACGTACTGCTAATCTAGTACGGTATCATGACGTCATAAAAGAATTTTTGGTTTTCTTTTAAATTATGAAGAAGGTCAATTAAGTTGGCTAAATTATTTCGATTGATGTCTGAATTGTTGATAAAATTCTAAGCTATTTGATTCGGCTAGACAACTATTGAAAAATATTTATGGAATTCAAGCATTCTTGAGTATTTATGCCAAACCAGATTGTTCTGGTGCGGATTCAGATGTTGAAAAACTGAGGTGAACAACCCTATAAGGGGACATGTTTTCGGGGACAATAGTTTCGAGTATAATGCATATAGTCGTTACAAAACACTACGTTGCAGCCCAACGTAGTGGTACAATAGGTTGGTCACCTAGTGTACGTGTGAAGGGTGTTTTCAATCTTTGTGATTGATAAACACTCTGGTTCGCAGTGTGAAGGATTGTATTGAAGCACTAGTAAATCTAGAGAAGAGTTCACGGTCTTGTGACCCCTCATCATAATTTTGAATTTGAGTTATTCATACTACTTCCCGATTATTGAAAAATTGTGGAAGATTCTTATTCTTCTGAAGGATGAATGTAGTAAGGAGAATGTTCCTTAGAGAGGAAAATGTGGTAGAGTGCATTTGAGAAAGTTATAATAATAAAAACTTCCGAAAAGAGAATGGATAAAATTATTCAACAGAATATGTAATATTCGGAATAGCACCTAGTAAAGGAGGTTTCGGTGATTCCGAGGATAAAATCCTTATAAGGGGGAGAGGATGTAAGAATCTGAATTTTTAGAAAATATTAAAACAAGAATTTAGTAGATAAAATTCTTAAAGCATGAGATGGGTTCGAACAAGAATATATAAATGTGTTACGAGGTATGTAGTATTGTGTTACATAGGGTAATATGAGTTATGTAATAAGTGATGTTGTGTTTAATAAATATATATCATTATTATATATTTGTAATAAATTATAGAGATAAATTAGTAAAGAAGATGGGTAGAAAGTTATCTATTGATATTAAATAATTAATGTTAAATTATTTTATCATAGTAAGTTGGTGACATTAAATATCTTTTATAATCACCAATTCCTTGAGTATATGTACGAGTATGTATCAAGTATAAGGCAGTACAACCGTACCCTTTAATGGTGGATGTATAGGAACTGGGCTAAACAATTCCTTCAGAGAGCGGAGGTATATACGAATTAATAATCGATCTAACTCACTGTGAAAACAGTGTAGACAAGACGAAAACCAATTTATTGGTTGTTTATGGGAAACCACTCAGTGTACTATATTGAATACTATTAAAGACTCGACAAGTGCTAGGTTTAGACTTGTATGCGTGTACGTTGTTGACGAGAGAAGAAAATCGATATACCTTTAAATTGGTTAGAGAATTATTAAGTCATTTGATACAAAGCGAGAAGTGGAGATTAAAGGAATGTATATGTGTTATATTTTGAATTTTGTTTTATTGGTGGAAAGAAATACTATAAATGAGATTTTGTAGTTGAGAGAAGTAGAGATTAAAACTTGAAGTTTGATATCTAAATTATTAAAGAAAATAGTAATCCATAATGTGGAATCAAAGAAGAGGTTGATTTTAGATTAGTTACCATTTATGAGGTATATGTAAAGTGATTAGGAGCATAGATTTTATTTCTATCAATGCAGAACTTGTCTGCCTCTGAACTTGGTATAGCGCAGCTGCACCATTTCCAAGCCTATGACCAGCGCAGCTTCGCCGGTCTGTAGGATGTTCTGAGAAAGTCTGTGGAATTTAAAATTCAAGAAATGGATACTAAGGACTCGTAGGGATAATAAAATCTTAAATGATGATTAAGTGGTCCATGAATGGATTTGAATATGAGTTAATTAATTAACCCGAAATAAATATGGTTAATTAGGCGATATTATAGAATATTATATTATGAAGCTTAAGAGATATTATTAAGAGAGATATTGTTTTGGAACAATTTATGGAAGAAGTGAAATGAAAGAATTATATTATATTAATTAGTGGAGTACATAATAATTATTAAGGAAATGACTATTTGTATAAGGATGTTATGAGTATAAGTTCATAGTATATGATTATTTAAGGTAATTAAATATTAAGGTAAAGTGTGACGCCTAAGCCTTACATTAAATAAAAATTAAAATAATGTGAAGCTGGAGAAAAGTCAAACGTGGTCTAAACCCCTAATAATTATATTGTTGAGGTTATAAGCTTGAGTAAGTGGGATAAATGAGCCTTGTGTGGCATGAATATTAAAGTTAAACTAGACTGAAGGTTTAACTAAAATTATTAAAAGAATATTAATAGTAAGAAAATAAATAATTAATATTAATCATTTTGATATTTATAGGAAATAATGGGATGATAGTACCCAACTGAATCATATTTAGCCCAATTAAAATATTATTTGGACTAGCCCAATATACATAGGAAATAAGATTATACTGGTGTATATTTAAAATATCAGTATACTTCTTATATGTGGGTGTACATATATGTTTGTGCATAGGTACCCATAACTTTATATAATGTAGCAATATTAAGCTATGAAAATTTACTAGATGAGCTAAATTGCTAAAGTGCTAAGTATAAGCTTTTGTCCCAAAATCAATGTCACTCTATTTCAACTGTCGCATGAATAGGCCATTGGCCTATCCTATTCCTTCTCACTAAGTAGTAGTTGATGATGGCTGGAGAGATGGAGGAAAAGGGAGTAGCTCACTAACTATTCATTGCCCATCATCTTCTTTTTCCTACTGCTAGTTCAAAACATTGGGCAAAGCTATTATTTGGATATTGATTTCTCTATAAATAGAGACTCCTTCTTCTTCTTTCTCGTTTGTGAAATTGTCTGAGAAAAATGGCTAAGAGAGGTTAGTAGAATTAGGAGCAAGTAGAGGATTGCAAAGCTATGTTTAGCAAAGTTAAGCTTCAAGAAGTAATATTTGTATACTTACATGTTCTTGAATTTAAAGTTCTTCAATTCCTAGAAAAGTGTAAAGAAAAAGTAGCTTTTAAGTCACAAAATTGATGGCTAAAACTTGTTACAATCTGTAAATTTCTGTTAGATGTTGTTAATATAATTAAATACGAAAACAATAGAAGTTAAACGGATCAATTTGGTTGAGAAACGAATTCGTAGTGAATGATTTCGCTAAAATTATCAAAACATAAAAATTTAGTATGAACATGAGTTTTGGATTAATAATTGGGTTAGTTAATGTTTTTGAAGTGTTATAATTATTCTATAGATGAGTAGCTAAGAGTTTAACGAGCTCAACGAATTGAAAATCAACTAATTCAGACTCAAAATGAGGAAGTTATGGCAGAAACTATAAACTGGGTGAGGCCAAGCACGGGCGCGCCGCCCAGGAGCGCGGGCACACAGCTGGGCATTGCCTAATGGCGCGAGCGCGATGGCATGGGCGAGAAAATAGGCGCGGTTGCACCCAAAGTGCGACAGTTTTGATCTATTTTGGTAAAACGTCCATAACCTTTTCATACGGACTCCGATTGAGGCAATTCAAGATGATCCCGAACGAGGACGAATAGACCTACAACTTTTATTCTTTAAGGTTTTCAATTTGAGGTTCCTAGAAGGGGTAAAAGTAGTCATATTTAGGACTGATGTGTATTAGGTGGCAATTGGAGGGCGTCGGACATGCACATACGCAAGTGTAGTGCTCCCGACGATAAAATATGTTATTCTATGTGATAAAACATGAATATGCATGATAATAGACATGTCATATAACTAAGATTACTTTACTCATAATGGAATGTGTAAGACCCCAACTTTTATGAATAAAGATGAATTTTCTATAAATATCATTTTTGAATATTAAGGAGTGAATTTAATATAATGTTATAGTTGTGGATAATATTTATAAATTTTGCAAAGTACGCTAGTTGTTATATTATATTCGATTGGTCGGGAAATATTCGTTTTAACAGGAAATATTCGTACGACGACACAATTATTGGTGGACCCCACAACGAAATTATTGTCGAAATGAGAAAACAACAAAAATATCTTTTTATAAAAATAACGGCGGAAGTTTTACCGTTAACTGTGAAAATACCCGGTGTTAAAAGTACAGTAATACGCGTGGTTACATAGTAGCACACGGTATTGATTATTGATGCTTGCGTGAGAAGTCACTCGATTTTATTCAATTATAGCTACAGTAATTGCTGTATAGTATCTCACGTTATTTGATTCAATTATTGTCGATATTTTATATATTATTAAATCAATAATTGAGACGATACAGTTATTCATATTAATATTTACAATATTGACGATGTGTAGAAAGTTCTGTCGAGTAAAGTTTTGGTCACCTAATTACGCGCCAATACGGAGAAATCCTTATTGGAAAGCCCCCTCTTTCCTAGGAACGATCTGGTTATTAAATATTGTGAATAATAATAATAATGAATAATTGTTGTTAAAAATATTGAAAGAATTTTTATGAAGTATTTGTTGTATTTTATGAACCCATTTTTCAAAATAATCGGTAAAAAATTATTTAATAAATATGGGGCCACATGTGGGGGCCACAGAAGAAAAATGAAAGGGGTCACGGGGAGGGATAACAAAAGTGTCAGGAGGGAGTTTTATATATATATGATTAAAGGTGGGGGACGGTGGAATTCATGGGGGTGACATCCCGTGAGTTTATATATATATAATATATAATATATATTATATTTTATTTAAAAGTTTTTATTTTATTAGAATATTTTATTGCATAGTATCCTTTCCATTCTCCTATAAATAGGATACTTAGTTAGAATTGAAAATCACACCAGAATCAGAATTTTTTTTTATAATCTTTAGCGTATTTCTTTAGAGTTTAAGAAAGTTGTGAGCGTAGAAAATAGTGCAAGTTTTCTTCAAGAATACCTCCGCCCTACCAGTCGGAATACTCTTCTTTTCAAGGTAAGGGATATTATTTTTGTTCAATATTCGCTTGAAATAATATTTTTTTCCATACTTTGTAGTGTGTAAGTAATATTATTTCGTTTCAAATTTCGAATTCTATACTCATTTTGTTAAAGTTTTGGCTTCTATACTCCATGAAATTAGAAGAATATTTTTGATATTTGTGCTTCATCCAGTATCTTTTCATGAAAATATTATTCTGAGCATTCTTGATAAGTTTTAACTTTTTCATGCCGGAGTACTATTCACGGGATTACTATTCCCGAAGTTACTATTCATAGGGCACTATTCACTTGGTTACTATTCATCCGGGGTACTATTCATGATAAAAATTAATTTCTTTTCGGTCCAAGTCATTTTTGATACAATATTATTATTGAATTTTATTCCATAAAGTAGTATCATGTTGACAATTTGGACATTATTGAATTTTGCATAAATTAAATTATAAATCTTTAAAATTTATCCTTTGATTTATTTTAATTGAATTCTTATATCATTGTCATCATCCTCATGCTTATATTGTTATGAAAGTCATCTTTGGCCCGTAGTGCATAGATGAACTTAGTATGATTATGACTAGAGATTATTCGGTATAATCATGACCGTAATGTTACAAATAATGTGGTAAAAGTCCTCATAGGCCCGTAGTACATTGATGGACAGTTGTTGGCATGATCATGACCATTGATGAAAACACGAATATCCTTGGCTCGTAGTGCATGGATAATTTATGGTCGTGATACTAATGAATATCCTTGGCCGTAGTGCAAGGATGATGTGGATTATTTATTAAGCTGAGTCTCAGCGATAAAACTGTTGATAAACCTTTTAAATCATAGAAGATAGTAGATATCATGCTCTACTTGACTCTTCTAACGGCTTGCTTGTTCCGCTGCAGTTAAACTTGATGTTTATTATATTTTATTAGTTTAACACTGTTGAAGCCTAACGATAAATTACTCTGCATTATCTTAGTCATAATATTTCTTATTGGGCTAGTTGAGCTCACCCTTTTCATTCATTGTTCTCTTCAAAAAATGAGAATATAGCTGAGACTAGTCGGGGAACGGAGTGACGGTCCAGATGTTTACATTAGTAGTCCTCACTATTCTGTAAAATTGTGTGATAATAAATGTATTGAGGACTTATTTTGAGTTTGAATACTGTCTAGAAGACAATATTTGTATTAAAACTCACAGCTCATGTTGTATATTTAAGTTTATATTGTTAGGTTTGTAATATTCATGAACGCAATCAAATTGCACAAAATAAGCAGAAACGTAGAAAAATCAGAGTTTTAAAATTTTACAAACCATATACCCGGATCATCCTTTATGCACAATTATTAATTAAACGAAAAGAAGAAGAATAAGAATTATACCCTTGAAGATTCGAGCTTCCTCATGTGCAAGTTCACCTCCAATCCTTTTAGCGTTCAACTTGAATCCACCGGGTTTGGTTCCTTCCTTTGATCAACGTTAGTCACCCAAGTGTTTGACCTCTAAAGGTGATCCACCAAAGAACAAGAAAGATTCGAGAAGATGGGTATTTGGTAAAACCCTAGTTTTTCTATCTCTCATAGAAAATGAGCGTACTCTCCAATAATTGGAATCACGTCTGTTGTGAAAAAGTCAACAACCCACCCACCCATAATAAGACTCCTCTTATTTATAGATGTGGGCAATCCTCCTTAACAATTAAGGAATTGAGTTTTATTTTAATTAATTAAAATCCTTTAATTAATTAGCCTCCTAATCTTATTAGGAATAGATGAGAGTACTAATATTAAATTAATTTCCAACTCTTTAGAAATTAAAATAATAATAATTGTAATAATATTAATAAGACTCCTCTTATTAATTTATATATTTAATATTTCCAAAATATTAAATAATAAATATTAAGCTATTTAATTTATTCTATCACCATAGATTAAATTAAATACACTTAACATATTATTACGATTATGTCATTAACTTCTTAAATAATTATTCTTCCTTTTATGGTGTGACCCTTTAGGTTCTTCATATTAAACCGCTTGTGAATAAATCAAATAGAACAATTCTAATCTTATTTATATAAATAAACTAAATTATTAATTTATTTAAATAAATAATATTTATTCTACAATAGGGATAAGTCTCCCTAGCGATCAACAACTTTCCAGATAATATAGATTCCAACATTAATCATAAAAGAACCTTTTAGTAAATAGTTACCGTACAATTCAACCCTTCCACCATACAATGTCCCAGTTAAATATAAGATATGAAATTACTGTCAAGTCTTATTTATTTAATTATATGTATTTCGATCCTTAAATGCATAACTCCAAATAATGTAAATTAGAAATTCCTTTCTAATTTCATTATGCCTTGGCCAAGGACTACTGAGTTGTCATTTATCGAATCACATAAGACATTTCTTTATTGATCATATATTATCTTCATGTACAACTTATTATACACAAGCATACCCTTTGATATACCCTAAGGGTCTTAAGGAATAAGTCAAAGTATAACTCATTATACACAAGATACTATGATGATCTCAAGTTCAAGGATCACTTGTACTACTATCACTACAGGAATTCCTATTGACAAGCAAGTAAAACTCCATTAGGTATTCCTTAGCAAGCCACATTCAGTGAACTTATTCTCTAATAAGCACCTACATAATTGCTTTAGTGTCTCCACACAAATGATCATGAGATCAATCATCCTCTTCCAATGAGCAAGCAACGTATGTACCAATCTATTCGGATTCACTAATCCCCAATTTAGTAATCCAACGATTGGGAACTATTTTAGTTTTAAGCTTTCTAAGAATTTAGATCTCATTAGAATGATCATCGTCATTATTCTAAAAGCATTGCTTAAAACTATGGGTTTATCACATATTATAAAATAGCATTATGTAGATAATTAAAAGCCTTTAATAAATTAATACATTTTATTAATAAATGAATAATATTGTTACAAAGTATATGCTTTATCATCAATCATGATTGGCTTGTGTGCATACTACTTTCAATCTCCCACTTGAACTAAAGCCAATCGTCATGATATCTCATACCCTTCTTCTCTAAGTGACGATTATCCTGCTGTTGGATAAGCTTTAGTTAATGGATATGTAATGTTGTTCTTGAGAGTCCACAATCTTTATAGTGATTTTCCATCTTTCAATGATTCCTATAATCAAATGAAAGTACCACAACACATGTTTAGATCCAAGATGAGACTTAAGAACTATTCCTAGTTCTGTAATAAACTTTTCATCCAAACAATCAACTTGCAGCTTCATTTATAACTATACACTTTGTCTTTATCACTAAACCAACAACTCTTTGCTGTTTGAAAACTTTCCAATTCACTGCACCACTGTTCAAGGTAACGCTTTACCTTAAAGTGGATTTTCTGTCGTCTTGGTCTGTCTGAAAAACTTGAGTTTGTTAAGCCCTCTAGTTTTAATTTAGACCCACCATGAATATGATCACATCCTTAGTGCCGGTTAAGTACTTTAAGATGTTTTTTACTAATTATAGTAAACTTCTCCATAATATAACTGATCAACATCAGGTCTAGTACATTTCATTGCATACATGATAGTTACTCATGCGATCTCTCTTTTATGAGTCTATGGGGACTATTAAGAGAGATACACTCTAGGGCTCATTAACATGAGACATCCCATGGAGTTTTCCATGCTAAACAACTTTAGCGTCAAATGAATATACGTTCCTTGGGTTAAGTCGAGCATCCTATTAAATCTATCTATATAGATTTGTATCCCCAATTAAGATACTCTTCCCAAATCATTCATGGAGGAATGTTTAGACAACTTTATCTTTACTAATTGTAGCATTGGTATGTCATTCCTTATCCGTAGTATATCAACATATAATACTAGGAATGTCACGACGCTCCCACTGACCCTTTTGTACACACTAGGTTCATTCTTATTTTTGATAAAATCAAACTCTTTTGATTGTTTCATCAAAATGAATGTTCCATTTTTGAGAAGTTTACTTCAATCAATTTCTCTAAGTGTCTATAACTCTTATCTCATCGTATGTAACTGGATCATCATCTTCTATGATGTGTACCTCATCATCATCATCTATGATAAATCCATACTTCCTAGGTATCTTCGGTACTATTCCAGATTTACGATTCGGTTGTGGTACAATAAGTCTATCTACAAGTTTCTCTTATTTGACTTATAGTGTTTTGTGGTTCTTGAACTTTTCAAGATTCTATTATCCTCCCACTAGCCCCTTCAATGATAAACATCTTTATCTTAGAAGGCAGCGTGTTTCACAACAAATACCTTTTGCTAAGTAGGATTATAGAAAATATACCCTAATACTTTAGGATGTCCCACAAATCGACACTTGTCAAATCTTGTCCCAAGCTTATCCTTTGAAACATTTTCACATAAGTTGGACAACCCCTTATCTTAACATACTTAAGATTAGGAATCCTCCCTGTCCATAACTTTTATGGAGTCTTGGGGCCAGATTTTGAGGTTACCTTTTTAGTAGATATGCAGTCATTTCTAGGACATTACCCCAGAAGGATACTGGAATGCCTGTAAAATTATTATGGATTGTACCATGCCAACAAGGTATGATTTTTTCTTTCAGATACATCAATCAATTATTGTGTATCAGGAGGCGTCCATTATGAGAAAACCATTTTGAGATGATCTAGAAACTTATTGCACAAGTATTTATTCCTTGATCTAATCAAAGAATCTTAATACTTTTCAAATTAGTTTCATTTCTGAATTCTTTGAACCTTTCAAATAATTCACACCTGTATTTCAGTAAATACACACATTTAACTTTTTGAATGATCATCTCCTTTTCTTATACTAATTTGTTCAATATGCAAAAAAAATTTCACGTAAGTCAAGTATACAAAATCCATTAAGTAATATTCTAGTTCTATAAAAAATAATATGATTATAAATGGAACAACAATTATTCTTAAATATAATACCAAAGATTTCATTGTCCAACAACAAAATTTAAATAATGTTTCTAACGAGAACTCAAATACTATAACAACTTATTAGCTTAATAATTTGTCCATAGGCATTGCTAAACTATAAGTTTCTATGACTAATGTAGCAACCTTTACTTCATAGACATAGGATTACTTATCCTTTGTTTAGCTTTCTACTTCTGCTTGGTCCCTTCATAAATCTTTATTTATGATAACCAAAGTCGGTATCCAATACTCAAGTAGAACCTTGACTTAAAGAAAAATTTATTTCAATCATAAACAAAAAATTATATTTGTAACTGAAACTTCACTAAGCTTTTTCTGGTTAGCCTCTGCAAGATGCTTCTTGCAGTTTCTTTCCAATGTCCAGGCTTATTGTAGTGAAAACAAACTCCTTTGCTATCTGTATCAATTTTGTTCTTATTATCCTTTGTTTATGCCTTTTCTATTTGCCTTCTTAGAATCATTCTTCCTTTTAAAAGATCCTTTGTCCCCTACCAATAAGACTTGGTCTTTCTTGGTTGGAAAGTGACTCTCAACATTTTTTAACATGTTAAACAAATCAACGAGGCTGATATCAAGCTTGTTCATATGAAAAATTTACAACAATTGTGAAAGGAGTCCAGGAATGAGTGCAAGATCAAATCTTGGCTCAACTCTCCATCCATGACAAAACCTGTTGCCCTAATTATTCAATCAAATTGATCATGTTTAGGACAAGTGTCTGTACTGTAGTGTCGTTGGTCATTCTAGATCGGAAGAGCTCCTTAGATATTTGAAATCTATTAGTCCTACTTTTCTCACCTTCAACTAGTTGACGTGTAGGAGTATAGTAGGAGCATCCATAGTTTCATGCTAACGCTGAAGCTCGTTACTCATGGATGCGAGCATGATGCATTGAGCCAACTGTGCATCATCTTGCCACTTTCTAAAAGTAACAATCTCTTCCTCAGAGGCATTGTCTGCAACCATTGCAGAGATAGGCGTATTAAGGACATAAGATAGCTTTTTAGCCATGAGAACTATTCTCAAATTTTTTAACCAATCCGAGTAATTCGGTCCGGTTAATTAACATCTAATATATTTCGCAGTAATAGTAATTTAGACATTGTAAAATTCTGTAAATGAATTTGTTCTTAACAACATTTTAGCATACATTCTTTTATTAATTACCAAAATAAATTAGGTCTTGTTTTAAATTGGTATCTCCCACTATTTTTTTCAAACTATATTACCCTCAATATATATAGTTCGACAATATCTAATTAAAGATATCCTAGTGAGAATAAGGATCTCATTTCAAATGTATATAGCCTTGTGTGTGCACAACAAACTATATATAAATAAGGAGGTAGACAACTCTTGTCAATTACATCAACTATGTAACTCCTTGTATTTTGCCTCTTAAATCAAGTGTGTGCACATCCGAACTAAAATAATTTAAGTTAATTCAGACCCAGCATTTCCATATAAGTGAAGAGAAAACTACAGCCCTTGTGTGTGCACAACAAAGCAGTAATGTTCAATTCCTTATAAACATCATATGTAATAAAAATAATATCTTAAATATTTAATACTTGCCTTGTGTGTGCACAACAAACTCATATTAAATATTCAATACTTTATTGTTTCTATCATGCTAGAAGGCGATGTTCGATATTCCAAATATCTTTGAACGTTACAACTTAATATAAAATATTTGTGAGATTTATTATTATTTTGTCTCATCTTGTTTAGCGTGCATGCACATATATATATAAAATACGCGTTATATTAATTAACATACGAAGCATGTTTGCATATATATATATATATATATATATATATATATATATATATATATATATATATATATATAGTATAAGCATTCACATATATAATACTATATTCTACCTTGATTGATTATGAACTTTTATTCTAGTTTGGTTCACTAGAACTACCAAGTGAACCAAAAGGTCAAACCCTAGGGGTGCAAGAATTAATATTTAAATATAACTATTACATTTAAACCCGGGTTCCATTACAAACAGGTCTTCAAGCGCTCCTTGTTCCTTGATCTCCAATTCTTCAAAATTAATTCTAACTATTCCTATTACAAAACTATTTAAAATAAATAGAAACCTTGATCAGCAGTCAAGAGGAAGTACATAGGAGGGAGATAGAATTTACATTAAAAAAAATTAGAGAAGACGAGGTACGCAGACCCCATTTAATAAAACTCATACATTCATGCATCCAACTAAAATAAAATATAATCACATTGGTCAATAGTCCATAATCAATCCCATTTATTATCATACACATCACCATATGCATCAATAAATAATATTCATCTCATGAATAATAAACATTCAATATATATATATATATATATATATATATATATATATATATATATATTGATATCATTTAACGAGCAAATTTAGTTAGCATAAAATCTAATTTTGAATCAAAATAAACTCCTTTATTTTAATCCAAATTTAAATCAAAATAAACCTCTTTTATTTTCATTTATCTAATTTTAAATAAAATACACTATTTTATTTTAATCAAAATCTTTAATCAAAATAAACTCATTTATTTTAATTAATTATGGAATCCAATTCCAACTAAAAAAAATCTCCTTTATTAAAGAAACAAGGATTTTCTTTCTTATCCACAAATAAACTCTTTTATTTTGAATAATATGAAATCTTATTCCATATCTAAATAAACTCCTTTATTTAAGGAAACACAGATTCTCTTTCCTATTCATAAATAAACTCTTTTATTTTGAATAATATGAAATCTTATTTCATAAATAAATAAACTCCTTTATTTAAGGAAACATGAAATCCAATTTCAACTCTAATTAGTTATCATGGAATCCAATTCCAACTCTAATTAGTTAGCATGAAATTCAATTTTAAGATTAAAATAAACTCTTTTATTTTAAGATTAAAATAAACCTTTTATTTTAATTATAAAATAATTGAGAATATAATCCTATTGCGGACGTGCTTAGCTTTGCGGAACGATTAATATGATATAAATATATATTAATTTATTTACATTCACGTGACATAATCAAACACCTTGTTAATATTATATCATAATATTAAAGCATTCATGCTACAGGTGATACATTTGATCAGGAGGTATTATATATAATATATAACTATTACAAATTTAAGTTGCAAGAATCAGGATGTCTCGTGAACTGTAAAAAGTTATATATGTTTAACTATCATAATATGAACCAAATCAGGCGTCCTTGACAGGATAGTGACATAGCGAAATCACAATTCCGAATCCGTGACCAATTGAATACGTTTTTTTTTATAAATTTTATACAACAAAATTATGCCCAATTACATTGTTCTAAACACATATCAATATACATATCAAATTAAAATAATTAATAATTTGCATAAAGGTTTGGCTCTGATACCACTGTTAGGTTTGTAATATTCATGAACGCAATTAAATTGCACACAATAAGCGGAAACGTGAAAAAATCAGAGTTTTAAAATTTTACAAACCATATACCCGGATCATCCTTTATGCACAATTATTAATTAAACGAAAAGAAGAAGAATAAGAATTATACCCTTGAAGATTCAAGCTTCCTCATGTGCAAGTTCACCTCCAATCCTTTTAGCGTTCAACTTGAATCCACCGGGTTTGGTTCCTTCCTTTGATCAACGTTAGTCACCCAAGTGTTTGACCTCTAAAGGTGATCCACCAAAGAACAAGAAAGATTCGAGAAGATGGGTATTTGGTAAAACCCTAGTTTTTCTATCTCTCATAGAAAATGAGCGTACTCTCTAATAATTGGAATCACGTCTGTTGTGAAAAAGTCAACAACCCACCCACCCATAATAAGACTCCTCTTATTTATAGATGTGGGCAATCCTCCTTAACAATTAAGGAATTGGGTTTTATTTTAATTAATTAAAATCCTTTAATTAATTAGCATCCTAATCTTATTAGGAATAGATGAGAGTACTAATATTAAATTAATTTCCAACTCTTTAGAAATTAAAATAATAATAATTGTAATAATATTAATAAGACTCCTCTTATTAATTTATATATTTAATATTTCTAAAATATTAAATAATAAATATTAAGCTATTTAATTTATTTTATCACCATAAATTAAATTAAATACATTTAACATATTATTACGATTATGCCATTAACTTCTTAAATAATTATTCTTCCTTTTATGGTGTGACCCTTTAGGTTCTCTATATTAAACCGGTTGTGAATAAACCAATTAGAACAATTCTAATCTTATTTAAATAAATAAACTAAATTATTAATTTATTTAAATAAATAATATTTATTCTACAATAGAGATAAGCCTCCCTAGCGATCAACGATTTTCCAGATAATATAGATTTCAACATTAATCATAAAAGAACCTTTGAGTAAATAGTTACCGTACAATTCAATCCTTCCACCATACAATATCTCAATTAAATAAATAAGACCCAATTAAATATAAGACATGGAATTACTGTCAAGTCTTGTTTATTTAATTATATGTATTTTGATCCTTAAATGCACAACTTCAAATAATGCAAATTAGAAACTTCTTTCTAATTTCATTCTGCCTTGGCCAAGGACTACTGGGTTGTCATTTATCGAATCACATAGGATATTTCTCTTCTTTTACTAGAAGCGGTATATTCTTTATTGATCATATATTATCTCCATGTACAACTTATTATACCCAAGCATACCATTTGATATACCCTAAGGGTCTTAAGGAATAAGTCAAAGTATAACTCATCATGCACAAGATACTATGATGATCTCAAGTCCAAGGATCACTTGTACTACTATCACTACAGGAATTCCTATTGACAAGCAAGTAAAACTCCATTAGGTATTCCTTAGCGAGCCACGTTCAGTGAATTTATTCTCTAATAAGCACCTACATACTTGCTTTAGTGTCTCCACATAAATGATCATGAGATCAATCATCCTCATCCAAAGAGCAAGCAACGTTTCTACCAATCTATTCGGATTCACTAATCCCCAATTTAGTAATCCAACGATTGAGAACTATTTTAGTTTTAAGCTTTCTAGGAATTTAGATCTCATTAGAATGATCATCGTCATTATTCTAAAAACATTGCTTAAAACTATGGGTTTATCATATATTATAAAACAGCATCATGTAGATAATTAAAAGCTTTTAATAAATTAATACTTTTTATTAATAAATAAATAAGATTGTTACAAAGTATATGCTTTATCATCAATCATGATTGACTTATGTGCATACTACTTTCATATATTTATATTTTATACCATGTATTTGGCGACTCAGAATGGGTGATGTATACCTATTTTGGGGGCATCACAGAATGCTTTAACAATGATTTCTTAAAGAAAACTTGAAGTTTAAAAATGAAACTTGACGAACTTTGTGTTGTTTAAGTTCCGACTTTGTGAACATGTGAATGTGGCCTAGTTATGTGCGCGGATGGGTAAGGAATGTAATTTGAAGATATATTACACATAAAAGGTTGTTAAGCTCAGTTTAATATGGGTTTTAAAGAGAAATTTAAAATTTTTAGAAACTAATTTTAATGAGCATTGTATTACTTGCATTATGACCTTATAAGCAAGCATGATAGAGTTGTTTATGCCTTTAAGCATGAATGATATGTTCACTCAATTAGTTAAGCATGACATACGTTATTTAAACATATTTTATAAATAAATAAAATATGTTATGTCTATGTAAATGAGATAAATACATGTGAACATGCGTATTAAAGGCTTATTATAACCAAAATATGGTTTAAAATCTTATAACATCGATTCTTGTTAAAGAAAGTTGTTAAGCCTTATTGATTGAAATAATTCAACATAGAGCTATGTAATTCAAAACTAAATGATTTGAAATGAGAACTTGAAGAAATATCAGAACCTACTTGATGTATATTTATAGTATGTATCAGAATGCATAGTGTGACACCCCCAAATCCGGGTTACCTGACCCCCTGAGTTTGGTGTTCACGATCCACAATATAATAATATCTAACTACCCATTCATATAGAAATAGTAATACCTATCACATTAACATATGTTGTTAATACATTAGTCCCAAGTCTGCTAACCTTAACATTACAAACATACCCCTTAGATATACAAAAAGGGTTTACAATACAACATAATAATAATGTTCATTATACTAATTTATCACTATGCCTTTTTCTTTGTTCTTCTTCGCAGCACCTTCTGCAACTTCGTCCCTAGCTGAAAAGTTTTATTTAGTAAGGGTGAGCAACAAGTTTGCCCCGCAAGTTAAGACATACGATAAATGTATAGGAATAATTAACAAGTCTTCTCACATTCTACGCAACAATAATCTGATAATGAAAGAGTACAACGCTTTCAAGGTTTTCTTACGATACTCAAATGAATAATCAAGAATTAATTCTACGAAATAGCAAAGTGGAATGTTTTCCAAATTTATGCTGAGCGATCCATTGGATCTTGAACTTCTCTTCTCGAGTAACTATCAAAGATTTGACTTTGATATACCCAGGTTGTAAGACCCCAAATTTTATGAAATGAAAGTATTCAATTTTTTATTTATTTAGTAAATGGTTAAATTGATAAATGATCAAATGAACAATTAATCGGATAAATGACCAAATAATGAGGAAAGGAAATAATTTTTGAGGAGTAGTCATGTGGGCGGCTATAAAGGAATTATAGAATGCTGAAATTATTGCTCACCTATTTCCAAAACAATTTCCAAATTTCTTACCAACACCTTATTTAATTGGTTGGTTGAAAATTTGTGGGTATAAGGGGGGCCTTGATGTTTGTTAATTAGGTAATTAAGAAGCATTCTCAGCATACTTCTTACACTCCCTCTCGTATCAATAATGGAAGAAAAGATAGAGAGAGAAAAAAAAGAGAAAGAAGAAGAAGAAAGGAAGAAAAAGAAAAACACCATCATTTTTATTTTCAGCACCCTTTCTCATTCTCTCATGCTCCCTCCCGTAGCCATGTTCAGAAGAAGAAAGAGAGAAGAAAGAAAAGAAAGAGAAAGAAAGAAGAAGATGAAACCATGGAAGCATGAAGGAAGAATAAGAACTCAAAAGGTAAAACCAAAATTTTCATCTCTTTAATTTTCCTAAGAGTTTTATTTGTTGAAAGTTGGGTTATAAGGGATCATGATGGATCCAAAGTAATAAGAAAGTATATGATAAAGATTTTATGTTTAATCCATGTCATAATAGAATTTAAGATCAAAAAGTTGGGCATATGTTTAAGGATGAACAAAAGTTATGTTGAGGACTTAAATCAAACTTGTAAAAGTGTTGATGGTTGATTTATGTGTAAAATCTGAGGAGGATGATCTATAAATTAAGAAGTTATGAAAATATTCTAATTTAAAAGAATTGAAAATGATTTAAATTGAAGTTGTGATGAAAGTTTTCGTAAAACATGTTAATCGAAGAAAAACTTAGTCTTGTGGGACTTTGGAGCTAAATTTCAGAATAATTAAAGAATCTAAAAAAATATGAAATTATGGGGGTCTTGTAGAGCATGTTACAAGCTTTTCATAACCTTAAAAACAGACTAATTCCGATAACGGATGAAAAACTTATGAAGATTTGATGTATGTGCGTCAAAAGTTACAAAATTTGGAATATTGGAGTTAAGTGTCAAGGGTCGAGAACCTAGGCGCTAGGCTCGGCGCTTAGACTCTGTTCTTGGGCGCCTAGACGCTTGCCCAAGGCCAAAGTTGGGTGCCTAGGTGCTGGTCAAGTGTTAAGCCAAAATATGTCCGAACGTTCTTTAGTAAATTGACTATAACTTTTTCATACGAACTCCGATTGAGATGATTCAGGATGATTCGGAAAGATAACGAGTAGACCTAAAACTTTTATTCTTTATGATTTGAGATTTGAGGTCGGTATCAATGCCTAAAATGGCTATTTTAGGGACTTATATGCATTCAGAGGCAATCAAAGGACGTCGGGCATGCACGTATGCAACGTGTAATGTTTTCAACGATAATGGATGTTGTTCTAAGTTGTAAAACATGAACATTATTAAATATAATGATATTATGCGATAAATAAAGACAACTTAAATGAATAATGAATTATTAGTTGCTTTATATGTTATTTGAGATAAATATTATTTGATGTTGATCCTTACTTTTAATAAAATTTAAATTATTTATAGCAAGATATTGATTTGATTCTTACGTAAGAAGTCACTCAGTCTTTTATTCAATAATTGTCACAGTAGTTATTGCACAGTGATTTATATTATTGATTCTTAATTACGTAAGAAGTCACTCAGTCTTTAATTCAATAATTGTCATAGTAGTTATTGCACAGTGACTCATATTATTTGATATGATATAATTATACCAGTTGAAAGTATTGTGAGTCTATGTGAATAATTGTTGAAAGATTGAAAATGTGTAAATAATTGATGAATAAAAGGTGTTAATTAAAGATAAGTATGATATACGGACATTTGTTCAATTATCTTCTTTTTACAAAAGTAAATTAGCAAGACTTGTCGACACTCTACTTTTTCTAAAGTAGTATGGACCACAACTCTATTATTGAACAAATTTTATTAAAATGTGTACAAGTTAGTTTAATTTTCTCTGTGGGACCATAAATTCCACTACTATTATTACATACTTCATTTGGTTATTTTGTCAAAGCGGGTGTGCTAGTTGTTTACTAAATTTTTAGTATAAATAGGTTACTCGGTTGAGTAACTAAACACACACCATCACTAGACTCAAAATATAGAATTCTTTTACTACAATATTGTGAGTACAATAATATTGTAAGTATTTTTATTGAGTGTAATGTTATTCCAAGTGTAGACAAGGAATGCAAGCATTGTTTAAGTTGATC
Organism: Panax notoginseng; assembly: GCA_016801055.1. Lineage (NCBI taxonomy): Eukaryota > Viridiplantae > Streptophyta > Magnoliopsida > Apiales > Araliaceae > Panax > Panax notoginseng. The sequence continues at coordinate 98,106,228 of CM029018.1, forward strand.
AATTTCACAGAAATCAGAATCAAGTCACATGATAAGGTAAGAGATATCATTATTGTGGTAAGAGGGTATCATTCTTTTTATGGTAAAAAGAATATCATTTTCTTTCATACTCCATATTATGGTAAGATATTATTATTCGTTTATTCAGTTTATCATTAAATGGTGAAAAGTCGTGAAAGGATTATAATATCCTTAATAGTTTGTGCTTCATCTATTATTATGTTATCAATTTGGACTCTAAATAATTAAGTTAAAAATCACTAAGATCTATGTTATCTTATTATTATGATTATTCATGTTTATTCATTATATATATCATTGTCATCATTCTTATATATATTGTGTTGAAAGTCATCTTTGGCCCGTAGTGCATAGATGGACTTGGTATGATTATGACCAGGGATTATTCGGTATAATCATGACCGTAATGTTACAAATGATGTGGCAAAAGTCATCTTTGGCCCGTAGTGCATAGATGGACTTGGTATGATTATGACCAGGGATCATTCGGTATAATCATGACCGTAATGTTACAAATGATGTGGTAAAAATCCTCTTTGGCTTACGTGCAAAGAGGGACAATAGATTGGCATGATTATGACCAGGGATTATTCGGTATAATCATGACTATTGATGAAAACACGATTATCCTTGGCCTGTAGTGCATGAATAATTCGTGGTCATGATACTATTGAGCTGAGTCTCAGCGTTATTGATTTTACAGTTGTATGTCTTAAGCTTGTATTGCAAAGATGGACGGTTGATTTACCTGATTATAAATATGAATTGTGATTTAATTATAATCTGTGGTAGTTCAGGTGAAGACAGGTGATGAGAGTTCTCTTTGTCTTGGGTATAACAAAGAACTATTGATGAGTATTACAGGAATGAAATATTAACGATGGACTTTTAATCTAGAGGAGATAGTCTAGAGGACTTCACCACCCCTTTTAGGTAACAAAAGTGTAGCTGGGACTACCAGAGAGAACATGGGTATAAAGTGGTGAAACAAATTAGTCACAAGCCTAATCAAATTATGAAATAATGTGGCATAATAATTGTACTGAGAACTTAAAATGTGTGTGACATGTTTTATACATCATTTAATATTTAATTTTAGTGAACAACAATAGGGTGAGGCGAATCAGAATTTGGAAGCGTCAAAAGTACACTCCATTAGAATGAGGAGAACATAAATCTTCTCGTGTCCCTTTGGGGACTTGATATATTTGCTGAGGCACTTTATATGGCATTGTAATAATTTAATATGAATATTGTCATATTATATACGTAACAATATTTGTATTGAAACTCACAGTCTATGAGTCATCATATTTTGCACGACAGTTGTATAAATTGAGTTGTCAGTAGTGTATTTTCTGGCGACCCAAGATGGGTGATGTATACCTATTTTGGGGGCGTCACATTTGGTATCAATGCTTAGGGATATGATCCATGGCTGAGATGTGAGACTAGAACTAGGAGGGGAAAGACGGGTAATTCCTTCGCTAGTATGACCTACCTAAGCTTATTTGTTATTTAAGTGGTCGGTCAGAGTATAGGGATAATATGTGGCATATTAATTAACCCTTATTTTTAAACTGTATTCTAGAATGATATATGAAATATAGGAGATGATCAATGGATGAACTATAAGACAGAGAAATAGCCTGAGAGCTAGAATTTGAAATTCTTATATCTTCGGATTTCCAGGTACGTTCATAAATTTTGAGGGCGAAATTTCATAAGGAGGGGAGATTGTAAGACCCCGAATTTTATGAAATGAAAGTATTCAACTTTTTATTTATTTAGTAAATGTTTAAATTGATAAATGGTCAAATGAACAATTAATCAGATAAATGACCAAATAATGAGGAAAGGAAATAATTTTTGAGGAGTAGTCATGTGGGCGGCTATAGAGGAATTCTAGAATGCTGAAATTATTGCTCACCTATTTCCAAAACAATTTCCAAATTTCTTACCAACACCTTATTTAATTCGTTGGTTAAAAGTTTGTTGGTATAAGGGGGGGCCTTAATGTTTGTTAATTAGGTAATTAAGAAGCATTCTCAGCATACTTCTTACACTCCCTCTCGAATCAATAATGGAAGAAAAGAGAGAGAGAGAAAAAAAAAGAGAAAGAAGAAAAAGAAAGGAAGAAAAAGAAAAATACCATCATTTTTATTTTCAGCACCCTTTCTCATTCTCTCATGCTCTCTCTCGTAGCCATGCTCAGAAGAAGAAAGGGAGAAGAGAGAAAGGAAAGAGAAATAAAGAAGAAGATGAAACTATGGAAGTATGAAGGAAGAATAAGAACTCAAAAGGTAAAACCAAAACTTTTCATCTCTTTAATTTTCCTAAGAGTTTGATTTGTTGAAAGTTGGGTTATAAGGGATCATGATTGTAAAACCCCAAATTTTACAAATAAGATTTAATTTTCTCGAAATAATTTTTTTTATATTATGGTGTGGATTTGATATAATGTTATAGTTGTGGGTAGTATTTATAAATTTTGCAAAGTACGCAAGTTGTTATATAATATTCGATTGGTCGGAAAATATTCATTTTGATAGGAAATATTCGTACGACGGCACAATCATTGGTGGACCCCACAACAGAATTATTGTTGAATTGAGAAAATGACAAAAATATTTTTATAAAAGTAACGGCGGAAGTTTTACCGTTAATACTGTTGAACTACTCGGTAGTAAAAGTACAGTAATACGCGTGGTTGCATAGTGACACACGGTATTGATTATTGATGCTTACGTGATAAGCCACTCAGTTTTGTTTTATTAATATTATTAATGTAATAAAATAGAAAAGCTTTTTATATAAAGCAGAATACATTTGTAAAGTTATTCTATAAATAGAATATATTCTATTCTATTATGCATAGTGTTTTGCATAGTAAAATCTTTTTATATAAAACAAAAAACTTTTATAAAGTTATTCTATAAATAGAATATATTATATTTTATTATGCATAGTGCCTACATAGTGTTTTGCATAGTAAAATCTTTTTATATAAAACAGAATACTTTTATAAAGTTATTCATTTTATTAGATTATAAATAGAATATATTATATTTTATTTAAAAAAATTTGCTTTAAATATGGATCGTCCGATTAAAAGTAAATCAATCTGGACCGTTCATGAATTAGTTACTATGCAGTCCATTCTTCAATAAATAGAAGCTCATTCCTTCATTATTTCTTATGAATTCATTGAAACTCTAGAGAGAGAAATTATAGAGAGAAAGAAAAAAAGTATTCTGCTACTTCACTACTCCTATATCCAGTACTCTTCTTCTTAAGGTAAGAGATATTATTTGTTATACTCGTAAGGGGTATTATTTCTTTTGTATTCATGAAGAGAACTTCTGTTATTCTATTATTTATTATTTTGTTGGAATAACCTGTATACGCGAGCTACCCTCTACTTGGTGAAATTCTTATGTTATTCCATTCTTTATTATTCTATTGGAATATCCTGTCTGTGCATTTTACGCCGGACATGGTTCCGTCTTTATTATTCTGTTGGAATATCCTGTCTGTGCGTTTACACCGGACCTGGTTCTATTATTTATTATTCTGTCGGAATATCCTGTCTGTGCGTTTACGCCGGACCTGGTTCCATTATTTATTATTCTGTTGGAATATCATGTCGGTGCGTTTACGCATGACTTGGTTCCATTATTTATTTTTCTGTTAGAATAACTTGTCTGTGAGGTCTATCGCATGCTTGGTGAATTCTTTTGTTATTCCATTCTTTATTATACTCAGTTGGTTAAAGTTTTGGTTTTTATACTCCATAAAATTAGTGGAATATCTTTGATATTTGCGCTTCATCCAGTATCTTTTCATGGAAATATTCTTCTGAGCATTCTTAAATTTTACTCTACAAAGAAGTATCATGTTGACAATTTGGACGTTGTTGATTCCTGGATGAATTAATTCTTGAACTTGTTTTATTGAATTATTATATCATTGTCATCATCCTCATGTTTATATTATATTGAAAGTCATCTGTGGCCTGTAGTGCATAGATGGACTTGGTATGATTATGACCAGGGACTATTCGGTATAATCATGACCGTAATGTTACAAATGATGTGAAAAAAGTCCTTATCGGCCCGTAGTGCATTGATGGACAGTTTTTGGTATGATTATGGCTATGGATTCTCTTCGGTCAAGGGTTCAAAGATGAATTGTTTTATGGCATGATCAGGACCGTTGTGAAAACACGATTATCTTTGGCCCGTAGTGCATGGATAATTCATGGTCGTGATACTAAAGAATATCCTTGGTTGTAGTGCAGGGATGATTTGATGATGTGGATTATTTATTAAGCTGAGTCTCAGCGATAAAAGTGATGAAAAACCTTTTAAATCATAGAAGATAGTAGATTTTATTCTCTACTTGACTCTTTTAATGGATTGCTTGTTTCGCTGCAGTTAAACTTGATGTTTGTTATATTTTATTAGTTTAACACTGTTGAAGGCTAATGATAATTTATTCTACATTATCTTAGTCATAATATTTCTTACTGGGCTAGTTGAGCTCACTCTTTCTTTCACTGTTCTCTTCAGGAAATGAGAACGTAGCCGGGACTAGTCAGGGAACGGAGTAACGGTCCAGATAATAGTATTAGTAGTCCTCACTATTCTGTTAAATAGTGTGACAATAAATGTATCGAGGACTTATTTTGAGTTTAAATACTGTCTAGATGACAATATTCTTATTAAAACTCTCAGTTTATGTATTTTCGTATATTACATGACGGTTGTATAATTAAGTTTGTATTTATATTATGTACCATGTATTTGGCGACTCAAGATGGGTGATGTATACCTATTTTGGTGGCGTCACAGTTGGTATCAAAGCTTAGGGATATGATCCCTGGCTGAGATGTGAGATAAGAACTAGGAGGGGAGAGACGGGGAATTCCTTCGCTAGTATGACCTACCTAAGTTTACTTGTTATTTAATTGGTCGATCAGAGTATAGGGATAATATGTGATATGTTAATTAACCCTTATTTTGTTGCAGTATTTGAAAATGGCATCCGAAAATGTTGAGATAAGCAATGGAGCACATGAGACCATTGAGTCTCCACAGATCAATAATCAGGACAATGTGCAATTGGATGGCGATAATCCTCCTGTAAATAACAACACTGATTAATTAACGAACGACGGTACGTTTAGGAGCTTTTTAGAATTAATGCAACATCAGGCGAAGGAGGCTCCTGTTCATAATACAAGTAAAAATAATGGCAACCCACTGTCGGTCACCGCTAAGCAATTCAAGGAGCTGGGACCACCGGAGTTTTTGGAAAAGCCAAAACCACTTAAGGCAGAGACATGGTTAAAGCAGATCACAAAGATATTTGATGTCTTGGGATGCTCCGAGGAGCAAAAGGTTCCCTTTGCCACCTTTATGTTGCGTGAAGAGGCAGATTACTGGTGGGAATCTGTAAAACTTACCCAGCCTGACGCACTCAAGATGTCTTGGGAGAAGTTCCAAGAGCTGTTCAATGATAAGTACTTTCCCAAAAGTATTCGTCATATGAAGGAGGTGGAGTTTATCAAGTTGGAGCAAAACAACATGACCGTGTCACAGTACGAAGCCAAGTTTGTCGAGTTGTCCCGATTTGCGTCCCATTTGGTTGATAATGAGGAGAGAATGACGCGAATATTTCTAAGAGATTTAAAACCTGAGATACGTCAATATCTTATCTCTCATAAACTGTGTTTGTATTCAGATGTTGTTAATAGGGCTCAGTTATTGGAGCGCGATAATGAGTCAACCCAACCAAAAGAGAGCCGCCGGCAAAATGATAATACTGGTGATAACAGTCATCAAAGCGGTGACAATAAGCATGGAGGGAATCAACATGCCAGAAATGGTAACCACTTCGGTGGTAATCATGGCTAAAACAATAAGAATGGACATTCCAAGAAGAAAAGGTTCAACAATGACGTGAAAGACGTCGGCACCAGCACCCGTTTCAAAGGAAGAAGAACGACCATCGATCGTATGTTTCAAATGCGGACAGGAGGGACACATTCGTCCAAACTGTACGCAGCAATCCAAAGCGTGTTTTAATTGCGAAAGAGAAGGTCACCTAGCTAGATTTTGTCGTATAGTGAAGTCAAGTCCAGCTGGGATAGTGATGTCAAAGGATGTCCTAGACAAGCCAAAGCCGATAGTTTAAGAGAGATCTTTTTTTTTCTCGTGACGAGGAACCTGAATAAAATTATCATGGGTAAGTTAATCATAAGCTCTTGCGAAATCTATACTGTATTAAATACCTGTTCTACTCACTCTTTTATTTCACCTAGTTGTGTTCAATGTTTGTAGTTAACACCGGAGAAGTTAGACTTTGATTTATCTATTAAAACTCTGTTGGGAGAAACCTTCGTTACCTCCACTATTTATAAATCTTGTTTGATTCAAATCAACACTTTCACGTTACCTGTCGATCTTATCTCTTTGAAAATACTTGCATTAATGTGATTTTTGGAAACGATTGGTTAACTACTCATCATGTTTTTCGTAAGATTGTTAGCTTTCATATTCCTAACCAACCTGTTGTGCAAATTCAAGCAATCAAACCACTAAAGTCAATCACTGTCATATCAAGCCATAAGTAAAGAGCCCGATCCTTTCGTTGTTGACTTCCTTGTATGGAATGCACCGAAGCCAAACTTTCTGTAGGCGATATCGTGAATGACGATAGCAAGTTGATAGGTATCAATGTGACGTGTTATCCAAGTCTTGGATGAGGGTCACAGTTTTGAATGATATTTCTATCGTTAATAAAGTTCCTGACGTATTCTTGAAGACTTCTTGGCCAATCCCAGAGCGTGAAATCGAATTTTGTATTGACCCAAGTACAAAATCCATTTCTTAAACCCTCAAATATTTCTTTAACTAAAATAAACGTAACATGCGCCAACGACGTTAACTCGAGCTATTAAAGATTGCGATCGTACCATTCAATAACATCGTGGGAAAGCGAACATGATAGCTGACGTGTTGAGTAGAAGATCGTATGTGTTTACGAGTGCGAATATACGAACCCACATGAAGATAACGAATATACGAGTAGAATCGACTTTAATCGATAAAGTTAAAGCCGCTCAAGCTACACACTTGAATTTGATGAATGTGAAGAAGAAGGTTCAAGAGGGTATTATTTCAAAAGCAAGAGTTGTTAAAGAGAGGAAATCTCAACCCTCGATTTAATTGGCCCATTTAAAATCCTCGATTGAGTAGGAACTGTGGCTTATAGACTCGTTTTACCGCCAAGTATGTCGCGTGCTCATAACGTTTTTAACTTATCGATGTTACGTAAATATGTGGACGACCCGAACCACATTATTAATTTAGAACCGGACGAAATAGCGGATGATTTAACGTTTGAGGAGATACGTGTTAAAATCTTGGATAAGAAGAATCATATTCAACACTCAAAAGTTATACCTCAAGAGTTAGAATCTGAAATGAAGTCAAGGTATCCTCACCTGTTCGACATACCAGGTACGTACGTAAATTTCGAGGGCAAAATTTCATAAGGAGGGGAGATTGTAAAACCCCAAATTTTACGAATAAGATTTAATTTTCTCGAAATAATTTTTTTAATATTATGGTGTGGATTTGATATAATGTTATAGTTATGGGTAGTATTTATAAATTTTACAAAGTACGCAAGTTGTTATATAATATTCGATTGGTCGGGAAATATTCGTTTTGACAGGGAATATTCGTACGACAGCACAATCATTGGTGGACCCCACAACAGAATTATTGTTGGATTGAGAAAACGACAAAAATATTTTTATGAAAGTAACGACGGAAGTTTTACCGTTAATACTGTTGAACTACTCGGTAGTAAAAGTACAATAATACGCATGGTTGCATAGTAGCACACGGTATTGATTATTGATGCTTACGTGATAAGTCACTCATTTTTATTTTATTAGTATTATTAATGTAATAAAACAGAAAAGTTTTTAATATAAAACATAATACTTTTGTAAAGTTATTATATAAATAGAATATATTATATTCTATTATGCATAGTATTTTGCATAGTAAAATCTTTTTATATAAAACAGAATACTTTTATAAAGTTATTCTATAAATAGAATATATTATATTTTATTATGCATAGTGTTGCATAGTGCCTGCATAGTATTTTGCATAGTAAAATCTTTTTATATAAAACAGAATACTTTTATAAAGTTATTCGTTTTATTATATTATAAATAAAATATATTATATTTTATTTAAAAGATTTTACTTTAAATATGGATCGTCCGATTAAAAGTAAATCAATCTGGACCATTCATGAATTAGTTACTATGCAGTCCATTCTTCAATAAATAGAAGCTCATTCCTTCATTATTTCTTACGAATTCACTGAAACTCTAGAGAGAGAAATTATAGAGAGAAAGAAGAAAAGTATTCTGCTACTTCACTACTCCTATATCCAGTACTCTTCTTCTTAAGATAAGGGATATTATTTGTTGTACTCGTAAGGGGTATTATTTTTTTTGTATTCATGAAGAGAACTTTTGTAATTTCATTATTTATTATTCTGTTGGAATAACCTATATACGCGGACTACCCTATACTTGGTGAAATTCTTCTGTTATTCCATTCTTTATTATTCTGTTGGAATATCCTGTCTGTGCGTTTTACGCCGGACCTGGTTCCGTCTTTATTATTCTGTTAGAATATCCTATCTGTGCGTTTACACTTGACCTGGTTTCATTATTTATTATTCTGTCAGAATATCCTGTCTGTGCGTTTACGCCGGACCTGGTTCCATTATTTATTATTCTGTCGAAATATCATGTCGGTGCGTTTACGCATGACCTGGTTCCATTATTTATTTTTCTATTAGAATAACCTGTCTGTGCGGTCTATCGCATGCTTGGTAAATTCTTTTGTTATTCCATTCTTTATTATACTCAGTTGGTTAAAGTTTTGGCTTTTATACTCCATAAAATTAGTGGAATATCTTTGATATTTGTGCTTCATCCAGTATCTTTTCATGAAAATATTCTTTTGAGCATTCTTAAATTTTACTCTACAAAGCAGTATCATATTGACAATTTGGACGTTGTTGATTCCTGGATGAATTAATTCTTGAACTTGTTTTATTGAATTATTATATCATTGTCATCATCCTCATGTTTATATTATGTTGAAAGTCATCTGTGGCATGTAGTGCATAGATGGACCTGGTATGATTATGACCAGGGATTATTTGGTATAATCATGACCGTAATGTTACAAATAATGTAAAAAAAGTCCTCATTGGCCCGTAGTGCATTGATGGACAGTTTTTGGTATGATTATGGCTATGGATTCTCTTCGGCCAAGGGTTCAAAGATGAATTATTTTATGGCATGATCAGGACCGTTGTGAAAATATGATTATCTTTGGCCCATAGTGCATGGATAATTTGTGGTCGTGATACTAAAGAATATCCTTGGCTGTAGTGCAGGGATGATTTGATGATGTGTATTATTTATTAAGCTGAGTCTCAGTGATAAAAGTGATGAAAAACTTTTTAAATCATAGAAGATAATAGATTTTATTCTCTACTTGACTCTTTTAATGGATTGCTTATTCCGCTGCAGTTAAACTTGATGTTTGTTATAATTTATCAGTTTAACACTGTTGAAGGCTAATGATAATTTATTCTGCATTATCTTAGTCATAATATTTCTTACTGGGCTAGTTGAGCTCACCCTTTCTTTCACTGTTCTCTTCAGGAAATGAGAACGTAGCCGGGACTAGTCGTGAAACGGAGTAACGGTCCAGATAATAGTATTAGTAGTCCTCACTATTCTGTTAAATAGTGTGATAATAAATGTATCGAGGACTTATTTTGAGTTTCAATACTGTCTAGATGACAATATTCTTATTAAAACTCTCAGTTTATGTATTTTCGTATATTACACGACGGTTGTATAATTAAGATTGTATTTATATTCTGTACTATATATTTGGTGACTCAAGATGGGTGATGTATACCTATTTTAGGGGCGTCACAATGATGGATCCAAAGTAATAAAAAAGTATATGATAAAGATTTTATGTTTAATCCATGTCATAATAGAATTTAAGATCAAAAAGTTGGGCATATGTTTAAGGATGAACAAAAGTTATGTTGAGGACTTAAATCAAACTTGTAAAAGTGTTGATGGTTGATTTATGTGTAAAATCTGAGGAGGAGGATCTATAGATTAAGAAGTTATGGAAATATTCTAATTTGAAAGAACTGAAAATGATTTAAATTGAAGTTGTGATGAAAGTTTTCGTAAAACATGTTAATCGACGAAAAACTTAGTTTGTGGGACTTTGGAGCCAAATTTCAGAATAATTAAAGAATATGAAAAATTATGAAATTATGGAGGTCTTGTAGAGCATGTTACAAGCTTTCCATAGCCTCGAAAATAGACTACTTCCGATAACGGATGAAGAAGTTATGAAGATTTGATGTATGTGCGTCAAAAGTTGCAAAATCTGGAAAAATTAGAGTTAAGTCCCAAGGGTCGAGCGCCTAGGCGCTAGGCTCGGCGCTTAGACTCTGTTCTTGGGCGCCTAGGCGCTTGCCCAAGGCCAAATTTGGGCGCCTAGGTGCTGGTCAAGTGTTAAGCTAAAATCTGTCCGGACGTCCTTTAGTAAATTGGCTATAACTTTTTCATACGAACTCTGATTGAGGTGATTCAGGATGATTCAGAAAGATAACGAGTAGACCTAAAACTTTTATTCTTTATGATTTGATATTTGAGGTCAGTATCAATGCCTAAAATGGTTATTTTAGGGACTGATATGCATTCAGAGGCCATCAGAGGACATCAGAGGACGTCGGGCATGCACGTATGCAACGTGTAATGTTTTCAACAATAATGGATGTTTTTCTAAGTTGTAAAACATGAACATTATTACATATAATGATATTAAGCGATAAATAAAGACAACTTAAATGAATAATGAATTATTAGTTGCTTTATATGTTATTCGAGATAAATATTATTTGATGTTGATCCTTATTTTTAATAAAATTTAAATTATTTATAGCAAGGTATTGATTTGATTCTTACGTAAGAAGTCACTCAATCTTTTATTCAATAATTATCACAGTAGTTATTGCAAAGTGATTTATATTATTGATTCTTAATTACGTAAGAAGTCACTCAGTCTTTTATTCAATAATTGTCATAGTAGTTATTGCACAGTGACTCATATTATTTGATATGATATAATTATACCAGTTGGAAGTATTGTGAGTCTATGTTAATAATTGTTGAAAGATTGAAAATGTGTAAATAATTGATGAATAAAAGGTATTGATTAAAGATAAGTATGATATACAGACATTTATTCAATTATCTTCTTTTTACAAAAGTAAATTAGCAGGACTTGCCGATACTCTACTTTTTCTAAAGTAGTATGGACCACAACTCTATTATTGAATAAATTTTATTAAAACGTGTATAAGTTGGTTTAATTTTCTCTGTGGGACCATAAATTCCACTACTATTATTATGTACTTCATTTGGTTATTTTGTCAAAGCGGGTGTGCTAGTTGTTTACTTAATTTTTAGTATAATAGGTTGCTCGGTTGAGTAACTAAACACACACCATCACTAGACTAAAAATATAGAATTCTTTTACTACAATATTGTTAGTACTATAATATTGTAAGTATTTCTATTGATTGTAATGTTACTCCAAGTGTAGATAAGGAATGCAAGCATTGTTTAAGTTGATCAATTTCACAGAAATTAGAATCAAGTCACATGCTAAGGTAAGGGATATCATTATTGTGGTAAGAGGGTATCATTCTTTTTATGGTAAAAAGAATAACATTTTCTTTCATACTCCATATTATGGTAAGATATTATTATTCCTTTATTCAGTTTATCATTAAATGGTGAAAAGTCCTGAAAGGATTAGAATATCCTTAATAGTTTGTGCTTCATCTATTATTATGTTATCAATTTGGACTCTAGATAATTAAGTTGAAAATCACTAAGATCTATGTTATCTTATTATTATTATTATTCATGTTTATTCATTATATATATCATTGTCATCATTCTCATGCTTATATTGTGTTGAAAGTCATCTTTGGCCCGTAGTGCATAGATGGACTTGGTATGATTATTGTGACACTCCCAAATCCTGGTACTTCATTTCCTCAAGATTTGGTGTTCACGTAATCAAAACATTCATTACTAACTACCCAATTGATAAAATTGAATAAATAAAACCTGCCCATACAGGATTAAACTTAAATAAAAATCTCCCAGGTTATCTAACCTTTACAAACATTCATTCATGCGGAAATTAAATTAATATAAACTTCTTTACAATCTTTAAACAAAGTCTAAAAATAAACTGTCTAACTATTACAGGTCTTCAGCATTGCTTAATCTTTCCTTTCCCTTTACTGGTGCTAGGTATATCACCAGTTTCAACTTTAGATGTAAGAAATTTTACAGGCAAGAGTGAGCAAACAAGGCCCACTTGAAATAATAATAAATAAATCAGTTAACTTTACATCATGTACCAACATTAGGTTTAATAGAACTGAACAATAGATTCTATTACTTTCTAAAAACTTTAATCAATTACTGAGGGTCTAATGACCACGAATCATGTCCACAGTTATAAGTAATTTTTCAACTTAAACTTTAACAGTCATAAGACTATAAGGACTTCACGTACTTAGGGGGATCAACCCTTCGTACAATGTATTGTGCACAATCATTTCAACGCTAAGCGTAACCTCTTATAAAAGAGTTGTTCTTCTCAGTATTTAGAATACAAGTCCGTACCAAAGTGAGTTTGGTTTGGATACATCACGGGGTAATTTAGAATTCAACGGTAATCAACTAAGGGTTAGTTGATTACAAACAACATAACTGTATACTATGGAATAATCATAGTTGAATTGATATTTATAAACTAACATCATGCTTTAGGAATAATTTAATAGCATAATCATGGAATAATCATAACATGCATCCTCATAAACCAATAGATACACGACCTTAATCAACAATAAACAATCTAACTCTACGAAAGTGTAAAGTTAGCAATTTGTACAATTGAACTGGAATTAAAGCGATAATGTGTTTAACGAATTCAAACTTGCACAATGAAGTTTTGAGTTAGAGAACTTGCATAAGTATAACATAACAGTGAAAAGTAACCTTGCTGAATAATAAAGTAGAAAGGGTTAGGGAACTTGCCTCGCGTGTAGGTTAAACAATTACTATTCACGTTCACCCCAAGTCCTACACATACCATATGCATTGACAATACACATTAGTTACACTAACATTACCTTTATGAGTTCCTTTATTACTCTTAGTGCTACTAACTAAGTTTAAGTTTAAACAACAACACATCTTTCATGAACATTACTTTTTTTAGCTTTATTACAACTACTTAAATGATCATGTCATTGCACCACGTGTACATTAACAACTTAATACAACATCCTAATACATGTTCAACATGTTATCATTAAGTTATACTAATACCCAAAGGGTTGCACTTGCATTCGTGCATCCCGACGCCCTCCGATTGGCTCCAAATACACAATAGTCCTAAAGATGGCCATTTTGACAACTGTTACATGCCTCAAATTAAAAAACATAAAGAATGAAAGTTGTAGGTCTACTCTTCCTCTTTCCGAATCATCTTGAATTACCTAAATCGGAGTTCGTATGAAAAAGTTATGGCCGTTTTACTACAGGAGGCCAAAACTGCCCAACTAGGCCACTTTTCCGGCGCCGGGGCGCGGAACAGTGGCGCTGGGGCACGAGCTACGGCGCTGGGGCGCGAGCATCAGCGCTGGGGCGCGAGCTACGGTGCTGGGGCGCGAGCATCAGCGCTGGGGCGCGAGCTTCAGCGCTGGGCGCGAGCTACGGGCCCATTTTTGACGCTGGGGCGCGAACCTTGGCGTCAGGGCGCGAGATTTGGCGCTGGGGCGTGAATTTTAACGCTGGGGCGCCGAAACTCACAGAAACCAACCACGAATAACTAAATTTTCTGTCTATAACTTCAATTCCAACACTAATTGACATGAATAACTAATACAAATTACACATAAACTTCACCGAGCATACAAATACTAAATTAACACAACTTAAACCATAATTTTAGAAAATTAAATACTAGAATAACATATTTTAAAACCCAAAAACTCCATTTTTGATATTTTTCATAAAAATCAACACTGTGATTTTGTTATTCAACCAAAACAGAAATTTCAAAGCATCATAATTATGTTTTTACATACTCTATCAATTCTAACAATCAATTTATCCATTTAACAACAATTAAAACCTTAATTTCTATTTTAAAATAGCCATATTCATACATATTGTCATATGAACACTCTGTAATATATTTTCTTCCACAAAACACATATATGCATGAACTAATTTCTCTATAATCATATATAAGTTCATAGAATAACCATATAATCAACAATCATGCCAAACCATATACATAACAACAGTTTATCTTTTATAAAATTTTCACAGAGACTTTTTGGGAAGAAGAAAACTAAATTTTTAAAGAAAGAACTAGAGCTCCTACCTTGGATTATGAAAGATGATGACACTATCCCTTTTTCTCCAAATCTTTTCTCCAAAACCTGTAAAATTCTCTTAATTCTCTCAATTTTTCTCTTAGTTTTCTTCTTTTCTTCTTCTTCTTCCTCTGAGTTTTTCTCTTCTTCTCTCCTTTCTCTCTCCTCTAATCTTACGTAAAATATTATAACGCATATAAGATATAATTATAATAATTATATAATATAAGTACTGACATAAGTTATGTCAGTTACATAAGTTTTAAAAATCAAAAGCCTTAAGGCTTGTTTGGCTAGCATAATAAAAATAACCCATTAATCCTTACACCTTGTTTGGTAAACTGAATTAAAACAAATTGATTAATCCTTATACCTTGTTTGACAAAACTAAATTAAACCATTTTTTTATTTATTTTAATAACTCCTTTATAGCAAGGTTATTAGTCACACATTTATTAAATTAATAAATCAATTAAACATTAATCTATTAAATTACTTTAACACATAAACAATTATAATTCTTTTTACAATTATAATTTCATTTAATCAACTAATATTTCAAACTACAATTTCTCATTTAAATATTATTATTTATTTAAAATCATTATAAGCTCTCTAGCTTATTAAATTAAACTCCATTATTATAAAATCTCATAATAATTAATTTATTTAGCTCTTTAATTATTTACTCAACAAATAATTAATTAAATCACATCAACTCAAATTGCCATATAATTCAATAAATATTTAATATTGCCAATAAATATTTAATATTTAATATTTAATTATTTATTCAACAAATAATTAAATAAACCACATCACTCAAATTGAACAATTATTTATTCAACAATAACATATCCAATAAATATTTATATAAACCAATAAATATTTATAACTTACATCTAAAAAAAATATGGAATGTTACATCATTCCCCTCTTAAAAGGATTCTGTCCTCAGAATCACAACTCAAACAACACATTCGCTACATTCTTCCCTACTTACAAAGATTCTGTCCTCAGAATCGAAGACACAAATTAAACAAATAACTCAGGGTATTCATTCAACATTTTCTCTTCGAGTTCCCACGTTGCTTCTTCAGCGTTGTGGTTTCTCCATATCACCTTCACAGAAGGTATCACTTTATTCCTGAGCACTTGTTCTTTCCTGTCGACTATCTGGATAGGAACCTCTTCATAAGACAAATCTTTCTCGAACTGCAACGGTTTGTACTCGATTGCGTGCTTGTAATCGGGTTTATATGGTCGTAACACCGAAATGTGAAAAACATTATGAATATTTTCCAACTCTGGAGGTAGAGCTACCTCATAAGCTACCTCTCCAACTTTTCGCAGTACTTCAAAGGGTCCAATAAACCTCGGGCTTAGTTTTTCCTTCTTACCGAAACGAATTTTCCCCTTCCAAGGAGAAACTTTTAGGAATACATAGCTTCCTACGTCAAATGCACGATCTTGCCTGTGTTGGTCAGCATACTTCTTCTGTCAGTCTTGAGCTGCTACCAATCTTATCCTGATGAGTTTGATAACCTCTGCAGTTTGTTGCACTAATTCTGGTCCTAACAATTGACGTTCACCAACTTCATCCCAGTACAGTGGAGTTCTGTACTTTCTGCCGTATAACGCTTCGTAAGGCGGCATGCCGATGCTTGCATGATAACTATTATTGTAGGCAAATTCCACCAACGGTAATTGCTCTTCCCAGCTTCCTTTGAAATCCATGACGCATGCTCTCAACATATCATCTAATGTCTGGATCGTTCGTTCGCTTTGGCCATCTGTTTGCGGATGATATGTCGTACTCATTCGCAACTGTGTTCCCATACATTCTTGTAGTCTCTTCCAGAAGTTTGATGTGAACCTCGGATCTCTGTCTAACACAATTGACACTGGAACTCCATGTCTTGCAACGATCTCTTTAATATATAGTTTTGCCAGCTGATCAAGATTGAATCTAATCTTTATTGGCAAAAAGTGTGCTGATTTTGTCAGTCTATCTACTATTACCCAAATCGCATCGTATCCTTTCTGAGTAGTTGGAAGACCCACCATAAAATCCATCGTGATATGCTCCCATTTCCATTCCGGTATTTCCAACGGTTGAAGCAATCCGCTGGGTCTTTGATGTTCGGCTTTTACTCTCTGACATGTTAAGCACTTCGCTACACATTCTGCGACGTCCCTTTTCATATTTGGCCACCAAAAATGTCGGCGCAAATCTTGATACATTTTCGTGCTCCCTGGATGAATTGAATATTTTGAGCTATGAGCTTCGATCAAGATTTCATTTTTCAGTTCTGGTGTTGCTGGAACCCAGATTCTTCCCTCGTACCGTAGTAATCCTTCGGTATCGACCTTGTATTTCGTATTGTTACCATCAACCATATTCTCTTTTATCTTTCCACATTCTTCATCTTGTAACTGAGCATTTTTCACCTTGTCCAGTAAAGTTGGACCTGCTTCTAGATGAAATAGTCGTTCGTCGGTTTCCTGTGGAAATTTGATTTCCAGTTCTAACTTTGTCATTGCTGAAATGAGCTCCTCCTGAGTTGTTATCAGCATTAATTTTTCCCGACCTTTCCTTCTTAAAGCATCTGCAACCACATTCGCTTTGCCCGGATGATAAAAGATCTCACAATCGTAATCCTTTATCAATTCCATCCATCTCCTCTGACGCATGTTCAGGTCCTTCTGATTGAAAATATACTTCAGACTTTTGTGGTCTGTGTAGATCTCACATTTTTCTCCATACAGATAATGTCTCCATATCTTGAGAGCAAATACCACTGCAGCCAATTCTAAATCATGAGTCGGGTAACCTTTCTTGTAATCCTTCAGTTGTCTTGATGCATAGGCAATAACTTTGCCGTTCTGCATAAGAACACAACCCAATCCTTTGTGTGAGGCATCACTATATACCACAAAATTTCCTGTATTATCTGGCAGGGTTAACACAGGTGCCATACTTAGCTTCTTCTTCAAATCTTGGAAGCTCTCTTCACATTTCTCCGACCACACGAATTTCACAGCTTTTCGTGTCAAGTTTGTTAATGGAGTGGCTATCTTGGAAAAATCTTGTATAAATCTTCTATAATAACCGGCCAGCCCCAAGAAACTCCTCACCTCCGAAGGTGTTCTTGGTTGTTCCCAATTGATTACAGCTTCCACTTTCGATGGATCTACTGAAATCCCATCTTTGTCAATCACATGACCCAAAAATTGTACACGGTCGAGCCAAAATTCACACTTAGTGAATTTCGCGTACAACTTTTCCTTTCTTAGTGTCTCCAATGTCAGACGTAAATGTTCCACGTGTTCTTCTTGAGTTTTGGAATACACAAGAATGTCGTCGATAAACACCACTACAAACTTGTCTAAAAATGGTTTAAATACCCTGTTCATCAAATCCATGAACGCGGCAGGGGCATTTGTTAAACCAAAAGACATCACCAGAAACTCGTAATGTCCATACCGAGTTCTGAATGCCGTTCTAGGTATATCCTCCTTTCTTACCTTCAATTGGTGATACCCACTTCTCAAATCTATTTTCGAGAAGTATTTAGCACCCTTCAACTGATCAAACAAGTCATCTATTCTAGGTAACGGATACCTATTCTTAATAGTGACCTTATTTAACTCCCTGTAATCAATGCAAAGACGCATTGACCCGTCCTTCTTCTTCACAAATAATACCGGCGCTCCCCACGGTGACACGCTTGGTTGAATATACTTCTTGTCCAGTAGTTCTTGCAGTTGCACCATGAGTTCCTTCATTTCTATCGGAGCCATTCTGTACGGGGCCTTCGATATCGGTGCTGTTCCGGGCACTAAATCAATTACGAACTCAATTTCTCGGTCAGGCGGAAGTCCTGGCAAATCCTCTGGAAACACGTCTTCGAATTCTCTCACTACCGGTATTTCTTCTAGTTTTACTCCCTTCTTCTGAGTATCGACTATGTAAGCTAAATAGCCCACACAACCTTGACTCAACAATTTCTTGGCCTGCATAGTCGTCAGACATTTCATTTGTCTAGGCGACTTGCTACCATAAAATACTACCTTTGACGGAGTCATAAGGTTTACACACTTCTTTTGGCAGTCAATTACCGCTCCGTATTTGAACAACCAATCCATTCCCAAAATTACATCAAATTCCCCGAGTCTAATCGGAATCAAATCTACCAACAAGATATTCTCCTTAATGTTCACCCTACAGTTCTTGTATACGAATCTAACAGGGATTACTTCCTTATTCGCAATTTCTATGTTCAAAGGAAAGTTCAGTTCTTCACTAGGCAATTCTAACCTCTTGGCAAATTCATCGGATATAAACGAGCAAGTAGCACCCGAATCAAATAATACATATGCATTAATATCATTGATTGGGATAATACCTGACACCACATCTTTTGATTACACAGCATCTTGCACAGTCATGTTGAAGGTTCTGGCTGTGGGTTTGTTTGATGCTGCAGGCCCTTTAATGGCCCATGTACTTCCATTGTTACCTCCATTGCTTCTGGTTGTCCCTCCCTCCTTCTTCTTAGGGCATTCACGAGCAAAATGGTCCTTGGATCCGCACGTGAAGCACGCCTTCTTCTTTGGTTGAGTGCAATTTGGGGCGATGTGACCCTCCTGGCCACAATTGTAGCAAACTCGTTTCCCCATCAAGCACGCACCCTTGTGAAATTTCCCGCATGTCGCACATGCTTCAAACTTCTTATTCTGCTGGTTACCCTGCTGGTTTCCAGTACCCATACTTCCATTCCACTTTCTCTTCAAGTTGTTGTTGTTGCTGTTGTTGTTGTTATTTCCACTGCTGCCACCTCCATTCTTCATTTCATTCTCATTCTTCTTCTTCTTTTGTTCCTGGTTGAATTTGGTCACCGCCTCTCCTCCACCTTCAGCGAGTATTGCTTTCTCCATTACTGCTGTAAATGTCTTCAACTGGAACAGGGAAACCCTACTGTACAGCCAGGGCTTCAGTCCCTGTTCAAACCTCTTCGCTTTGCGTTCATCTGTGCTAACCTGATATGGCGCAAACCTCGCCAACTCGTTGAATTTTGCGGCATACTCGGATACCGTCATCGTCCCTTGCTTCAGCTCCAGAAACTATACTTCCAGCTGACTCTTTGAACTCTCCGGGAAATAGGTCTCGAAGAACAGTTCCTTGAACCTATCCCAGGTCATCACTCCTGGCCCTTCACGAGTTTTATTGGTCTGCCACCAATAACTAGCTTCTGCTTTCAACATGAAAGTTGCGAAAGCAGTCTTCTGCTCATCCCCTACCCTAGCGACATCGAACACCTTCTCTATTTCCATAATCCAGGTTTGTGCTTCGACTGGATTCATGGACCCACGGAATTCAGGTGGTCCAACCGCCTTGAAATCCTTAAACGTTGAGCCTTGGTTTTGAGGTTGATTCTGCAACGCTCCTGTCAATAGTGTCACTAGTTGTTGAACGGGATTCGCATCAACATTGTCGTTAGCTTCTTCGGTGGTTCTCTGTCGTGTTGGTTGACGTCTGGGAGGCATTTTCTGTTAAAGAAAACATCTATTAGACCATTACTCAACTTCTTTAAGTATTTCTAATTAATTTGCCTCTACAAAAGAAATAACCACATAGCACATAACACTTTGAATAAAATAATAACTTTTATTTATTCATAAACTTTTTTGAAAACATAACACAATAGCATCTCTGCTATCTACATCCTTTCCTGAACTACAAAAGTTTCAGGACAACGCCATTATTATCATATCCCATGGTTACTTAACACTAGGGATTTACACATTATTTAATACATATTACGTGCATTACAGGCACACTTTCTACGATGATCTATTAAGATACTTCTTAGCCCTATCACGTTCTTCCTCCATGACTCGAAACATCTTTCTTCGATCTAACACAAATGATGGCAGCGTCTCGAACTGAATCGGATATCCCATAACTCGATCTTGAGCTCGATTAATTGCGGTGTCGAATACTTTATCCATTTCTTCCATCTTCATCCTTTTTGCCTGTGAACTCCTTACTGCTCTTCCAGTTCGTTGATAAGCTTCTTCGTATGCATCTTCAGCTCTTGCCCTCTTAGCCGCTTCTTCTCTCAGCCTGCTCTTCAGTTCAGCAACCATCTCGATCAATTGTTCCTTCTCTCCTTCAGTCTGTGTTAGTTTCTACTCGGCGTTTGTCAATCGTTCATCACGATCCTGGATCTCGCCGTCTTTTTGTGTAATTGTAGTCTGTTGTTCAGCTACTATCTCCTGTAACTCCTCCACTGTATCTTGTAGTTCCACGTTAAGGTCGTGCACTTCATCATATACACGGCCAGCTATCGAGTTGAGCGGAATCCTTTCCTCCTCATCCTCGTCATCCTCATCCTCCTGTGGTAACTCCACGGGATCCTCCTCATCCGTCTCCACATCATCATCCTCATCTTCAACCACTGTGACCAACGGGGCTGACTCCCGTGGCAGTAGTTGTTCCCAAACTATCTGAATGTCGCGAGGTTCCTCCTCTATAGGCATTTGAGGTCCCTCCTCCCTAGTCTGATTAGATTCTCCGACATTAGTCATCCTGACAACAAAATTTTAAAGTTTTAGTTATTAATCATTGTACTTGACACTCGCGAGCACATAAGTTATAAACACATAAGCACATAAGTGTTTTATTACTTTTTTTCTTAAAACTCGATAAGAGTCAACTCCACTATCTTTTTAAAAGGTTACTTCCTAAGGCTTTTTCCCCCACCTAAGGTTCATAACCTATGGCTCTGATACCAACCTGTGACACCCCCAAATCCTGGTACTTCATTTCCTCAAGATTTGGTGTTCACGTAATCAAAACATTCATTACTAACTACCCAATTGATAAAATTGAATAAATAAAACCTGCCCATACAGGATTAAACTTAAATAAAAATCTCCCAGGTTATCTAACCTTTACAAACATTCATTCATGCGGAAATTAAATTAATATAAACTTCTTTACAAACTTTAAACAAAGTCTAAAAATAAACTGTCTAACTATTACAGGTCTTCAGCATTGCTTAATCTTTCCTTTCCCTTTACTGGTGCTAGGTATATCACCAGTTTCAACTTTAGCTGTAAGAAATTTTACAGGCAAGAGTGAGCAAACAAGGCCCACTTGAAATAATAATAAATAAATCAGTTAACTTTACATCATGTACCAACATTAGGTTTAATAGAACTGAACAATAGATTCTATTACTTTCTAAAAACTTTAATCAATTACTGAGGGTCTAATGACCACGAATCATGTCCACAGTTATAAGTAATTTTTCAACTTAAACTTTAACAGTCATAAGACTATAAGGACTTCACGTACTTAGGGGGATCAACCCTTCGTACAATGTATTATGCACAATCATTTCAACGCTAAGCGTAACCTCTTATAAAAGAGTTGTTCTTCTCAGTATTTAGAATACAAGTCCGTACCAAAGTGAGTTTGGTTTGGATACATCACGGGGTAATTTAGAATTCAACGGTAATCAACTAAGGGTTAGTTGATTACAAACAACATAACTGTATACTATGGAATAATCATAGTTGAATTGATATTTATAAACTAACATCATGCTTTAGGAATAATTTAATAGCATAATCATGGAATAATCATAACATGCATCCTCATAAACCAATAGATACACGACCTTAATCAACAATAAACAATCTAACTCTACGAAAGTGTAAAGTTAGCAATTTGTACAATTGAACTGGAATTAAAGCGATAATGTGTTTAACGAATTCAAACTTGCACAATGAAGTTTTGAGTTAGAGAACTTGCATAAGTATAACATAACAGTGAAAAGTAACCTTGCTGAATAATAAAGTAGAAAGGGTTAGGGAACTTGCCTCGCGTGTAGGTTAAACAATTACTATTCACGTTCACCCCAAGTCCTACACATACCATATGCATTGACAATACACATTAGTTACACTAACATTACCTTTATGAGTTCCTTTATTACTCTTAGTGCTACTAACTAAGTTTAAGTTTAAACAACAACACATCTTTCATGAACATTACTTTTTTTAGCTTTATTACAACTACTTAAATGATCATGTCATTGCACCACGTGTACATTAACAACTTAATACAACATCCTAATACATGTTCAACATGTTATCATTAAGTTATACTAATACCCAAAGGGTTGCACTTGCATTCGTGCATCCCGACGCCCTCCGATTGGCTCCAAATACACAACAGTCCTAAAGATGGCCATTTTGACAATTGTTACAGACCTCAAATTAAAAAACATAAAGAATGAAAGTTGTATGTCTACTCTTCCTATTTCCGAATCATCTTGAATTACCTAAATCGGAGTTCGTATGAAAAAGTTATGGTCGTTTTACTACAGGAGGCCAAAACTGCCCAACTAGGCCACTTTTCCGGCGCCGGGGCGCGGAACAGTGGCGCTGGGGCGCGAGCTACGGCGCTGGGGCGCGAGCATCAGCGCTGGGGCGTGAGCTACGGCGCTGGGGCGCGAGCATCAGCGCTGGGGCGCGAGCTTCAGCGCTGGGCGCGAGCTACGGGCCCATTTTTGACGCTGGGGCGCGAACCTTGGCGCCAGGGCGCGAGATTTGGCGCTGGGGCGTGAATTTTAACGCTGGGGCGCCGAAACTCACAGAAACCAACCACGAACAACTAAATTTTCTGTCTATAACTTCAATTCCAACACTAATTGACATGAATAACTAATACAAATTACACATAAACTTCACCGAGCATACAAATACTAAATTGACACAACTTAAACCATAATTTTAGAAAATTAAATACTAGAATAACATATTTTAAAACCCAAAAACTCTATTTTTGATATTTTTCATAAAAATCAACACTGTGATTTTGTTATTCAACCAAAACAGAAATTTCAAAGCATCATAATTATGTTTTTACATACTCTATCAATTCTAACAATCAATTTATCCATTTAACAACAATTAAAACCTTAATTTCTATTTTAAAATAGCCATATTCATACATATTGTCATATGAACACTCTGTAATATATTTTCTTCCACAAAACACATATATGCATGAACTAATTTCTCTATAATCATATATAAGTTCATAGAATAACCATATAATCAACAATCATGCCAAACCATATACATAACAACAGTTTATCTTTTATAAAATTTTCACAGAGACTTTTTGGGAAGAAGAAAACTAAATTTTTAAAGAAAGAACTAGAGCTCCTACCTTGGATTATGAAAGATGATGACACTATCCCTTTTTCTCCAAATCTTTTCTCCAAAACCTGTAAAATTCTCTTAATTCTCTCAATTTTTCTCATAGTTTTCTTCTTTTCTTCTTCTTCTTCCTCTGAGTTTTTCTCTTCTTCTCTCCTTTCTCTCTCCTCTAATCTTACGTAAAATATTATAACGCATATAAGATATAATTATAATAATTATATAATATAAGTACTGACATAAGTTATGTCAGTTACATAAGTTTTAAAAATCAAAAGCCTTAAGGCTTGTTTGGCTAGCATAATAAAAATAACTCATTAATCCTTACACCTTGTTTGGTAAACTGAATTAAAACAAATTGATTAATCATTATACCTTGTTTGACAAAACTAAATTAAACTATTTTTTTATTTATTTTAATAACTCCTTTATAGCAAGGTTATTAGTCACACCTTTATTAAATTAATAAATCAATTAAACATTAATCTATTAAATTACTTTAATACATAAACAATTATAATTCTTTTTACAATTATAATTTCATTTAATCAACTAATATTTCAAACTACAATTTCTCATTTAAATATTATTATTTATTTAAAATCATTATAAGCTCTCTAGCTTATTAAATTAAACTCTATTATTATAAAATCTCATAATAATTAATTTATTTAGCTCCTTAATTATTTACTCAACAAATAATTAATTAAATCACATCAACTCAAATTGCCATATAATTCAATAAATATTTAATATTGCCAATAAATATTTAATATTTAATATTTAATTATTTATTCAACAAATAATTAAATAAACCACATCACTCAAATTGAACAATTATTTATTCAACAATAACATATCCAATAAATATTTATATAAACCAATAAATATTTATAACTTACATCTAAAAAAAATATGGAATGTTACAATTATGACCAGGGATTATTCAGTATAATCATGACCGTAATGTTACAAATGATGTGGTAAAAGTCATCTTTGGCCCGTAGTGCATAGATGGACTTGGTATGATTATGACCAGGGATCATTCGGTATAATCATGGCCGTAATGTTACAAATGATGTGGTAAAAATCATCTTTGACTTACGTACAAAGATGGACAATTGATTGGCATGATTATGACCAGGGATTATTCAGTATAATCATGACCATTGATGAAAACACGATTATCCTTGGCTTGTAGTGCATGGATAATTCGTGATCGTGATACTATTGAGCTGAGTCTCAGCGTTATTGATTTTACAGTTGTATGTCTTAGGCTTGTATTGCAAAGATGGACTGTTGATTTACCTGATTATAAATATGAATTGTGATTTAATTATAATCTGTGGTAGTTTAGGTGAAGACAGGTGATGAGAGTTCTCTTTGTCTTGAGTATAATAAAGAACTGTTGATGAGTATTACAGGAATAAAATATTAACGATGGACTCTTAATCTAGAGGAGATAGTAGACATTATGTTCTATTTGACTCTTCTAATTGATTGTTGATTCCGTTGCTATTATGGTTGAAAACTTTTATCTTCTACCATATGTTCTAAATATCTGAATTATTTTGATACTTTAATTATCTTAAGTCATGATATTCTTTACTGGGCTATTTGTGCTCACCCTTTTACTTCACCACCCCTTTTAGGTAACAAAAGTGTAGCTGGGACTACCAGAGAGAACATGGATATAAAGTGGTGATACAAATTAGTCACAAGCCTAATCAAATTATGAAATAGTGTGGCATAATAATTGTACTGAGAACTTAAAATGTGTGTGATATATTTTATACATCATTTAATATTTAATTTTGGTGAACAACAATAGGGTGAGGCGAATCAGAATTTGGAAGCGTCAAAAGTGCACTCCATTAGAATGAGGAGAACATAAATCTTCTTGTGTCCCTTCGGGGACTTGATATATTTGTTGATGTACTTTATATGGCATTGTAATAATTTAAATATGAATATTGTCATATTATATACGTAACAATATTTGTATTGAAACTCACAGTATATGAGTCGTCGTATTTTGCAGACAGTTATATAAATTGAGTTATCAGTAGTGTATTTTCTGGCTACCCAAGATGGGTGATGTATACTGTAAGACCCCAACTTATTAATGAATAAAATTAAATTTTCTCTAAATATTAGTGTGAATAATAAGGTGTTAATTTGATATAATACTTTGGTTATGGGTGAAATGTGCAAATTTTATAAAATAAGCAAGTGGTTATAAAATATTCATTTTGTCGGGGAATATTCGTTTAGTCGTGAAATATTCTTGCTGTCGGGGAATATTCATACGACGGCGCAGCCTTGTGTGGGCCCCATAACGGAAAGCGATTGGATGAAGAAAACGACAAGTATAAGTTATTTATAAATAATGGCGTAGTTGTTACCGTTAATACTGTTGTAATATCTGGTGGTTAAAATACAGTAGCACACGGTATTGCACCAATTATTGATCCTTACGTAAGAAGGCACTACTCAATAATTATTACAGTAATTACTGTTTAATATTTTATTTTATTAATTCAATAATTGCTGCATTGATATTTTATATTATTGTTGTTTCAATAATTGTCACTGCACAGTATTTCCCATTATCAGATCAATAATTCATATTATTTGAATAATATTATTAGATAGCATTATTGACAATGTCTAGAAAGTTCTGTCTAATGAGAGGTTTGGTCACCTAATTGCGCGCCAGTAAGGAGAAATCCTTATTGGAAAGCCCCCTCTTTCCTGGGAATGGCCTCGTTGTCATAAATGTGATTCTGTAATATTAATTGTGAATAATTAATTATTGATTCATATGATAAGGAAATATTTATTTTATGTGAATATAAATGTTGGATATATTTTGTGGTTAAAATTGATGGAGTTAATGTTGAGGTGTTTTATCAGTATTTTTGTCGGAATGGAGGTATTAAAAATCAATCAGGGTTTTTAAGATATATTGCGGGGGTTATAATTTTTAATCCGACCGTTGGATCGTTGTGATTTTTGAATATGTTATACATATATAAGTTGAGTATATATCTACAAATTTTGAACCGTTAAAAATGAACGTATGATTTGTTATAAATTTTAAGAGATGAGTGGTTTAGAAATTGTTGAAGTTTCGGAATTTATCATTTTGGTGGAAAATTCTAGAATTGGTGGGCCCCACTTTTGGTTGGTGAGAAATATGCTAAAATTTTTATTCAAATATGGTGGGTGGGAATAGTAGCAGGTAAAGCCATCAGGTTGCAGGTCAAGTCTGCTTCGGCGTGCTAACATTTTCCTATAAATAGAGGGCTAAGTTAGAATTGAAAATCACACCAAAATTCATAAGTTTTCTCTCTTTCTCTCTCTATATTCTCGAGCGTATTTTGTGAGTATTTTGATACTTTGAGAGTTGCTATTCAGCACAAGTTTCATTCAGCCTCATATACGATATTTTGGTCAGAAGTACTGTTCGTTTGAGGTAAGGAATATTATTTTTTCTTAAATGATATTATTTTCTTCAATATCATTATCCTGAAATATTGATATAAACTTTTTATCAAATTTAGAACTTTTTGTGTCGGGATTACTATTCATGTATACGGCACTATTCACGAATACGGCACTATTTACCGAAAAATAAAAATTTTTCTTTTTGTCCAAGATATCTATTATGGTTACTATCTTTGATTGTATCCATGTTTTGTTCTTTATTCTCCTTCACAATTGGTTATTATGGAGTATTATTGTACTTGGATAAACTATAATATGAATCCCTAATATTTGTCCTTCTGTCTCATTAGATTCATTTTCTTTAAGATAATTTTTCATTATCCTCAGTCCTAAATGATGATATTACTGAATATCTTTGGCCTGTAGTGCAAAGATGAATGATTAACTGATGAATATCTTTGGCCCGTAGTGCAAAGATGAACAGGTATTGAGATGAACATGACCGACTGGTGTTACAAATGAATATCTTTGGCCTGTAGTGCAAAGATGAATATTTGATTAAGATGGTTATTGATTGATGTTACAGGGAAAAAATATCGTTGATGGACTTTTAAATCTTAGAAGATAGTAGAATTCATTCTCTACTTGACTCTTCTAATGGTTTGTTGTTTCTGCTGCAGTTGTTGATCTAAAACTTGTTGTCTATTATATTTTATCAGATGTTTCCCTGTTGAAGACTAATGATAAGTTGTTGTTTATTATCTTAGTCATAATATTCTTTACTTGGCTAGTTGAGTTCACCCTTTTCCTTTTTGTTCTATTTTTCTCAGGAGGCGAGAATATAGCGGGAACTAGTCGGGGTGTGGAGTGATGTTTCCAGTCAGTTGTGTTAGCAGTCCTCACTATTTTGTAAAATAGTATTTCAATAATTGTAATGAGGACTTATTTGAGTGTGGATATTGTCTAGAAGACAATATTTATATTTAAACTCACAGTAATTGTGTTGTCGTATTTTGCACGACAATTATTATAATGAAGTTGTATTTGTTTCTGTACCATGTATTTGGCGACTCAGAATGGGTGATGTATACCTATTTTGGGGGCGACACATATACCTATTTTGGGGGCATCACACAGGTGTATCAGATAACCATAAAGATTAAATCATGCCCCTCTGTAAGTATATAAAGTGATCAGCTTTTTTATACCCTATATTATGCATAATACTTAATTGCGCGCAAAGGCCGAATATACGACCAATAAAATATTCCCTTTATATAAAAGGTTGTTCTTCTCAGTCTCAGAATCAAGATTTTGATTTAATAACGAAATACTTTGATTTCAATTTCTAATTACTTCTCGATCTACCCGGCATAATTGGCATCGATCTGTCAATAATAA
Source organism: Panax notoginseng (assembly GCA_016801055.1). NCBI lineage: Eukaryota > Viridiplantae > Streptophyta > Magnoliopsida > Apiales > Araliaceae > Panax > Panax notoginseng. The sequence goes on from CM029018.1 coordinate 98,134,953, forward strand.
TTGAATTCTCTTTTTGAACCTATCAAGTTCTAACAAATGTTCGTCTAGTCCAGAATAATTGGCTAAGACATTTCTCAACATAATTCGACAATAAACAGGAATTATCTATACTGTCAATTCTATCTTCTACGAATATGAATATCCAACAACGGTTATTCTACAAATATATATTTTTTGAATCAATAATTCAATTTGAATTATTAAACATGCACTAACTGCGAATAACCAACAATAAATTCTTGGACGTGGTATAATTAACAATAAATAACCACTATATTAATTGAACAATATTAACTCAAGGTTGAGTTAGGAAACTTGCCTCTTCCGCTGATTACAGCTACACAGTAAACTTATCTATGTTCGTAAGACCTATAACCAAAAATATCGGTCTCACAATTAGCACAATAATTCACAACACGCATCACTGTATTTTACAATCAAACTTCTCCTAGACACACTACCACATAGTCACATCAGTGTTTATAACTTATATAAACACTTAACAAGTCTAACTATTTTGGTCTGGTTGAACTTCGGTCTATTCTCGGTGTTCTGGTCACCCTATCCGATAATTAACACAGTTATTGTCAATTAAATTCGATTTCTAAGCTTCAATATTAATTTAGATAAGTCAATTATCATTTATAATATTTTTCGGATGCTTTTAATAATTTATAAACAAGTATTATAATTTATAATAATTTTTCAAACACTGAAATTATTTTTAAATGATTTAATTATCAAATAATCTTATCATCATTAATATTTAATAATATTAAAATATTAATGACATACTTGTCAAATATTTAAGTTATTATTAATAACTTAAAATATTTTTAAATCAACAATATTCTACTTAAATAATTTTTAAAATAAATAAAATCATTTTTTAATCATCACCATTAATATTTAAATATTAAAGAAATTATCACCCGAATATTAAAAGTCATTAATTATAACTTAAAATATTTTTAAATCATTTTTCTCATTTTTAAATGATTTTTAAATCAATAAAATCATTTTTAATTTATTTATTTAATATAATAATTAAATAAATCTAATATCATTAATATTAATTTATTAATGAGAATTCTCCAAAAATATTAAAAATTAAATTTTATAATTCCAAATATTTTCTAACACTTTATTCTCATTTAAAATAATTTTTAAATCAATAAAATCATTTTTAACTTATTTATTTAATTTAATAATTAAATAAATCTAATATCATTAATATTAAATTATTAATGAAAATTCTCTAAAAATATTAAAAGTTACATTTTACAACTCAAAATATTTTTAAATACATTATTCTTATTTAAAATAATTTTTCATAATATTAAATTATTTTTCTCTAATTTATTTAATATACTAATTAAATAAATTAAATACTTTTAGTATTTAAATAATTATAAATATTAAAGAAAAATATTCCAATTGGTCAAAAATTATTTTTCATAATTTAAAATAAATTTTAAAACCATTTTTAATAATTTTTATAATTTATTTTCTATTTTTAAGTATTTTCCGAAAATTAGGAAAATAAAATTAATAGAAACCGTCGCTGAAGCCTATAGCGACACTTGTCTGTCGTCTTAGGTGTTCTTGAGCTCAAGAACACTGTCAGACCAATTCTCAAGGTGGCTCGTTTGACCACGCTTAATTCTCAGTATAATTAATTTCTGGGCTAGTTTGAACCTTGATCGTGTAGCTGAATTGTAACACTACAATAACCAACCATTATCTAGGTCATAACATAGCACAACATGACGATCTGGGCAATCAAAGTCGTTGTCAGACGTTACCTAGTTTTCCAGAAACCCAGGCAGTTCGAGTTCCCAGTTTCATGCTCGATTGAATACATGTTCTTTTCATTAAATAGGTGGTTTCTTGGTTCATAGGTCTAGTACATATGTCCAGGAATATGTATACATCAACACATCAGTTCAAATATAAGGGAATCACAAGAAATAATCTGGCCAAACCATGTCAGAATCATTGCTCAATCGTTTTCTGGGTTTTTCCAGAAACGGTAATCATGATCAACATCCTTAGTTTGACCAACTGCCACACCCGATCTGTTGATTACTTGAGGGATCTAAAGCCATATATTTAAAGTACATATAACAGGATACAAACAGGTTACAAAAACATCAACAAATCATATTATTACTGACAGATCAAATTATTTGAAAGTGTTGTCAGATGCTGTTTTCAAATTTCTGGGTTACCCAGATTGTACTCGGTCATGGTCAGTCAACCGACTTTGACCGATTATAACTTAAAATCTAAACATTCAACGACCCTGATTTCACTTTCAGATAAAAGACAACATATCAAACTATAGATCCAAACAATAAAACATCAAAGATCGACAACACAGACAGATCTTGGGCCACTGACATTTGCTTGTCAGACCAAAAATTTGTTCTTGGACAGTTTTTTGAAAAACTTAATTTTTACTCACTTTGATGCTATGGATCCATGATGGATCATCATAGATCAACTAAAAACATCTTCTAACACCAATCTAAACACATAATCACTAACTTTATCTTAGCGTACAAGATCAAAATTGAGTCTAGGGTTTATACCTTCTATTTTCCAATCATTGATCTATGTTCTCCAATCTGTTCTTGGCATTCTAGGAGGTGTTTTAGGAACTGAAACACTTAGAAATTTCGGAGCTTTGGATGGGAGAGAGGTTTGTTGAGAGCTTAAGTGCAAAATAAGCAAATGTGTATACTTTCTCTCTCTCAATCCTATATAATCTCTTGAATGAAATATAAAATCTGATATAGTTGTCATATAGGGTTGAAATGCTGAGATTTAAAGTCCCCAAGTCAACAAAGTTGGTCACCAACTAAAGGTTTTGTAATTTCCTACAAGTTACAAATTAAAGAAATGAAAAAGGGCATTTTTTAATTTGCAAAATAATTTAAATGGCAAACTTGATATTGTCCAAACCCTTAGGGTTTAACCATAAGGTCCTAACCCTTAGGTTTTAAAACATTAGTTTCTAAAATTTCCAATTAGGATTTTAATTAGAAAAATTAAAATTTCTAAATTACAATTAGGGTTTGTAAAATAGAAATTAAAATAAATAAAATATAATTAGGGTTTTCTAATCATATTTAAGTTTAATAAACATATTAGGCTTGCCAATTAGGATTAGGGTTTCCTAATTTAGGTTTTAGGATTCCCGACATACGATTAAGATTTCTAACTATGCGTTAGGGTTTCTAATCCTTAGATTAGGGTTTCTAATCTCTTATTAGGGTTTATTAATTTTAAACTTTATCTGATCAATCATTAATCAAAATCTCTTTACATTACAAACACGTACTTATCGATACAATTGTTTTAATTATATTTTCTATCGAATCCCTATCCAGAATTTAGGGTTAGGATTTTTAAAGTTGTCAAGCACAACTCTACTCTATTTTCTCTGTCAATACACAAATTGACTAATTCCCGAGACTCGTATCACAGATACATAGTACAATATTAACAGTCAATATTATTTAAAAAAAATCGTAAAATTTGGATTATTCGAAATCCCTGGTTATCACACATAGTATGTTAGGACTAGACTGAGCAATGAAAATCTCAAGTCTGGTTTTGGCAGGGAGTAGCGCGGCCGCGCCACTCCCAAGCTTAAATGCAGCGTGGTCACGCCGTCGTGCAAAGTGACCAAGAGCAGTTTGTTAACTGCATGGTCTTAAGTTATAGTTATATGTTGTCCTTAAGGACTACAAGATATGAAATAAGATTGTTTAGATAAATATGATAGTATAATGAGCTAGTCTCATGGTTATCCTAAGTTCAAGTAAAAATGAAACCAAGTTAGGAAATAATATTTGTTCTTATATTAAGAGCGTATGAAATATATGACTGATGGGTATGAATCCATAATTATATAACTGTGTAGGAATACACGCAGTGCGGATAAGCTTTAAGCAGTTAATCGTAGTTGATAAACTACGAATCAGACAAGTCTTTCAGTTCTTATTTGATATATGAATTTGATAACTGTTAGTTGAGCTATATTATGCTATGAGAATGTTGATGTATATATATGAAATGCATATGAGATATATATGAAATTTGAAAGTTGATCTTTGATGATATGCTTGTAAAGTAAATCTCTATGATTGCTATGTGAGAAGTAACATGTGTAGTAAATATTCATTGTTTATGAATGCATGAACTGAGTATGTTATTATATGCTATGTGCTGCATGAAAACTGTTAGAATTGCTGGGCTGTCGAGCTCACCCTTACAAATAACCACTTTTACAGGTTAAAGACTCACGATAAAGATTACGTGCTACTTGATTGATAGAGTTCAATAGTATCGAAGGAGATTGATTTATGGAACCATGTTTAGGTTCTAGGAGATGTACATGATAGTAGTTTACGATGTGTAATACATGTTGAGTTGTAAAGTTGTACTATGTGATGCATAGAGGAATTAGAATTGATATGTAAAAATTTATATAGTAATTCGAATAGAATGAATCATAACATAATTTGATTCAAGGATATGTAATTGATTCAAGTTAAGAAATCAATAAAAGATTTTATTCAAAGGAGATTGAAAAAGTTTAAGTTATTTTGAATTTTTATAATATCGAATATGATGTAAGACAGGAATGATAAATAACTAAGATTTAAAACTTATAAAAGTATGGGGTCATTATACAGATCCTAGAAATGGAAAGAATTTATATTAAGGAAAGTTATATTCATTAAAAAGTTATATTTATTAAGTTATGAATAAAATATATAAATAGTTTGACGATAGTAGTATCGTGGCGGACCGGATCCGAGGTTCGAAGGGACCCAGATTTGGGGGCGTCACAACCACTGGTATTATCATTTGTCGGCTTCTCTCTCTTGGTTGGGATGACTCATTATCGCGCTCCAATAACTGAGCCCTATTCATAATATCTGAATACAAACACAGTTTGTGAGAAATGAGATATTAACGTATTTCAGGTTTCAAACCTCTTAGAAACATCCGCGTCATACGCTCTTCATTATCAACCAAATGGGACGCAAACAGGGACAGCTCGGTAAACTTAGCTTCGTACTACGACACGGTCATATTGTTTTGCTCTAACTTGATGAACTCCACCTCCTTCATGTGACGAATACTTTTAGGAAAGTACTTGTCGTTGAACAGTTCTTGGAACTTCTCCCAAGACATCTTCAATGCGGCAGGCTGGGTACGTTTTACAGATTTCCACCAATGATCCGCCTCTCCTCGCAACATGAAGGTGGCAAAGGGAACCTTTTGCTCCTCGGAGCATCCCAAGACATCAAATATCTTGGTGATCTACTTTATTCACGTCTCTACCTTAAGTGGTTCTGGCTTTCCCACAAACTTCGGTGGTCCCAGCTCCTTGAACTGCTTAGCAGTGACCATCTGAGAGTTGTCAGTATTTCCACCTGCATTTTGAATAGGAGTCTCTCTCGCCTGATGTTGCGTGAATTGCATAAAGCCTCTGAACATCCCATTTTTCATCATCTGGTCGGTGTTGTTGTTTACCTGAGGATTATTACCTTCCTGATGCACATTATCTTGGGTATTGATCGTTGGTCACTCAACGGTTTCATGTACTTCATTGCTTATCTCAACATTTTCAGATGTCATTTTCAAATACTGCCACAAAACAAGGGTTAATTGGCATACCACATATTATCCCTATACTCTGACCAACCAATTAAATAACAAATAAACTTAGGTAGGTCACACTAGCGAAGGAATTACCCGTCTTTTCCGTCCTAGTTCTAGTCTCACATCTCAGCCAATGATCATGCCCCTAAGCTTTGATACCAACTGTGGCGCCCCCAAAATAGGTATACATCACCCATTCTGAGTCGCCAAATACATGGTACAGAATTCAAATACAAACTTAATTATACAACATGAGCTGAGAGTTTTTACACAAATATTGTCTCATAGACAATATCCAAACTCAAATTCAATTCACATTACATTTATTATCACACTATTTCCTAGAATAGTGAAGACTACTATGACAACCATCTCAGACCATCACTCCATTCCCTGACTCGTCCCAGCTATATTCTCATTTCTTGAAGAGAACAATGAAAGCAAAGGGTGAGCTCAACTTGTGACGTCCCCAAATCCGGGTACCTTCCAACCCGACATATGGTGCTACACGGTGCTACAGTTCACACAATCATTCAATTGAAATACCTCAAAAGAGTGAAAATGTCTTCTATATATTCCAAAACAATATTATCATTCCCAGGTTCTTTATAACCCTTACATGTTTACTTGTCATAATATCAAATAATTACAGCATTCTTACTATACTATTACAAAGGTAATCTACTGGTTCGCCTTAGCCTTCCCTTTATCTTTATTAGATGCTTCGTTCCATTCAGTCTTAGCTGCATTTATATGGTTCAAGCAAGAATAAGCATAACTAGCTCAGCAAGTATGACAATTTCATTTAAACAACAGTCTTGAATCATATAAATCGTATATCTTCAATAACTGAAGTAATAGTTATGAAGTACTATTGATAATTCAAAATAGCACTTCTCTTTTCTTAAAATGTTTCACAATGAACAACATTCATTAAACATCAATATTGGTCCAAGACCTTGAGCATTTCATTCTTTCTTTGAAAAGGACAACCCGGCACCAAGTCCGTAAGTCTGACATATCTTACGAGCACATCTAGGTGATCAGCCTATAGTACTCTATGTTGTACAACACTACTTTCTTTAAATGTATGTACATTTAAGGTTTGGCAACCTCACGTGCATGTCGTTTGACGACAAAATATTTGTTTATGCATACTCAGTCTTTCTTTGAAATCAATACCAAAATAGTTTGGCAAAAGATAGCACCTTTGACAATGATTTGATTGATTAACTGGAAATCCACAAAATACATTAAGTCTAGCCGAAGGAATTGGCTTCGACTTCATCATATATTAAGTCATGCGTAAGGTACATGAATTACAAAGCTTGTCCAAAATGAACATAGCAAGGGTTAGAACACTTGCCTTCAGCGTCTTCTACAGTAATTATACTTTTCCTTTGATTCTTTAAGGATTCTACATTACATGATCACATAACATACCACATTAGGTCATATATAATCAAGTAAGGTCACTACTATATCTTACCCTTCTTCTCAATCTAATCATGCTTTAGATTGTTTAACATTGGTTACGGTTTATTGTATTACATGGTTCTTACGTTTACGAAATCGATCGTCAACCTTTAGTCGTTAACTTAAGTTCATAAACATCCATTAATGATGTTACTTTCAGTTAATTAAGATTATAATTTACCTTTCATTCACTTCCTTGTTCTTTTATGGTCATAAGCACTCTTTACTGTGTCCTTCCTAGTGCTGGCGCTGCGGCGCCAACTTATTACCTTCAACTCGCGATACGGCTCGGGTTTACAATGCCTATGTTCCGGACTTGGCGCTATGGCACGAGTCTCCTTGCTAACTGTCTCACTGCGGCGCCACTTTGCAGTGACTAATGGTCATGTCTGGCGCTGCGGTGCCAAGGACAATGCTTTGGACGGCGCTGTGGTGCCGGCCCTGAGCCACAGAAAATTTTGACAGAAAATTTCTTATGTGAAATTTTCGGCCTCATAACTTATTCGTTATAAGTCCGAATTGGCTCGTTCAAAAGCCATTAGCTCACAAATCACATGTTCTATGATTTCATTAGAAAATATTTCATTTTTGAATCTTTTAACTCAGAATTCACTGATTCATTCATTATTACAAAAATATTAAACGTTCGTGAACGTTCAAAGCTTGTTTCTCCGTTCTAACTCGAAATTTGACCATTTTTGAGTCCGCAACTCTCAAATGAAAATTGAGACTAATCTCCATCTAAAACAAACGTTTTCGAGTCAAATGCTAACTTTTGACTTTCATTCTGAGAATTTAACGATTTTGACGATTATCGTCTAATCTCGTAAATTCTGTCATAACTTCGTTACTTGAGATTTTTACCTCGTTCAAAATGGATTCATTCCATCATTCTAACATCCTAACCAAACATATTACATCAAATCATATACATGATAAATTCTTACAAGTTCTTCATTAGTTCATAACTTTCATTTATTATGCTTGTCTTACAGCATGACTTATTAAGGTTTAAGTCCATTAATAGTCTTTCTCATACTCCTTATCATACATGCTCCACCATTCATCACTTCTCTATCAAGCTACAATTGAAGAGAGGAAGATTAATGGTTTAAAGGGCTATTACCTTTTATGATCAAAGCTTTCTTTCTTCTTGGATAATGAACAATCTAGCTCTTACTTTTCTCTCTCAATGTAAGTGCTTAGCTCTAAGATGTTGGTGAGAATTAAACAAGCAACAAATGAAAATCCAAAGCTTCTCTTTATAGATTTTCCAAAGTGAGGGTATAATAGTCATTTAGGCCATCCACCTCCTTAACTCCATCTCCTTACTATTCCTAGCTTGGCCACCACACAACTTATCCATTGCTTGGTCACCACACTTGGTCAACTATGACTCACCTATGGGGCCCACATGGGTTGGCCCATAGGTTTTTCTTACCCGTTGACCCATCGGTTCGATCCACGGATCCAGTTCTTAGTTTGAGCTTTAGGTTTAATTACCTTTTGGCCTAACGTTGGGCTTGCATTTCATTTCATTGGGCCTTAACATAGTACCAATTGGCTTGCACAATTCCTACACAAATCCTACAAGTCCAATGCAATAGGATTAAAACATTTAACGTAAAATTCTCGTATCCCTTACGTATACTAGTTCGTATAATCTTTCGTCATACACGTTATACTAACTTTCATATATACTCGTATAATACATCGTATCATACTCGTATTCATTGCCTCGTATAATACTCGCTATTATACGATCATCATTTATTCCAATCCTTACATTCCTTAACATTCTAAAATTTAGTACACAGGCGAAAAATTGTGTTAGCCATACTTGAATTATTATATTATCCATCCTCCCTTATTATTCTATCATTATGTATTTCTCGGAAGTTCAAAAATAATTCCCGAGTAGAAATCAGTGAATAGTATTTTTCAAAAAATTTCTCGGAAAGCTTTTATTTTCGTCTTGAAAATTTAAACACTTTAATTCCTTAACGTAGCTAGAATACTACAACATCCCGATACATTTAGGTTATCGAACAACCTTCATCTTACTAACACATAATAATAACATATAATATAATTTTATTCATTATTTAATCAAATAAAATTATTTTACAATTAATCTGAATTTCTCGGTCGTTACACAACTAGCCCAGTAAGAAATATTATGACTAAGATAATGCAGAATAAATTATCGTTAGCCTTCAACAGTGTTAAACTGATAAAATATAATAAACATCAAGTTTAACTGCAGCGGAACAATCAATCCATTAGAAGAGTCAAGTAGAGCATGATATCTACTATCTTCGATGATTTAAGAGTTTATCATCAACTTTATCGCTGAGACTCAGCTCAATAAATAACTCACATCACTGAATTATCCATACACTATGGGCCAAGGATATTCATTAGTATCACGTCCACGAATTATCCATGCACTACGGGCCAAGGATATTCGTGTAATCACCAATAGTCATGATCATGCCAACAACTGTCCATCACTGCACTACGGGCCAATGCGGACTTTTGTCACATCATTTGTAACATTACGGGTCATAATTATACCGAATGATCCCTGGTCATAATCATATCAATCAACAGTCCATCTATGCACTACGACCAAAGATAACTTTCATCACAATATATGCATGAGGATGATGACAATGATATAAGAATTCAATTAAAAGAAAACAAATGATAAACTTTTAAAGATTTATAATTTAATTTATCCAGAATTCAATAATATCCAAATTGTCAACATGATACTGCTTTGTGGAGTAAAATTCAAGAATAATATTGTATCAAAAATGATTTGGACTGGAAAAAAATCAATTTTTGTCATGAATAGTACTTCGGGTGAATAGTACTTGAGTGAATAGTACCCCGTGAATAGTACTTCAGGAATAGTTTCCTGTGAATAGTACTTTGTGAATAGTACTAGTGAATAGTACTTCATAAATAGTACTTCGTGAATAGTACTTTATGAATAGTACCCGTGAATAGTAATTTGTGAACAGTACCGTATAAATGAATAGTACTCCGGCATAAAAAACTTAAAATTTAACAAGAATGTGTAGAAAATATCATTGTGACACGATACTAGATGAAGCGCAAATTTCAAAGATATTCTACTAATTTCACAGAGTATAGAAGCAATACTTTAACAAAATGAGGGTATAATCAGGAATACAAGATGAAATAATATTACTTACATACTACAAAGTATGGAAGAAAATATTATTTCATACGAATATTGAACAAAAATAATATCCCTTACCTTAGAAGAAGACTGGATACTGAAATAGTGAAGTAGCAGAATACTCTTCTTCTTTCTCTTTATAGCTTCTCTCTCTATAATTGCCCTTGTGAGTCTTAGTGAATTGGTGAGAATGAAAGAAGAATGAGCTTCTATTTATATGAAAATATAGTTTCGATAATTGGACGATTAGGGGCTCTAATTATTATAGTATAATACCTTCATCTATACCTCCATTTTAAATTTAGTCCTTCAAGTATTATCAATCTTGCACCACCTCCCCTAATAGTATATGCATGTGAATAAATAATTCCATACATGTGAACCAACAGTAATTTGCAGGTGAACTAATAGCAATTAATTGCTCATTTATCTGATTAATTGCCCGTTTGGTCAATTTAACATCCAGAAACCAATTATTATCGAAATAAATGTCGATTTCCACTAACACAAATAATCGCAACACAATAGAAATATTTTTATCAATAATTTCATCTTTAATCAACACTAATTTATTCATCATTAATATTATAACTTACAATATTTAACAACCAGATCATTCCCAGGAGAGAGGGGGCTTCCCGATAAGGATTTCTCCCTTTTGGCGCGTAATTAGGTGACCAAACCTCTTTCCTCGACAGAACTTTCTAGACATCATCAATAATATAAATAATAATATGAATAACTTTGTCGTCTCAATTATTGATTTAATAATATAAAATATTATGCAGATGATACTATGACAATAATTGAATCAATAATATGAGAGATATTATGCAGCAATTACTGTAGCAATAATTGAGTATAACTGAGTGACTTCTCACGTAAGCATCAATAATCAATATCGTGTGTTAATATGCAACCACGCGTATTACTGTACTTTTACCACCGGGTATTTCAACAGTTTAACGGTAAAACTTTCACCGTTATTTTTATAAAAAGATATTTCTGTTGTTTTCTAACTACGACAATATTTCCGTTTGTGGGGTCTACCAATGATTGTGTCGTCGTACGAATATTTTCTGTTAAAATAAATATTCTCCGACCAATCGAATATTTTATAACAACTTGCTTACTTTGCAAAATTTATAAATATTACCCACAACTATAACATTATATCAAATCAACACCATAATATTTAAAAATATATTTCAAGAAAAATTAATCTTTATTCATAAAAATTGGGGTCTTACAGATGTCATTGATATGATTGATTTCTTAGTTAATACAGAGAGTGAGGAGGTGCATATATATGGACAAGAAATGGAGGGTCACATACAAGTTGTTATGCCAGAAATTGTTGAAAATGATAACTTTAACCAAACTGTTAAGCATATTTGTGGTTTGACAACAGATAACATGTGTAAGACCCCGAATTATATAAAATGAAAGTATCCAATTTTCTTATAATTATTCTATTTAATGAATGGTTAAATTGATAAAAGGTTAAAGTTAAGCGTGATATTTGAAAATTTTGCAAAGTAAACAAGTTGTTATTCGTTGTGTCGGGGAATATTCGATTGGTCGGGGAATATTCATTTTAACAGAGAATATTCGTACGATGGCACAATTATTGGTGGACCCCACAACGGAGGAATTGTCGTAGTTAGAAAACGACAGAAATATCTTTTTATAAAAATAACGGCGAAAGTTTTACCGTTAAACTGTTGAGATACCCAGTGGCAAAAATACAGTAATATGCGTGGTTGTATAGTAGCACACGGTATTAATTTTTGATGCTTACGTAAGAAGCCACTCAGTTTACTCAATTATTGTTACAGTAATTGTTGCATAGTATCTCACGTTATTTGATTCAATTATTGTCACATTATCATCTGCATAATATTTTATATTATTAAATCAATAATTGAGACAACAAATTTTTCATATTATTATTTACAATATTAACAATGTCTAGAAAGTTCTGTCGAGGAGAGGTATGGTCACCTAATTGCGCGCTAATAAGGAAAAATCCTTACGCCCCCTCTTTCCTGGGAATGATCTTGTTGTTAAATATTGTGAGTTATAATATTAATGATGAATAATTGTTGAAGTATTAAGAATGTGTTTATTGAAGATAAGTGAATTACAAAAGTTAAAGGGGAATATTGCAAACTTGGAAAACTTTAGGGGTACCAAAGTGTAATAAGGTAAATTAATCTGGACCGTCGGTGGTGGTTTTAATAGTAAATCAATCTGGACCGTTATCGGTGGTTTTAATAGTAAATCAATCTGGATCATTGATGGTGGTTTTAAAAGTAATCAATCTAGACCGTCGGTGGTGGTTTTAAAAGTAATCAATCTGGACCGTCGGTGGTAGTTTTAAAAGTAAACCAATCTGGACCGTCGGTTGTAGTTTTAATAGTAATCAATATGGACCGTCCGTTCTAATAGTAAATCATTCTGGACCGTTCCTGAATAAGTTACTATTTACTCCATTCCCCTATAAATAGAAGCTTAATTCTTCTTTCATTGTCACCAATTCACTGAGATTCACAAGAGACACTATAGAGAGAGAAACTATAGAGAGCAAGAAGAAGAGTATTCTGCTACTTCACTATTGTAGTATCCAGTCTTCTACTAAGGTAAGGGATATTATTTGTTGTATTCATAAGGGATGTTATTTCTTTTGTATTCGTAAGGGATATTATTTGTTGTATTCGTAAGGGGTATTATTTCTTTCGTATTCATAAGGAATACTATTTTTTTCGTATTCATCCTTTAATATGTCGAAATAACTTGTCTACGCGGATTACGTACCGTATGACAGGTGAAAACCCATTTGCAGTTTCGTATGTTATTTCTTTTCATATTCTTAAATCTAAACTTACTATGGTAAGTATTGCTTCTATAATCCTTGAAATTAGTGGAATATCCTTGAATTTTGCACTTCATCCAGTATCGTTTCATTGGAATATTGATCTGAACTTTCTTATTAAATATCAATATTTTCACCCAGGGTACTATTCACAGGTTACTATTCACCCGATTACTAGTCACTATAATATTATTCACACGGGTATTCGGGATACTTTTCATGCCGGAGTACTATTCATGAGTTACTATTCACAAGTTACTATTCACCCAATTACTATTCACTCAAATATTAATCACTCGGGTATTTGGGATACTTTTCATGTCAAGTTACTATTCACGAAGTACTATTCACGAGGTACTATTCACCCAGTTACTATTCACCCGAAAAATTAATTTCTTTTCTGTCAAAAATATTTTTAATACATGGATATTATTCTTGAATTTTACTCCACAAAGCAGTATCATGTTGACAATTTGGACATTATTGAATTCTGGATAAATTAAATTATAAATCTTTAAAATTTATCCTTTGCTTTCATTTAATTGAATGCTTATATCATTGTCATCATCCTCATGTTTATATTGTGATGAAAGTCATCTTTGGCTTACGTGCATAGATGGACTGTTGATTGGTATGATTATGACCAGAGATTATTTGGTATAATCATGACCATTGATGATTACATGAATATCCTTGGCCCGTAGTATAGGGATGATTCGATGATGTGGTTTATTTATTAAGCTGACTCTCAGCAATAAAGTTGATGAAAAACTTTTTAAATCATAGAAGATAGTAGATATCATGCTCTACTTGACTCTTCTAATGGATTGCTTGTTCCGATGCAGTTAAACTTGGTGTCTATTATATTCTATCAGTTTAACATTATTGTAGGCTAACGATAACTTATTCTGCATTATCCTAGTCATAATATTTCTTACTGGGCTAGTTGAGCTCACCCTTTTGCTTTCATTGTTCTCTTCAGGAAATGAGAACATAGATGGGACTAGTCGGGGAACGGAGTAATGGTCCGAGGATGGTGCATTAGTAGTCCTCACTATTCTGTAAAATAGTGTGATAATAATTGTAATGAGGACTCCATTGAGTGTGGATATTGTCTAGAAGACAATATTCATTTTAAAATTCTCAGCTTATGTTTAGTCATATGTTACACGACAGTTGTATAATTAAGTTGTATTTGAATTCTGTACCATGTATTTGGCGACCCAAGATGGGTGATGTACACCTATTTTGAGGGTGTCACAACATGAACCAAAGTGAAAATGAAAAAGACTTTGGTGTTCAAGATGAAACAACTGATAACATTAACCAAAGTGGTACTACTAATAAAGGGAAGCAAAAAAAATAGATAAAGGGCAACAGGCAACAGAAAGAAACAGACAAAGGAAAAGGGAAACAAACTAGAAAGTCTAAAAAACAAACAAAACATACAAAGGAAAAAAAATTAAAAAACAAGCTGATAATGATATTGGGGAAGAAGCATAGCATCCACCATGGATGGATGAGGATCTAGAGGGGCCTAGGGATGATGATATATTCGAAGAAGGCAAAAAAAACAAATGAACCAAAGGTGAATGTAAATGATGTCTTTGTAGAGGATTGGTGGAGTGATGGTGATGATGGAGAAGGGAAAGATGTATTAAGGAGGAAGTCTGTTCTGTCAAATGATGAGGACAATTTAGATGGGGATGGATGTATGGAGTTTAATGAGACAACTGATATGGGTAAGATAGAATTTGAGATTGGAATGGAATTTTCAAATCATAAAATTTTTAGACAAGCATTAGTTAAATTTTCTGTTAAAGGAGGGTTTGACATAAAGTATATTCAAAACGACAGAAAAAGAATAACCGCTAAGTGTTAAGTTAAAAACTGTAAATAGAGGATTCATGCATCAGTCAAATAGGGTGAACAAACTTTAAAGATAAAATCTTTGAGAGGGACCATATGTGATGCCCCCAAAATAGGTATACATCACCCATTCCGAGTCACCAAATACATGGTACAGAAAATAACTACAACTTCATTATTACAATTGTCATGCAAAATACGACAACACATATGCTGTGAGTTTAAATACAAATATTGTCTTTTAGACAGTATTCAAACTCAAATTAGTCCTCATTACAATTATTGATTCACTATTTTACAAAATAATGAGGACTGCTAAAACAACTGACTTAGAACATCACTCCACACCCCGACTAGTTTTCGCTATATTCTCGCCTCCTGAGAAGAAAATGAAACAAAAAGAAAAAGGGTGAGCTCAACTAGCCCAGTAAAGAATATTATGACTAAGATAATGTACAAAAAATCATCATTAGCCTTCAATAAATCAGATAAAATATAATGGACAACCAGTTTTAGATCAATATTCGCAGCGAAAATAACAATTCATTAGAAGAGTTAAGTAGAGAATGAAATCTACTATCATCTATGAATTTAAAAGCCCATCATCAATATTTTATCCCTATAACATCAATCAATATACATCTTGAATCAAATATTCATCTTTACACTACGGGCCAAAGATATTCATTTGTATCACCAGTTGATCATGTTCATCTCAACACCTGTCTATCTTTGCACTACGGACCAAAGATATTCATCAGATAATCATTCATCTTTGCACTACAGGCCAAAGATATTCAATTATATCACCATTTAGGACTGAGGATAATGAAAAATATTTTAAAGAAATGAATCCAGTGAGATAAAAGAACAAAAATTAGGAATTCGTATTTTAGATAATCCAAGTTCAAAAATACTCCGTAATAAACCATAGTGGAGTAAAATTCAAGAATGAAGATCAAAACATGGATACAATCAAAGATAGTAACCATAATAGACATCTTGAACAAAGAAGAGAAAATTTCATTTTTCTGTGAATAGTATCGTATACGTGAATAGTGTCGTATACGTAAATAGTAACCTCGAACCGAAAAGGTAGAAATTCCACAAGAAAAATCATACTTCGTGAATAGTATTCGTGAATAGTACCGTATTCGTGAATAGTATCGTATACGTGAATAGTAACCTCGACATGAAAAGGTAAAAATTTTATAATAAAATTCATACCAATATTTCGGTATAATGATTTTGAAAAAATAACATCATTTACGAATAAAATAACATTCCTTACCTCAAAAGAATATTACTTCTGTCTGAAATATCGATATAACGCTGAAGAAAACTTGCACTGAATAGCAACTCTCAAAGTATCTAAATACTCATAAAATGCGCTCGATAATATATAGAGAGAGAAAACTTGTGATTCTAGTGTGATTTTTAATTCTAACTAAGCACCCTATTTATAGGAAAATGCTTAGAACGCCAAAGCAGACTAAATTAATAAAATAATATTTTATAAAAAAAATTCACGTCCACCACAATTGATCAAATTTCAGCACACCACAGTGGGGCCCACCAAAAATCAAAATTTTTCATAACAACAAAAAGTGGGGCCCACATATTTTTAATAAAAATATTTATCTCCGGAACTTCAATAATTCATAATAAATAGCCCTTTTATCAGAAAAATATAAATTTTATGTCCATTTCATATTAAATTTAATTCTCTACAAATTTGTAGAAGAAAGTTTTTCTAAATTCCAATAAAAAAATGTCTGAAATTCACATATGGATGATTTTTAATACCTCTATTCTGATAAAATAGTGATAAAACACCTCAACATTAATTCCTTCATTTATATCCACATAAAATAAATATTTCCTTATCATATAAATTAATAATTAATTATTCACAAATAATATTACAGAATCACAATATGACAACCAAGTCGTTCCCGGAAAAGAGGAGGCTTTCCGATAAGGATTTCTCCTTATTGGCGCGCAATTAGGTGACCAAACTCCTTTCCTAGACCAAACTTCCTTAGACATTGTCAATAATGCTATCTAATAATATTATTCAAATAATATGAATTATTGATCTGATAATAGAAAATAATGTGTAGTGACAATTATTGAAACAACAATAATATAAAATATCAATGTAGCAATTATTGAATCAATAAAATAAAATATTGAACAATAATTACTGTAATAATTATTGAGTAGTGCCTTCTTACGTAAGAATCAATAATTCAAAAATATTGTGCAATACCGTGTGCTACTATGTAATCACACGTATTATTGTATTTTAACCACCGGGTATTCCAACAGTGTTAACGGTAAAAACTATATCGTTATTTGTAAAAACTCAAACTTGTCGTTTTTTTTATCCGACCATTTTCCGTTATGGGGCCCCTAAATGGCTGCGTCGTTGTACGAATATTCCCCAACAGTAAGAATATTCCACGACCAAACGAATATTCCCCTACAACAATGAATATTTTATAACCACTTGCTTATTTTGTAAAATATGCACATTTCACCTATAACCAAAGCATTATATCAAGTTAACACATTATTATTCAAAATAATAATTAGAGAAAATTCGATTTTATTTATAAAAAGTTGGGGTCTTACAAATTATGAAATTTCATCCTCGAACTTGACGAACGTACCTGGTGTTTTGAAAAGGTGAGGATACCTCGTTTTCATTTCGGATTCCAACTCCCAGGTCATTTTCTCAACAGCATGGTTCCTCCACAAAATTTTGACTTGTGGTATAACCTTTGTTCGTAGAACATGTTCCTTCCTATCCAAGATCTTGACAGGTACCTCCTCGTACATTAAATCTTCAGTTATCTCGTCTGGTTCTAACTCAATAATGTGGTTTGGGTCTTTCACATATTTACGAAGTACAGATATGTAAAACACATTATGAATACGAGACATGCTTGGAGGCAATACGAGTCTATAGGCCACATTTCCTATTCGGTCAAGAATTTTAAATGGACCAATAAATCGTGAAATGTGCTTTCCTCTCTTCCTAAATCTTGTAACTCCCTTCCATGGAGCAACACGTAACAATACATGATCCCCAATATTAAATTCTACGTCCTTTCGATAAAGATCTGCATAACTCTTTTGTCGATCCTGTGCCGTTTGTATACGTTGTCGAATCATTTGGATATTCTCTGTAGTCATACGTACCAACTCTGGTCCCAACAACATTGCTTCTCCCACCTCATCCCAACATACTGGAGAGCGACACTTTCATCCATACAATGCTTTGAATGGAGCCACGCCTATACTTGCCTTATAATTGTTGTTGTAAGAGAATTCCACCTTTGGTAGGTAATTATTCCAACTCCCTTTGAAATAGAGTCTTAATAGATCTTCAAGTATTTGAATAGTCCTTTTTGATTTCCCGTCCGTTTGAGGATGGTATGCCAAACTAAATCGTAAATCCGTGTCCATAGCTTTCTGCAAGCTAACCCAAAATTGTGAAGTGAATCTTGGATCACGATCCGAAACTATGGATACTGGCATGCCATGCAATCTCACAATATCATTCACGTACATACGAGCAAGACGTTTAAGGGAATAAGTTTCCCGTATCAGCAAGAAATGAGAAGACTTGGTTAATCTATCAACAATAACCCAAATCGCATCTATGCCTTAAGAAACCCTTAGAAGACCCGTAACGAAATCCATGGTAATGTGTTCCCACTTCCATTTCAGAATCTCAAGTGGTTGTAATAGACCCTTTGGCACTTGATTCTTTGTCTTTACATGTTGACAAGTTAAACACCTCGAGATAAACTCCGCGATCTCTATCTTCATATTGCTCCACCAAAATGTATGTCGAAGATCATGATACATTTTGGTACTCCCAGGATGGATTGCAAACGGTGTGTTGTGTGCTTCCATCATGATTCTATGCTTCAAGACAGAATAGTTAGGAACACAAAGTCTGGAGTTGACTCTAAGTATTCCTTCTTCATCGATTCTTACTTCTGGAATAGCACATTCTTGCACTTTACGCATCAGCTCCAGGTCCGTAGCTTGAGCAGTTTTAACTTTATCGATTAAAGTCGGTTCAACTCGTATATTTGATATCATCACGTGGGTACTTGGAACCTTTAACTCTATCTCCATCCTTTTCAAGTCATACAAAATGGGCATTTGCATTGACAATATCGCACTCGTACCCGCATATAATCTTCTACTCAATGCGTTAGCTACTAAGTTTTCTTTTCCAAGATGGTATTAGATGGTATGATCGTAATCTTTTAACAACTCAAGCCAATGTCGTTGTCGTATGTTGAGTTCCTTTTAGGTGAAGAAATATTTGAGGCTTTTATGATCCGTATAAATCTCCACTTTCTCCCCATACAGGTAGTGTCTCAAGATTTTCAACGCAAAAATGACTGCTGCCAACTCCAGATCATGAGTAGGATAATTCCTCTCATATTCTTTGAGTTGTCGTGAGGCATAGGCTATGACTTTTTCATGTTGCATGAGAACACATTTTAACCCTTTGCCTGAAGCATTGTTGTAGATAACAAATCCATCCGAACCGAATGGTATTGTCAGAACAGGTGCCGAAATGAGTCCCCTCTTGAGCTCTTGGAAACTCTTCTCGCATTCCTCCCTCCATAAAAATTTTGTATCTTTTCGAGTCAGCTGAGTTAATGGAGTAGTGATTCGAGAAAACCCTTCCACGAATCTCCGATAGTAACCAGCTAAGCCCAGAAAGCTACGTACTTCGGTCACTGACTTCGGTTGCTCCCAACTTTGTATTACTTCAATCTTCGTCGGGTCAACATGTACTCCATGTTTTGATACCAAGTGCCCAAGGAATGCTACTTCCTCAAGCTAGAACTCGTATTTCTTCAGCTTGGCATATAGCTTGTTATCACTAAGCCTTTGAAGTACCAGCTTCAAATGGCGCTCATAATTTTCACAGCTTTTGGAATAGATGAGGATGTCATCAATAAAGACGACAACGAACTGATTCAAATATTTTTTGAACACATGGTTCATCATATCCATGAAAACAGCAGGAGCATTAATCAATCCAAAAGACATGACTAAGAATTCATAATGTCCGTACTGAGTTCTGAAGGCAGTCTTTGGAATATCCTCAGTTTTAATCTTCAGCTGACGATATCCAGAACGAAGATCAATCTTTGAAAAGAATTGAGCTCCTTGCAACTGGTTGAACATGTCATCAATGTGAGGTAGCGGATACCTATTCTTGATTGTGATATGGTTCAATTCCTGGTAGTCAATACAAAATCGCATACTCCCGTCTTTCTTCTTTACGAATAAAACAGGAGCACCCCAAGGAGATGTACTATGACGAATGAAACCAATGTCTAACAACTCTTGTAGTTGAACCTTTAACTCCTGAAGTTCAATAGGAGCCATTCGATATGGGGTTTTAGAAATGGGTTTTGTACCAGGTTCAAGGTCAATAAAGAATTCAACTTCACATTCTGGGAGTAGACCAGGAAGTTCTTCAGGAAATACGTCAGGAAATTCACTAGCAACAGAAATATTATTCAAATCTGACGTATTTTTGTTCAAGTCCATGACATGGGCTAAGAAAGTTTGACATCCGTTTTTCAATAAACGAATGGCTTTATGGCTTGATATGACTGTGATTGACTTTAGTGGTTTGGTTGCTTGAATTCGCATAACAGGTTGGTTAGGAATATGAAAACTAACAACCTTACGAAAATAATCAATTTTAGCTTGATGAGTGGTTAACCAATCAATCCCTAAAATCACATCAAATGCAAGTATTTTCAACGAAATAAAATTGACAGGTAATGTGATGGTCCCTACTTGAATCAAGCAAGATTTATAAATAGTGGATGTAATGAAAGTTTTCTCCTAACGGAGTCCCAACAGATAAGCTAAAGTCTAATTTCTTCAAAGTCAAGTTCAAACGTTGAGCACAAATAGGAGAGATAAAAGAATGGGTAGAACCGGTATCTAGTAAGGTATAAACTTCGCAAGAGTTTATGATTAGCTTACTCGTGATCACCTCGTTCGGGTTCCTCGCGTTTTGGGCAGTCACGACAAACGCTCTTTCAGGAACCACTGACTTTGACTTGTCCGGGATAGCCTTTGGAGTCACCATCCCTGTTGGATTTGGTTTCGCTACAAGACAATCTCTATCTATATGACCTTCCTTTCCACAGTTATAACACACCTTGGATTATTATGGACAGTTTGGGTTGATGTGTCCCTCTTTTCCGCATTTATAACATACGATCGGTGGTTGTTCTCCTCCCCTAGAACCAGTTGGTGCTGACGTCTTCACATTATCATTGGTGTACCTTCTCTTTTTGAAATCTCCCCCCGACTCGCTTCTTTTACTATCATGACCACGATTACCACCAGAGTGGTTACCACTTTTGTCTGGATGTTTTCCTCCCTGCTAGTTGTCATTGCTCCGATGACTGCTACCACCTGTATGACCCTGGTTGTGGTCCCTCGGTTGAACATACTCATTATCTCGCTCTAATAATTGAGCCCTGTTCACAACATCTGAATATAGAGAAAATTTATGAGAAATAAGATAATGCCGAATTTCAGGTTTCAGACCTCTCAGAAACATTCGCGTCATATGTTCCTCATTCTCTACCAAATGAGGTGCAAACCTGGATAACTTTGCGAACTTAGCCTCGTACTAGGACACAGTTATGTTGTTCTGTTCCAGTCTAACAAACTCTAACTCCTTCATACGACGAATACTTTCAGGAAAGTACTTGTCATTGAACAGTTTCTGAAATGTTTCCCAAGATATGTTGAGTGCGTCAGGCTGGGTACGCTTCACAGATTTTCACCAATAGTCTGCCTCACCACGGAACATAAAGGTGGCGAATGGAACGTTCTGTTCCTCCGTGCATCCCAAGACATCAAATATCTTGGTAATTTGCTTAACCCACGTTTTCGCCTTGATCGGATCTGGCTTTCCCAAAAATTCTGGTGGTCCCAACTCTTTGAACTGCTTGGCTATGACAAGCTGCGTGTTGCTATCATTTCCACCTGTATTTTGTACACGAGTCTCCCTTGTCTATTTTTTCATGAACTGCAAAAAACTTCTAAACATCCCATCATTAATCGTTTGTTCAGTAGTGTTGTTTAGAAGAGGAATATTACCTTCCTGTTGCACGTTTCCCTGGTTAGTGATTAAAGGTGTCTTTACGGTCTCATTCACTCTATTGTTAATATTTTCAGCTGGCATTCTCAAATACTGCCATAAAATAAGGGTTAATTAAAGAAATTGACATACCACACATTATCCTTATATTCTAACTGACCAATTAAATACCAAATAAGCTTAGGTAGGACACACTAGCGAAGGATTTACTCGTCTCTCTCCTCCTAGTTCTCTCCGATCTCTGCCGTAGACCATATCCCTAAGCTCTGATACCAACTGTGACGCCCCCAAAATAGGTATACATCACCTATTTTGAGTCGCCAAATATATGGTATAGAAAATAACTACAACTTCATTATTACAATTGTCGTACAAAATACAACAACACATATGATGTGAGTTAAAATACAAATATTATCTTTTAGACAGTATTCAAACTCAAATTAGTCCTCATTACAATTATTGATACATTATTTTACAAAATAATGAGGACTTCCAAAACAACTGACTTAGAACATCACTCCACACCCCGACTAGTTCCCGCTATATTCTCGCCTCCTGAGAAGAAAATGAAACAAAAAGAAAAATGGTGAGCTCAACTAGCCCAGTAAAGAATATTATAACTAAGATAATGTACAAAAAATTATCGTTAGCCTTCAATAAATCAGATAAAATATAATGGACAACCAGTTTTAGATTAATATTCGCAGCGAAAATAACAATTCATTAGAAGAGTTAAGTAGAGAATGAAATCTACTATCATCTATGAATTTAAAAGTCCATCATCAATATTTTATCCCTATAACATCAATCAATATACATCTTGAATCAAATATTCATCTTTACACTACAGGCCAAAGATATTCATTTGTATCACCAGTTGATCATGTTCATCTCAACACCTGTCTACCTTTGCACTACGGACCAAAGATATTCATCAGATAATCATTCATCTTTGCACTACAAGCCAAAGATATTCAATTATATCACCATTTAGGACTGAGGATAATGAAAAATATTTTAAAGAAATGAATCCAGTGAGATAAAAGAACAAAAATTAGGAATTCGTATTTTAGATAATCCAAGTTCAAAAATACTCCGTAATAAACCATAGTGGAGTAAAATTCAAGAATGAAGATCAAAACATGGATACAATCAAAGATAGTAACCATAATAGACATCTTGAACAAAGAAGAGAAAATTTTATTTTTCTGTGAATAGTATCGTATACGTGAATAGTGTCGTATACGTAAATAGTAACCTCGACCCGAAAAGGTAGAAATTCCACAAGAAAAATCATACTTCGTGAATAGTATTCGTGAATAGTACCGTATTCGTGAATAGTATCGTATACGTGAATAGTAACCTCGACATAAAAAGGTAAAAATTTTATAATAAAATTCAAACCAATATTTCGGTATAATGATTTTGAAAAAATAACATCATTTACGAATAAAATAACATTCCTTACCTCAAAAGAATATTACTTCTGTCTGAAATATCGGATATAACGCTAAAGAAAACTTGCACTGAATAGCAACTCTCAAAGTATCTAAATACTCGTAAAATACGCTCGATAATATATAGAGAGAGAAAATTTGTGATTCTGGTGTGATTTTCAATTCTAACTAAGCACTCTATTTATAGGAAAATGCTTAGAACGCCAAAGCAGACTAAATTAATAAAATAATATTTTATAAAAAAAATTCACGCCCACCACAATTGATCAAATTTTAGCACACCACAGTGGGGCCCACCAAAAATCAAAATTTTTCACAACAACAAAAAGTGGGGCCCACATATTTTTAATAAAAACATTTATCTCTGGAACTTCAATAATTCATAATAAATAGCCCTTTTATCATAAAAATATAAATTTTATGTCCATTTTATAGAAAATTTAATTCTCTACAACTTTGTAGAAGAAAGTTTTTCCAAAATCTAATCAGAAAATGTCTGAAATTCACATACGGATGATTTTTAATACCTCCATTCTGATAAAATAGTGATAAAATACCTCAACATTAATTCTTTCATTTATATCCACATAAAATAAATATTTTCTTATCATATAAAGTAATAATTAATTATTCACAAATAATATTACAGAATCACAATATGACAACCAAGTCGTTCCCGAGAAAGAGGAGGCTTTTCGATAAGGATTTCTCCTTACTGGCGTGCAATTAGGTGACCAAACCCCTTTCCTAGACAAAACTTCCTTAGACATTTCATTTTTTTGTGAATAGTGTCGTATTTGTGAATAGTGTCGTATATGTGAATAGTAACCTTGACACGAAAAGGTAGAAATTCCACAAGAAAAATCATACTTTGTGAATAGTACTCGTGAATAGTATCGTATACGTGAATAGTACCGTATACGTGAATAGTAACCTTGACATGAAAAAGTAAAAATTTTATAATAAAATTCATACCAATATTTTGGTATAATGATATTAAAAAAATAACATCATTTACGAAGAAAATAGCATCTCTTACCTCAAAAGAATAGCACTTATGCCTGAAATATCGAATATAACGCTGAAAGAAACTTGCACTAAATAGCAACTCTCAAAGTATCTAAATACGCTTAATAATATAGAGAGAGAAAAAACTTATGATTCTGGTATAATTTTCAATTTTAACTACGCACCCTATTTATAAGAAAATGCTTAGAACGCTAAAACAGACTAAATTAATAAAAAGAAATTTATAAAAAAAATTCACGCTCACCACAATTGATCAAATTTTAGCACACCACAGTGGAGCATACCAAAAATTAGATTTTTTCATAACAACTAAAAGTGGGGCCCATATGTTTTTAATAAAAATATTTATTTTTGAAACTTTAATAATTCATAATAAATGGACCTTTATCAGAAAAATACGAATCTTATGTCTATTCCATAGGAAATTTAATTCTCTACAACTTTGTAGAAGAAATTTTTTCTAAAATTCCAATTAGAAAATGTCCGAAATTTACAAACGGATGATTTTTAATACATCCGTTCCGATAAAATACTGATAAAATACCTCAACATTAATTCCTTCATTTATATCCACATAAAATAAATATTTTCTTATCATATAAATTAATAATTAATTATTCACAAATAATATTACAGAATCACAATATGACACCCAGGTCGTTCTTAGGAAAAAAGGGCTTTCCGATAAGGATTTCTCCTTATTGGCGCGCAATTAGGTGGCCAAACCCCTTTTCTAGACAGAACTTCTTTAAACATTGCCAGTAATGTTATCTAATAATATTATTCAAATAATATGAATTATTGATCTAATAATGGGAAATAATGTGCAATGACAATTATTAAAACAACAATAATATAAAATATCAACGTAGCAATTATTAAATCAATAAAATAAAATATTGAACACTAATTACTATAACAATTATTGAGTAGTGCCTTCTTACGTAAGAATCAATAATTTAAAAATATTGTGCAATACCGTGTGCTACTATGCAACCACGTGTATTACTGTACTTTAACCACCAGGTATTCTAGCAGTGTTAACGGTAACAACTACGCCATTATTTATAAAAAACTCAAACTTGTCATTTTCTTCATTCGCGCGTTTTCCGTTATGGGGCCCACAAATGGCTGCGCCGTCATACGACTATTTTCTGACAGCAAGAATATTCTACGACCAAACGAATATTTCCCGACAATAATAAATATTTTATAACCACTTGCTTATTTTGTAAAATTTGTACATTTCACCCATTATCAAAGCATTATATCAAATTAACACCTTATTATTCAAAATAATAATTAGAGAAAATTCGATTTTATTTATAAAAAGTTGGGGTCTTACACCATACATGTGCTGGACAGGATAAGAATCATCTTGTTAACAATAGATACTTGGCCAAAAAATATATGCATGACTTGAGAGATAATCCTAAGTGGGATTTGCAGGCATGGAAGTAGAAGGCACAAAAAGAATGTAACTCTAGTCTAAGTAAATTATCCCTATATATAACTAAAATAAAGGCTTTACAACATATGCAAGATGATGTAGGAGAGCAGTATAACAGGCTGATGGATTATGTGGAGACAGTCAAACAGTTTAACCCTAGAACAGTCTTCAAATTTTATAGTGAGGGTCTAGATGAAAGACCTGGTTCACTACCTGTTTTTTAGAGGCTTTATATGAGGCTTGCTGCTTCCAAACATGGTTTCCTAATTGGGTGTAGACCTATTATAGGATTAGATGGGTGTTTTTTAAAAAGGGATTTTTGGAGGGCAACTACTGAGTGCTATAGGAAGAGATGCTAATGACAACATATTTCCCATTGCAGTTGCTGTGACGCCCCCAAAATAGGTATACATCACCCATTCTGAGTTGTCAAATACATAGTACAGAAACAAATACAACTTCATTAATATAATTGTCATGCAAAATATGACAACACATATACTGTGAGTTTAAATACAAATATTGTCTAATAGACAGTACTAAAACTCAAAAGTAGTCCTCATTACAATTATTGATACACTATTTTTCAAAAATAGTGAGGACTGCTAAAATAACTTTCTAGAACCATCACTCCATACCCCGGCTAGTTCCTGATATATTCTCACCTCCTGAGAAGAAAAATGGAACAAAAAGGAAAAGGGTGAGTTCAACTAGCCCAGTAAAAAATATTGTGACTAAGATAATATACTACAAATTATCAATAGTCTTCAACAGGAAAAAATCTGATAGAATATAATAGACAACAAGTTTTAGATCAACAACTGCAGCGAAAATAACAATTCATTAGAAGAGTTAAGTAGAGAATGAAATCTACTATCATCTATGAATTTAAAAGTCCTTCATCAATATTTTATCCCTGTAACATTAATCAATATACATCTTGAATCAAATATTCATCTTTGCACTACGGGCCAAAGATATTCATTTGTATCACCAGTTTGTCATGTTCATCTCAACACCTATTCATCTTTGCACTACGGGCCAAAGATATTCATCAGGTAATCATTCATCTTTGCACTACGGGCCAAAGATATTCATCAAGTATCACCATTAAGGACTGAGGATGATGAAAAACATTTTAGAGAACGAATCCAGTAAGATAAAAGGACAAAGTTTAGAGATTCGTACTTTAGATAATTCAAGTTTAAAAATACTCCATAATAAACCATAATGGAGTAAAATTCAAGAATGACAATCAAAACATGAATACAATCAAAGATAGTAAACATACTAAACATCTGGGACGAAAAAGAGAAAATTTCATTTTTCGGTGAATAGTGTCGTATTTGTGAATAGTGGCGTATACGTGAATAGTGTCGTATACGTGAATAGTAACCCCGACATAAAAAGGTAGAAATTTCATAATAAAACTTATATCAATAATTCGGCACAATGATATTGAAGAAAATAATATCATATAAGAAAAAAGTAACATCCCTTACCTCAAAAGAACAGTATTTCTGAATGGAATATCAGATATGATGCTGAAGAAAACTTGTACTGAATAGCAACTCTCAAAGTATCTAAATACTCACAAAATACGCTCGATAATAGAGAGGGAGAGAAAAAAAAAACTTATTTCTGGTGTAATTTTCAATTCTAACTAAGCACCCTATTTATAGAAAAATGTTTGAATGCCGAAGCAGACTTAACCTGCTACCTGATGGCTTTATCTGTTACTATTCCTGCCCACCACATTTGAAATAAAATTTTATCACATTTCTCACCAACTAAAAGTGGGGCCCACCAATTCTAGAAATTTCCAAAATATTTTATCATTTAAACAATAATCAGAAACTTCAATAATTCATAATAAATAGCCCTTTTATCAGAAAAATACGAATTTTATGTCCATTCCATAGGAAATTAAATTCTCTACAACTTTGTAGCTTTAAGTTTTTCCAAATTCCAAATGAAAAATGCCTGAAATCCACATACGGACGATTTTTAATACCTCCATTCCGACAAAATACTGATAAAACACCTCAGCATTAATTCCTTCATTTATAATCACATAAAATAAATATTTTCCTATCCTTAATTTATATCCACATAAAATAAATATTTCTTATCATATAAATCAATAATTAATTATTCACAAATAATATTACAGAATCACAATTATGACAACCAGACCATTCCCAAGAAAGAGGGGGCTTTCTGATAAGGATTTCTTCTTACTAGCGTGCAATTAGGTGACCAAACCTCTCCTTAGACAGAACTTTCTAGGCATTACCAATAATGCTATCTAATAATATTATTCAAATAATATGAATTATTGATCTGATAATGGGAAATACTGTGCAGTGACAATTATTGAAACAACAATAATATAAAATATCAACGCAACAATTATTAAATCAATAAAATAAAATATTGATCAATAATTATTATAACAATTATTGAGTAGTGCCTTCATACGTAAGAATCGATAATTCAAAATACTATGCAATACCGTGTGCTACTGTGCAACCACGCGTATTACTGTATTTTAACCACCGGGTATTCCAACAGTGTTAATGGTAACGATTACGCCGTTATTTATAAAAACTCAAACTTGTCGTTTTTCTCATCCGACAGTTATTCTATTATGGAGCACACAAATGGCTGCGCCGTCGTACGAATATTCCCCGGCAGCAAGAATATTCCACGACCAAACGAATGTTCCCCGACAAAAATGAATATTTTATAATCACTTGCTTATTTTGTAAAATTTGCACATTTCACCCATAACCAAAGCATTATATTAAATTAACTCCTTATTATTACAAGATAATGAATAGAGAAAATTTAATTTTATTTATAATAAGTTGGGGTCTTACAACCTCCCCTCCTTATAAAATTTCGTCCTCGAAATTGACGTACGTACCTGGTATTTCGAAAAGTTGAGGGTACCTCGCTTTCATTTTCGATTCTAACTCCCAAGTTATTTCCTCAATATCATTGTTCCTCCACAAAACCTTGACTTGTAGTATAACCTTTGTTCGTAGGATATGCTCTTTCCTATCCAATATCTTGACAGGTACCTCCTCGTACGTTAAATCTTCCGCTATCTCGTCTGGTTTTAACGCAATAATGTGGTTTGGGTCTTTCACATATTTATGAAGCATAGATATGTGAAAAACATTATGAACACGAGACAAGCTTGGAGGTAATGCGAGTCTATATGCCACATTTTCTATTAGGTCAAGAATCTCAAATGGGCCAACAAATCGTGGATTGAGCTTTCTGCTCTTCCCGAATCTTGTAACTCCCTTTCATGGAGCAATACGTAATAGTACATGATCTCCAATATTGAATTCTTCGTCCTTTCGATGAAGATCAACATAACTCTTTTGTCGATCTTGTGAGGTCTTTATACGTTATCGAATCATTTGGATCTTTTCTGTAGTCATGCGTACCAATTTTGGTCCCAACAACGTTGCTTCACCCACCTCGTCCCAGCATACTGGAGAACGACACTTTCGTCCATATAACGCCTCGAATGGAGCCATGTCTATACTTGCTTGATAATTATTGTTATAGGAGAATTCCACCAATGGCAAGTACTTATCCCAACTTCCTTTGAAATCTAGGACACAGAGTCTTAATAGATCTTCAAGGGTTTGAATAGTCCTTTCCGATTTCCCGTCCATTTGAGGATGGTATGCCAAACTGAATCGTAAATCCGTGCCCATAGCTTTCTACAAGCTAACCCAAAATCGTGAAGTGAATCTTGGGTCACGATCCGAAACTATGGATATTGGCATGCCATGCAATCTCACAATCTCATTCACGTACATACGAGCTAGACGTTTAACGGAATAAGTCTCACGTATAGGCAAGAAATGAGCAGACTTGGTTAATCTATCAACAATAACCCAAATCGCATCTATGCCTTGAGAAACTTTGGGAAGACCCGTAACGAAATCCATGGTAATGTGTTCCCACTTCCATTTTAGAATCTCAAGTGGTTGCAATGGACCCTTTGGCACTTGATGCTCGGCCTTTACTCGTTGACAAGTTAAACACCTCGAGATAAACTCCGTGATCTCTCTCTTTATATTGTTCCACCAAAATGTATGTTGAAGATCATGATACATTTTGGTACTCCCAGGATGGATTGTAAATGGTGTGTTATGTGCCTCCATCATGATTCTATGCTTCAAGTCAGAATCATTAGGAATGCAAAGTCTGGAGTTGACTTGAAGTATTCCTTCTTCATCGATTCTTGCTTCTGGAATAGCACCTTCTTGCACTTTCTTCTTCATACGCATCAGCTCCATGTCTGTAGCTTGAGCAGGTTTAACTTTATCAATTAAAGTCGGTTCTACTCGTATGTTTGATATCATCACGTGGGTACTTGGAGCCTTTAACTCTATCTCCATCCTTTGAAAGTCGTACAAAATGGGTCTTTGTGTTAACAACATCGCACTCGTACCCGCATACGATCTTCTACTCAATGCATCCGCTACAACGTTTGCTTTTCCAGGATGATATTGAATGTTATGGTCGTAATCTTTCAACAGCTCGAGCCAACGTCGTTGCAGCATGTTGAGTTCCTTTTGGGTGAAAAAATATTTCAGGCTTTTATGATCCGTATAAATCTCCACTTTCCCCCATACAAGTAGTGCCTCCAGATTTTCAACGCGAAAACAACTGCTGCCAACTCTAGATCATGAGTAGGATAATTCCTCTCATATTCTTTAAGTTGTCGCGAGGCATAGGCTATGACTTTCTCATGTTGCATGAAAACACATCATAACCCTTTATCTGAAGAATCATTATAGATAACAAATCCATCCGAACCAGATGGTATTGTCAGAACAAGTGCCAAAATGAGTCTCCTCTTGAGCTCTTGGAAACTCTTCTCACATTCCTCGCTCCGTAAGAATTTTATATATTTTCGAGTCAGCTGAGTTAACGGAGTTGCGATTCTAGAAAATCTTTCCACGAATCTCCGATAATAACTAGTTAAGCCCAGAAAGCTACGCACTTCTATCACCGACTTCGGTTGCTCCCAACTTTGGATTGCTTCAATCTTCGCTGGGTCAACAGATACTCCATGTTTTGACACCATGTGCCCAAGGAATGCTACTTCCTTAAGCCAGAACTAGTATTTCTTCAGCTTGGCATATAGCTTGTTGTCACGAAGTCTTCAAAGTACCAGCTTCAAATGGTGCTCATGATCTTCACGGCTTTTGGAATAGATGAGGATGTCATCAATAAAGACAACAACGAACTGATCCAAATATTCCTTGAATACACAGTTTATCATATCCATGAAAGTAGCAGGAGCATTAGTCAATCCAAAAGACATGACTAAGAATTTATAATGCCCGTACCGAGTTCTGAAGGCAGTCTTTAGAATATCCTCAGTTTTAATCTTCAGCTGATGATATCCAGAACGAAGATCGATCTTTGAAAAAAATTGTGCTCCTTGCAACGGGTCGAACAGGTCATAAATGCGAGGTAGCGGATACCTATTCTTAATGGTGACATGGTTTAATTCTCGGTAGTCAATACAAAGTCGCATACGCCCGTCTTTATTCTTTACAAATAGAATAGGTGCACCCCAAGGAGATGTACTAGGATGAATGAAACCTATGTCTAACAATTCATGTAGTTCGACTTTTAACTCCTGAAGTTCAATAGGAGCCATTCGATATGGGATTTTAGAAATGGTATTTGTACCCGGTTTAAGATCAATAAAGTATTCGACTTCACGTTCTGGGGGTAGACCAGGAAGCTCTTCAGGAAATACGTCAGGAAATTCACTAACAATAGAAATATTATTCAAATTTGACGTGTTTTTGTTCAAGTCCATAACATGGGCTAAGAAAGCTTGACATCCATTTTTTAATAAACAAATGGCTTTATGGCTTGATATGACAGTGATTGACTTTAGTAGTTTGGTTGCTTGAATTCGCATAACAGGTTGGTTAGGAATATGAAAACTAATAACCTTACAAAAATAATCAATTTTGGCATGATAAGTAGTTAACCAATCAATTCCTAAAATCACATCAAATGCAAGTATCTTTAAAGAGATAAGATCAACAGGTAATGTGATGGTTCCAACTTAGATCAAGCAAGATTTATACACAGTGGATGTAATAAAAGTTTTTCCTAACGGAGTCTCCACAGATAAGTCAAAGTCTAATTTCTCCGGAGTCAAGTTTAAACGTTGAGCACAAGTAGGGGAGATAAAAGAATGGGTAGAACAGGTATCTAGTAAGGTATAAACTTCACAAGAGTTTAAGTTTAGCTTACCCCTGATCACCTCGTTCAGGTTTCTTGCATTTTGGCCAGTCACGACAAACGCCCTCCCTTGAATCACTGTTTGGTCCGCAGTCGCCTTTGGTGCTGCCGTCCCAGCTGGACTTGACTTTTTACTGGACAAAACCGGGCTATATGACTGTCTTTTCCACAACTAAAACACACCTTGGAAGGCTGTGAACAGTTTGGACTTATGTGTCCCTCCTCTCCGCATCTGTAGCATCTAACTGGCGGTCGTTCTCCTCCCCTAGAATTTGTTGTTAGTGTTGCTGCTGCTGCTGATGTCTTCCCGTCATTGTTGAATCTTCTCTTTTTAAAATTTCCACTTGACTCACCTCTCTTATTATCATGGCCACGATTACCACCCGAGTGGTTACCTTTTTTGTCCGTATTTTTCCCTCCTCGCTGGTTATCATCGCTCCGATGACTACTGTCACCGATATGACCCTGGTTGTGATCCCTCGATTGCACATACTCATTATCTCACTCTAATAATTGAGTCCTGTTGACAACATCTGAATATAAAAAAAATTTATGAGAGATAAGGTATTGACGAATCTCGGGTTTTAGACCTCTCAGAAACATCCGTGTCATTCGTTCCTCATTCTTTACCAAATGAGGTGCAAACCTGGATAACTCTGTGAACTTCACCTCGTACTGGGACACCGTCATGTTGTTTTTTTCCATTCTAATAAACTCTACCTCCTTCATATGACGAATACTTTAAGGAAAGTACTTATCATTGAACAATTTCTGAAATCTTTCCCAAGACATGTTGAGTGCGGCAAGCTGGGTACGCTTCACAGATTCCCACCAGTAATCTGCCTCACCACGGAACATAAAGGTGGTTAATGGAACCTTCTGTTCTTCCGTGCATCCCAAGACATCGAATATGTTGGTAATTTGCTTGACCCACGTTTTCGCCTTAATCGGATCTGGCTTTCCCCAGAATTCTAGTGGTCCCAACTCCTTGAACTGCTTTGCTGTGACAAATCGTGCGTTGCTATCATTTCCACCCGTATTTTGTACACTAGTCAATCTCGTCTGATTTTACATGAACTGCAAAAAGCTTCTAAACATCCCATCATTCATCGTTTGTTCAGTAGTGCTGTTTACAGGAGGAATATTATCTTCCTGTTGCACGTCCTCTTGATTGGAGACTAAAGGTGTTTCCACAGTCTCATACGCTCCATTGTTAACGTTCTCAGCTGTCATTCTTAAATACTGCCATAAAACAAGGGTTAATTAAAAAAATTAACATATCACATAATATCCCTATATTATGACCGACCAACAAATAAGCTTAGGTAGGACATACTAGCGAAGGATTTACTCATCTCTCCCCTCCTAGTTCTATTCCACGATCTCCGCCAGAGACCATATCCCTAAGCTCTGATACCAACTGTGACTCCCCCAAAATAGGTATACATCACCCATTCTAAGTTGTCAAATACATGGTACAGAAACAAATATAACTTCATTAATACAATTGTCGTGCAAAATACTACAACACATATATTGTGAGTTTAAATACAAATATTGTCTAATAGACAGTATTAAAACTCAAAAGGAGTCCTCATTATAATTATTGATACACTATTTTATAAAAATAGTAAGGACTGCTAAAACAACTTTTTAGAACCATCACTACATACTCCGACAAGTTCCTGTTATATTCTCACCTCCTGAGAAGAAAAATAGAACAAGAAGAAAAAGGGTGAGCTCAATTAGCCCAGTAAAGAATATTATGACTAAGATAATATGCAACAAATTATCAATAGTCTTCAACAGGGAAAAATTTGATAGAATATAATAGACAACAAGTTTTAGATCAACAACTGCAGCAGAAACAACAATTCATTAGAAGAGTTAAGTAGAGCATCTATGAATTTAAAAGTCCATCATCAATATTTTATCCCTGTAACATCAATCAATATACATCTTGAATCAAATATTCATCTTTGCACTACAGGCTAAAGATATTCATTTGTATCACCAGTTGGTCATGTTCATCTCAACACCTGTTCATCTTTGCACTACGAGCCAAATATATTCATCAGGTAATCATTCATCTTTGCACTACGGGCCAAATATATTCATCAAGTATCACCATTAAGGACTGAGGATGATGAAAAATATTTTAGAGAACGAATCCAGTAAGATAAAAGGACAAAGTTTAGAGATTCGTACTTTAGATAATTCAAGTTTAAAAATACTCCATAATAAACTATAATGGAGTAAAATTCAAGAATGACGATCAAAACATGGATACAATCAAAGATAGTAACCATACTAAACATCTGGGATGAAAAAAAGAAAATTTCCTTTTTCAGTGAATAGTGTCGTATTTGTGAATAGTGCTATATACGTGAATAGTAACTCCGACATAAAAAGGTAGAAATTCCACAATAAAAGTTATATCAATAATTTGGCATAATGATATTGAAGAAAATAATATCATATCAAAAGAAAATAACATCCCTTACCTTAAAAGAACAGTATTTCTGAATAGAATATCGGATATGATACTGAAGGAAACTTGCACTGAATAGCAACTCTCAAAATATCTAAATACTCACAAAATACGCTCGATAATATAAATAGAGAGCGAGAAAAAAAAACTTATTTCTGATGTGATTTTTAATTCTAACTAAGCACACTATTTATAGAAAAATGTTAGAACGTCGAAGCAGACTTAACCTGCTATCTGATGGCTTTACCTATTACTATTCATGCCCACCACATTTGAAATAAAATTTTAGTACATTTCTCACCAACCAAAAGTGGGGCCCACCAATTCTAGAAATTTCCAAAATATTTTATCATTTAAATAATAATCAGAAACTTCAATAATTCATAATAAATAGCTCTTTTATCAGAAAAATACGAATTTTATGTCCATTCCATAGAAAATTAAATTCTCTACAACTTTATAGCTTTAAGTTTTTCCAAATTCCAAACGAAAAATGCCTGAAATCCACATACGGACGATTTTTAATACTTCCATTCTGACAAAATACTGATAAAACACCTCAGCATTAATTCCTTCATTTATAATCACATAAAATAAATATTTCCCTATCCTTTATTTATATCCATATAAAATAAATATTTTTTATCATATAAATTAATAATTAATTATTCACAAATAATATTACAGAATCACAATTATGACAACTAGGCCGTTCCCAGGAAAGATGGGGCTTTTCGATAAGGATTTTTTCTTACTGGCGCGCAATTAGGTGACTAAACCTCTCCTTAGACAGAACTTTCTAGACATTGCCAATAATACTATCTAATAATATTATTCAAATAATATGAATTATTGATCTGATAATGGAAAATACTGTGCAGTGACAATTATTGAAACAATAATAATATAAAATATCAACGCAGCAATTATTGAATCAATAAAATAAAATATTGAACAGTAATTACTGTAACAATTATTGAGTAGTGTCTTCTTACGTAAGAATCAATAATTCAAAAATACTATGCAATACCGTGTGCTACTGTGCAACCACGCGTATTACTATATTTTAACCACCGGGTATTCCAACAGTGTTAACGGTAACGATTACGCCGTTATTTATAAAAAATCAAACTTGTCGTTTTCCTCATCCGACAGTTATTCTGTTATGGGGCCCACAATGGTTGCGCCGTCGTACGAATATTCCCCGGTAGTAAGAATATTCCACGACCAAACGAATATTCCCCGACAAAAATGAATATTTTATAACCACTTGCTTGTTTTGCAAAATTTACACATTTCACCTATAATCAAAGTATTATATCAAATTAACTCCTTATTATTTCAAGAAAATGATTAAAGGAAATTTAATTTTGCCTTTAATAAGTTGGGGTCTTACAGTTGCTGTAGTTGAAATTGAATATAAAGATAGTTTGCAGTGGTTTCTTACTTAGCTTCTAGATGATATAGGTGAAAATGAAACAAGAAGGTATGTTTTCATTTCTGATAGGTAGAAGGGGCTAGTAGAGGTGTTCAATACAATGTTACCCAATAATGAACATAGATTTTGTTTAAAGCATTTGTACAACAACTTCAAAATTAAGTTTAGGGGGAATCTACTTAGGGATTTGTTCTGGAATGCAACTAGTTGTGGTGGCATGTTCTCATTTGAAGCAGCCATGAAGGAGGTGCATAAAGCTGATGCAGAAGCAGCTAAGTGGTTAATGGTTGTTGGGCCAAATCTCATTTTTCACCCCACTGTAAGTGAGATGTAGTAGTGAACAACTTGAATGAGTCATGGAATAATTACATCCAGGAAGCAAGGGATAAAGGTATAATAAACATGCTAGAGTGGATAAGAAAGAAATTAATGGTTAGGTTTTAGGTAAAAAGGGAAGGCATGGACAAGTATGTAGGGTCACTTGGGCCCAGGATTCAGAAAAAATTAGAGATGATTAAGAAAGCTTGTAGGGGATGCATTGCTTTAAAGTCTGGGTGTGGAGAATTTGAAGTAGAAGTTGATGACAGAACATGGGTTGTGAATTTGAATGATTGGAGTTGTGGTTGTAAAATGTCGCAGCTTAGTGGGATTCCTTGCAGACATGATGTGTCTGCAATATGGGCAAATAGGGAGCAGCCAGAGGCTTATTGCCATCATTGCTATAGCAAGGATGTATACTTGAACACATATAACTTTATCATAAAGCCTGTGCCAAGTCACCATGAATGAGTTCATTCCAATTTTGCACAGATTCAACCTCCACTCTATCATAAGCCCACTGGCAGACCAAAGAAACTCAGAAGAAAGGCTGCAGATGAACCAAAATACCAATAAAAAGCATCAAGAAAAGGTGGCACTGTCACATGTGCAAGGTGTTTAACACTAGGGCATAACAGCAGGGCATGTACATTACCTTTTCATCCTAAATCAAATATGAACAAGGTATATACTTTATGTTTTTCATACTATCAATTGTATTTTTAACATTTATTTATAACAGTTTAACATGTTTTGATTTTCAGACAAATAACAAACAACATCAGTCAACTGCACAAAGTGCAACACAGTCAGACATTCCTACCAGACCACATCAGTCCACTAAAGGGACTGCAACTAATGTGCAACAGATTCCTGTTAAGGTAAATAAACAGGCTTGTGCATTACCTTTGTTTGAAACCTTTATTTGGGATAACAAACAAACTTGTGCATTACCTTTCAGCCAAATCCCAGACCACAAAAGTTGGAGACTAGAGGACAGTCAAGTAAAGGGACTGCTACAACAACTTCAGAAAAACCTAATCAACCCAAATCAAGCTCTCAACCTAATCCCACACCAACTTTGTCTACTATATGGAGTAATCAGCATACTTCAAGCTCACAGCCTATAAGAAAGAATATAAAGAAGGGAGTCATAAAGAGCAAGATAGGCAGATCACCAAAAAAGGGAGGAATGGGGGGATTAAGGTTTTAATGTTTTAATGGGTAGTTTTTGGTTCATTTTTGTCTTGTCGCTGTTTTTGACAATGTTGATTGTGTATACTTTGTCTACTATAGTTGGCATCAATGGGCAGTGTTTTATAGTTAGTAGAATTAACAGTAGGTACAGTCATATACTTTGTCTACTAGTTAACATCAATGGGCAGTGTTTTGACAATGTTGATTGTCCATTTTGGAATAATTTTTGCAATTTGCTTTACTGCACCTTGTTTAATCACCTTGCAATATTTCATTCCATGAAGACAGTTTATACATTCCATGAAACATTACCATTAAACATTAAACATTACCTACCATTACACATTACAAACATTCATTTGTTACTAATAAAATACATAATGAGTGACATGAAATACACTTTGCAATATTTCATTCCATGTAAAGGGATTGCTTTACTGCACCTTATTTAATCACCTTACAATATTTCATTCCATGTACACAGTTAATACATTCCATAAAACATTACCATTAAACATTAAACATTGTCATTAAACATTAAACATTACCTACCATTACACATTACAAACATTAATTTGTTACTAATAAAATACATCATGACTGACATGAAATATAACACAAGTCCAGCAACAATTATCATCTTCCCATTACTTTTAACAACTATTGTGACGCCCCCAAAATAGGTATGCATCACCCATTTTGAGTTGTCAAATACATGGTATAGAAATAAATACAACTTCATTAATACAATTGTCGTGCAAAATACGATAACACATATACTGTGAGTTTAAATTCAAATATTGTCTAATAGACAGTATTAAAACTCAAAAGGAGTCCTCATTACAATTATTGATACACTATTTTATAAAAATAGTGATGACTGTTAAAACAACTTTCTAGAACCATCACTCCATACCCCGGCTAGTTCCTGCTATATTCTCACCTCCTAAGAAGAAAAATGGAACAAAAAGGAAAAGAGTGAGCTCAACTAGCCCAGTAAAGAATATTATGACTAAGATAATATACAACAAATTATCAATAGTCTTCAACAGGAAAAAATCTGATAAAATATAATAGACAACAAGTTTTAGATCAACAACTACAGCGGAAACAATAAT
Source organism: Panax notoginseng (assembly GCA_016801055.1). Classification (NCBI taxonomy): domain Eukaryota; kingdom Viridiplantae; phylum Streptophyta; class Magnoliopsida; order Apiales; family Araliaceae; genus Panax; species Panax notoginseng. The sequence continues at coordinate 98,174,041 of CM029018.1, forward strand.
TTATTATAAGAGTTAAGTAGAGAATGAAATCTACTATCATCTATGAATTTAAAGTCTATCATCAATATTTTATCCCTGTAACGTCAATCAATATACATCTTGAATCAAATATTCATCTTTGCACTACGGGCCAAAGATATTCATTTGTATCACCAGTTGGTCATGTTCATCTCAACACCTGTTCATCTTTGCACTACGGACCAAAGATATTCATCAGGTAATCATTCATCTTTGCACTACGGGCCAAAGATATTCGTCAAATATCACCATTAAGGGCTGAGGATGATGAAAAATATTTTAGAGAACGAATCCAGTAAGATAAAAAGGACAAAGTTTAGATATTCGTACTTTAGATAATTAAAGTTTAAAAATACTCCATAATAAACTATAATACAGTAAAATTCAAGAATGACGATCAAAACATGGATACGATCAAAGATAGTAACCGTACTAAATATCTGGGACGAAAAAGAGAAAATTTCATTTTTCGATGAATAGTGTCGTATTTATGAATAGTGTCATATACGTGAATAGTAACCCTGACACAAAAAGGTAGAAATTTCACAATAAAACTTATATCAATAATTCGGCATAATGATATTGAAGAAAATAATATCATATAAGAATAAAATAACATCCCTTACCTCAAAAGAACAGTATTTCTGAATGGAATATCGGATATGATGCTGAAGGAAACTTGCACTGAATAGCAACTCTCAAAGTATCTAAATACTCATAAAATACGCTCAATAATATAGAGAGAGAGAAAAAAAAAACTTATTTCTGGTGTGATTTTTAATTCTAACTAAGCACCCTATTTATAGGAAAATGTTAGAACGCCGAAGCAAACTTAACCTGCTACCTGATGGCTTTACCTGTTACTATTCATGCCCACCACATTTGAAATAAATTTTAGCACATTTCTCACCAACCAAAAGTGGGGACCACCAATTCTAAAAATTTCTAAAATGTTTTATCATTTAAACAATAATCAGAAACTTCAATAATTCATAATAAATAGCCCTTTTATCAGAAAAATACGAATTTATGTCCATTCCATAGGAAATTAAATTCTCTACAACTTTGTAGCTTTAAATTTTTCTAAATTCCAAACGAAAAATGCCCGAAATCCGCATACGGACGATTTTTAATAACTCCATTCCGATAAAATACTGATAAAACACTTCAGCATTAATTTCTTCATTTATAATCACATAAAATAAATATTTTTCTATCCTTCATTTATATCCACATAAAATAAATATTTCTTATCATATAAATCAATAATTAATTATTCACAAATAATATTACAGAATCACAATTATGACAACCAGACCGTTCCTAGGAAAGAGGGGGCTTTTCGATAAGGATTTCTCCTTACTAGCGCGCAATTAGGTGACCAAACCTCTCCTTAGACAGACCTTTCTAGACATTGCCAATAATGCTATCTAATAATATTCTTCAAATAATATGAATTATTGATCTGATAATGGAAAATACTGCGCACTGACAATTATTGAAACAACAATAATATAAAATATCAACGCAGTAATTATTGAATCAATAAAATAAAATATTAAACAGTAATTACTGTAACAATTATTGAGTAGTGCCTTCTTACGTAAGAATTAATAATTCAAAAATACTATGCAATACCGTGTGCTACTGTGTAACCACGTTTATTACTGTATTTTAACCACTGGGTATTCCAACAGTATTAACGGTAACGATTACGCCGTTATTTATAAAAACTCAAACTTGTCATTTTCCTCATCCGACAGTTATTCTGTTATGGGGCCCACAAATGGCTGCACCGTCCTACGAATATTCCCCGGCAACAAGAATATTCCACGGCCAAACGAATATTCCCCGACAAAAATGAATATTTTATAACCACTTGCTTATTTTGTAAAATTTGCACATTTCACCCAAAACCAAAGCATTATATCAAATTAACTCCTTATTATTTCAAGATAATGAATAGAGGAAATTTAATTTTATTTATAATAAGTTGGGGTCTTACAACCTCCACTCCTTATGAAATTTCGTTCTCGAAATTGACGTACGTACCTGGTGTTTCGAAAAATTGAGGGTACCTCGCTTTCATTTCTGATTCCAACTCCCAAGTCATTTCCTCAATAGCATGGTTCCTCCACAAAATCTTGACTTGTGGTATAACCTTTACTCGTAGGATATGCTCTTTCATATCCAATATCTTGACAGGTACCTCCTCGTACGTTAAATTTTTGGCTATCTCATCTGGTTCTAACGCAATAATGTGGTTCGGGTCTTTCACATATTTACGAAGCATAGATATATGAAAAATATTATGAACACGAGATATGCTTGGAGGTAATGCGAGTCTATAGGCCACATTTTCTATTCGGTCAAGAATCTCAAATGGACCAACAAATCGTGGATTGAACTTTCCTCTCTTTCTGAATCTTGTAACTCCCTTCCATGGAGCAATACGTAATAGTACATGATCTCTAATATTGAATTTTATGTCCTTTCGATGAAGATCAACATAACTCTTTTGTCGATCTTGTGAGGTCTTTATACGTTTTCGAATCGTTTGGATCTTTTCTATAGTCATGCGTACCAATTTTGGCCCCAACAACGTTGCTTCACCCAACTCGTCTTAGCATACTGGAGAACGACACTTTCATCCATATAAAGCCTCGAATGGAGCTATGCCTATACTTGCTTGATAACTGTTATTGTAAGAGAATTTCACCAATGGCAAGTACTTATCCCAACTTCCTTTGAAATTTAGGACACAGAGTCTTAATAGATTTTCAAGGGTTTGAATAGTTCTTTCCAATTACCCGTCCGTTTGAGGATGGTATGCCGAACTGAATCGTAAATCTGTGCCCATAGCTTTCTCCAAGCTAACCCAAAATCGTGAAGTGAATCTTAGGTCACAATCCAAAACTATGGATATTGGCATGCCATGCAATTTCATAATCTCATTCATGTACATACGAGCAAGACGTTCAAGGGAATAAGTCTCACGTATATGCAAGAAATGAGCAAACTTGGTTAATCTATCAACAATAACCCAAATCGCATATATGCCTTGAGAAACTTTGGGAAGACCCGTAACGAAATCCATGGTAATGTGTTCCCACTTCCATTTCAGAATCTCAAGTGGTTGCAATGGACCCTTTTGCACTTGATGCTCGGCCTTTACTCGTTGACAAGTTAAACACCTCAAGATAAACTCCGCGATCTCTCTCTTCATATTATTCCACCAAAATGTATGTCGAAGATCATGATACATTTTGGTACTCCCAGGATGGATTGCAAATAGTGTGTTATGTGCCTCCATCATGATTCTATGCTTCAAGTTCGAATCATTAGGAACGCAAAGTTTGGAGTTGACTCGAAGTATTCCTTCTTCATCGATTCTTGCTTCTGGAATAGCACCTTCTTGCACTTTCTTCTTCATACGCATCAGCTCCATGTCCGTAGCTTGAGCAGCTTTAACTTTATCGATTAAAGTCGGTTCTACTCGTACGTTTGATATCATCACGTGGGTACTTGGAGCCTTGAACTCTATTTCCATCCTTTGTAAGTCGTACAAAATGGGTCTTTGTGTTAACAGCATCGCACTCGTACTCGCATACGATCTTCTACTCAATGCGTCTGCTACAACGTTTGCTTTTTCAGGATGATATTGAATACTATGGTCGTAATCTTTCAACAGCTCGAGCCAACGTTGTTGCCGCATATGGAGTTCCTTTTGGGTGTAGAAATATTTCAGGCTTTTATGATCCGTATAAATCTCCACTTTCTCCCCATACAGGTAGTGCCTCCAGATTTTCAACGCGAAAACAACTGCTGCCAACTCTAAATCATGAGTAGGATAATTTCTCTCATATTCTTTGAGTTGTCACGAGGCATATGCTATGACTTTTCCATGTTGCATGAGAACACATCCTAACCCTTTGCCTGAAGTATCGCTGTAGATAACAAATGTTATAACCCGGGATTTCGAATAATCAAAATTTTACGAATAATTTTTTTTTTATTTAAAATTAATATTGATTATCAATTTTGTGACAAGTATCTGTGATGCGAGTCTCGAAATGGTCAATTTGTGTATTGACTAACAAAATTAGAGTAGAGTTGTGCTTAACAGCTTTAGAAACCCTAACCCTAATTTCGGGAAAGGGATTCGATAGAAAATATAATTAAAATAATTATATTGATGAGAATGTGTTTGTACTGTATATTGATAATGATTAATGATTGACCGGATAAGGTTTAAAATTAATAAACCCTAATAAGAGATTAGAAACCCTAATCTCATGATTAAAAACCCTAATTGAAAGCCAAGAAACCCTAATTTTATATTCGAGATTTATAAACCCTAATTAGGCAACCCTGATCCTAATTGGAAGGCCTAATATATTTATTAAACGTTGATATGATTAAGAAAACCTAATTTAATTAGGAAAACCTAATTTTAGTTTCTAAATTTTAATTTTCTAAATTAAAACCCTAATTTAAAAAATCCTAGAAAGTTAGTATTTTAAAACCTAAGGGTTAGAACCTTAGGGTTAAACCCTAAGGGTTTGAACAAATGTCAAGAATACCATTAAATGTATTTAGCAAATGACAAAAATGCCCTTTTTACTTTCTTTAAATTGTAACTTGTAAAAATGGCTCATAACTTTAGTAGGTGACCTAACACATTGACTTGTGACATATAAATCGAACAAAATCCGGCCAACACATCAGATCTAGCAACAACAAGCAACATATAAGAAATTTTGGAGAGAGAAAGTTCATGAAAACAAAGTCATTTGCTCTCAAGCTCTCATCAACTCCTTCTCTCTCTAAAGTCACGAATTATACTAGTGTATCAGTCACAAAATACCCCTCTTAAACACATAAGTCAGATTCAGAGATCTAAGATCAAAGATCTAGCAAGAAGGTATAAACCCTAAAACCTAATTTGATCTTGTATGCTTAGATAAATTTTATGTTTTTGTGTTTAGAATCTTGCTAATGGATGTTTTATGAAGATCTGTGATGATCTATCATGAATCCATAGCATCAAAGTGCCTTAAAATGATGTCTACAAAATCTGTTCTTGAGCAATTTTTGTGGTCTGACAAGAAATGTCAGTGGCCACAGATCATCGCTCGTTTACTATTTTTGTTGTTTTAAAGTTTTTACATGTAGCCTGGCATATGGTCTTTAATCTGCAAGTGGAATCAGTGTCATTAGATGTCTAGATTTCATTTTATTAACGGTCAAAACCCGTTGACCGACGTTGACCAGTTCATTTCTAGGCAACCCAGAATTGCATAAACACCGTCTGACAACGTTTTGTTGGCTTGATATCTGACAGTTGTTTTGTGTTTTGATAATTTTATGGTAACCATGTTGTAGCTTGTATAATGGACTATAGATCTGAGTCTTTAGGCCTCTTAAAACATCAACAGATGGAACAGGTAGATGGTCAAACTAGGCCAGACGACCATGACTTAGCATTTCTGGAATTTCCAGAAACGGGAAGAACACAACTTTCTGACCATGTTTGACCGAGCTAAATCTGGCTAGTGTTTTGTTGTTAGACTGATACGTTGCTTTAGGGATGTTCCTTGACATAAGGACTTCATACTTGAACCATTATATTACATGAATCATGAATGGAACGTATATAAAATTAATTTAGAAAGTGGCCGCTCAAACTGTTGGGTTTCTGGGAAAACCCAGAAACACTCTGACAGTGAGTTTGAGGGCTTTGATCTTACATCTGGGTAATGTTATGTCTTTGATGATGGTTGATTCTTGTAGTGTTACCTAAACACTACAAGATCATGGTTCGAAATTGCCCAGAAACATGTTATATTGGAGATTAAAGACAGTCAAACGAGCCACCTTGAACTCGGGTCTGACAGTGTTCTTGAGCTCAAGAACACCTAAAACGACAGACAAGTGTCGCTATAGGCTTTAGCGACGGTTTTATTTAATTTATTTTCTGAATATTCTGGAAATTATTTAAAAATAGAAATAAATTATAAAAATTACCAAAAATAGTTTTAAAAATCATTTTAAATTCTGAAAAATAACTTTTAATTATTTGGGACATTTTTCATTAATATTTATAATTATTTGGATATTAATGATATTTAATTTATTTAATTAGTGTGTTAAATAAATTAGAGAAAAATGATTTAATATTATGAAAAATCATTTTAAATAAGAATAATGTATTTAAAAAATATTTTGAGTTATAAAATGTGACTTTTAATATTTTTAGAGAATTTTAATTAATAATTTAATATTAATTATATTAGATTTATTTAATTATTAAATTAAATAAATAAGTTAAAAATCATTTTATTAATTTAAAAATCATTTTAAATAAGAATAAAGTGTTAGAAAATATTTTGAATTATAAAATATAATTTTTAATATTTTTAGAGAATTCTCATTAATAAATTAATATTAATGATATTAGATTTATTTAATTATTATACTAAATAAAGGAATTAAAAATAATTTTATTAATTTAAAAATCATTTAAAAATGAGATAAAGGTTTTAAAAATATTTTAAGTCATAATTTATGACTTTTAATATTTTGATAATAATTTCATTAATATTTAAATATTAATGGTGATGATTTAAAAATGATTTTAATTATTTTAAAAATCATTTAAGTAGAATATTAATGATTTAAAAATATTTTAAGTTATTAATAATAACTTTAATATTTTTACAAGTATGTTATTAATATTTTTATATTATTAAATATTAATAATGATAAGATTATTTGATAATTAAATCATTTAAAAATGATTTAAGTGTTTGAAAAATTATTATAAATTATAATAATTGTTTATAAATTATTAAAAGCTTCCGAAAAATATTATAAACGATATTTGACTTATCTAAAATAATATTGAAGCTTAGAGACCAAGTTTAATTGACAATCAATGTGTTAATTATCGGATAGGGTGACCAGAACACCGAGAATGAACCGAAATCCAACCAGACCGAAATAGTTATACTTGATAAGTGTTTATATAGATTATAAACACTGATGTGGCTATGTGGTAATGTGCCTAGGAGAAGTTTAACTGTAGAATACAGTGTTACGTGTTATAAATGATTGTACTAATTGTGAGACTGACATTGTTGATTATAGGTCTTACGAACGCAGTTAATTATATTGTGTAGCAGTAATCAGCGAAGAAGGCAAGTTTTCTAACTCAACCTTGAGTTATATTCATTCAATTATTATAGTGGTTAATTATTGCTAATTATACCACGTCCAGGGAATTATTGTTGATTATTCGCAGTTAGTGCATATTTAATAATTCAAATTGAATTACTGATTTGGAGAATATACATTTTTAGAATAACTATTGTTGGATATTCATATTCGTAGAAGATAGAAATGACAGTACAAATAATTCTTGTTTATTGTCAAATTATGTTGAAAAATGTCTTAGCTAATTATTCTGGCTAGACGAACATTTGTTAGAACTTGATAAATTCGAGAAGAGAATTCAATTGTTATTGATAGATCAATGCCAATTATTTCGGCTAGATCGATAAGCAAATAGAAATTGAAATCATTGAATTTCGTTGTTAAATCAAATCTTGATTCTCAAACTGAGAAGAACAACCTTTTATATAAAGGGAACATTTTTAAGTCGTATATTCGACCATTGCGCGCGACCTATAAGTATTATACATAATATAGGGTACAAGGAGTTGGCCGGCTCTAAGTACTTGCAGAGGGGTATGATTTAATCTTTATGGTTATCTAATATTCCTGCGTATATATCAAAGTAAATCTTTGATAGATACCCGAGAAGATAGAAGTTCAAGATCCAATGGATCACTCAGCATAAATCTGGAAAACATTCCACTTGGTAATTGCGTAGAATTGATTATTGATTATTCATTAGAATATCGCAGAAACTTTGAAAGCGTTGTACTCTTTCATTATCAGATTATTGCGTTTCCTAGAATACGAAAAGACTTGTTATTGATTAACAATTTGTTCAGCTATTTCAAAGTTCACCGAACTTTGGTTTCATTCTATCAAAATAGATAGTCTATTTTTATTGATTCGTATACATTTATTGTATGTTTTAACTTGCGGGGCAAACTTGTTGCTCACCCTTGCTATAAATAAAACATTTCAGTTAGGATCGAAGAAGCCAGTGGATCGAAGAAGAACAAAGGCAAAGGCAAGATGCTAGAGTAGTATAATGAACAGTATTATTACTATGTTGTATTGTAAACCCATTTTGTATATCTAAAGGGTATGTTTGTAATTTTAAGGTTAGCAAACCTGGGACTTATATATTAACAACTTATGTTAATGAGTTATGTATTCTTATTTATATTTAAATGGGTAGTTAGATGTTATTATATTGTGAATCGTGAACACCAAACTCGGGGGTCAGGTAACCCGAATTTGGTGGTGTCACAACAAATCCATCCGAACTAGATGGTATTGTCAGAACTGGTGCAGAAATGAGTCTCCTCTTGAGCTCTTGAAAACTCCTCTGACATTCCTCGCTCCATACGAATTTTGTTTCTTTCCGAGTCAGCTGAGTTAACGGAGTAACAATTTTAGAAAATCCTTCCACGAATCTCCGATAATAACCAGCTAAGCCCAGAAAGCTACGCACTTCGGTCACCGACTTCGGTTGCTCCCAACTTTGGATTGTTTTAATCTTCGTTGGGTCAACAGATACTCCATATTTTGACACCACGTGCCCAAGGAATGTTACTTCCTTAAGCCAGAACTTGCATTTCTTTAACTTGGCATATAGCTTGTTGTCACGAAGTCTTTGAAGTATCAGCTTCAAATGGTGCTCATGATCTTCACGGCTTTTGGAATAGATGAGGATGTCATCAATAAAGACAACAACGAACTGATCCACATATTCCTTGAATACACGGTTCATCATATCCATGAAAGCAGCAGCAGCATTAGTCAATCCAAAAGACATGACTAAGAATTCATAATGCCCGTACCGAGTCCTGAAGGCAGTCGTTGGAATATCCTCAGTTTTAATCTTCAGCTGATGATATCCAGAACGAAGATCGATCTTTGAAAAGAATTATGCTCCTTACAACTGGTCGAACATGTCATCAATGCGAGGTAGCGGATACCTATTCTTGATGGTGACATGGTTTAATTCTCAGTAGTCAATACAAAGTCGCATACTCTCGTCTTTCTTCTTTACAAATAGAACAGGAGCACCCCAAGGAGATGTACTAGGACGAATAAAATCGATGTCTAACAATTCCTGTAGTTGGACTTTTAACTCCTGAAGTTTAATAGGAGCCATTCGATATGGGGTTTTAGAAATGGGCTTTGTACCCGGTTCAAGATCAATAAAGAATTCAACTTCACGTTCTGGGGGAAGACCAGGAAGTTCTTCAGGAAATACGTCAGGAAATTCACTAACAACAGAAATATTATTCAAATCTGACGTGTTTTTGTTCAAGTCCATAACATGGGCTAAAAAAACTTGACATCCTTTTTAAATAAACGAATGGCTTTATGGCTTGATATGACAGTGATTGACTTTAGTGGTTTGGTTGCTTGAATTCGCATAACATGTTGGTTAGGAGTATGAAAACTAACAACCTTACGAAAACAATCAATTTTGGCATGATGAGTAGTTAACCAATCAATTCCTAAAATCACATCAAATGCAAGTATCTTTAAAGAGATAAGATCAACAGGTAATGTGATGGTGCCAACTTAGATCAATCAATATTTATACACAGTGGATGTAATAAAAGTTTCTCCTAACGGAGTCTCCACAGATAAGTCAAAGTCTAATTTCTCCGGAGTCAAGTTTAAACGTTGAGCACAAGTAGGGGAGATAAAAGAATGGGTAGAACCGGTATCTAGTAAGGTATAAACTTCGCAAGAGGTCAAGATTAGCTTACCTGTGATCACCTCGTTCGGGTTTCTCGTGTTTTGGCCAGTCACGACAAACGCCCTCCCTTGAATCACCGACTTTGTTTTGTCTGTAGTCACCTTTGGTGCCGCCGTCCCAGCTGAACTTGACTTCGCTTTTGGACAAAACCGGGCTATATGACTGTCTTTTCCACAACTGAAACATACCTTGAAAGGCTGTGAATAATTTGGACTTATGTGTCCTTCCTCTCCGCATCTGTAGCATCTAACTGGCGGTCGTTCTTCTCCCCTAAAATTTGTTGTTGGTGCTGGTGCTGCTGCTGATGTCTTCCCGTCATTGTTGAATCTCCTCTTTTTGAAATTTCCACTTGACTCACCTCTCCTATTATTATAGCCACGATTACCGCCCGAGTGGTTACCGTTTTTGTCCGTATTTTTCCCTCCTCGCTGGTAATCATCGCTCCGATAACTACTGTCACCGGTATGAACCTGGTTGTGGTCCCTCGGTTGAACATACTCATTATCTCGCTCTAATAATTGAGCCCTGTTGACAACATCTGAATATAGAGAAAATTTATGAGAGATAAGGTATCGACGAATCTCCGGTTTTAGACCTCGCAGAAACATCCGTGTCATTCGTTCCTTATTCTCTACCAAATGAGGTGCAAACCTAGATACCTCTGCGAACTTCGCCTCGTACTGGGACACCGTCATGTTATTTTGTTCCAGTCTAATAAACTCTACCTCTTTCATATGATGAATACTTTCAGGAAAGTACTTATCATTGAACAATTTCTGAAATCTTTCCCAAGACATGTTGAGTGCGACTGGCTGGGTACGCTTCACAGATTCCCACCAGTAATCTGTCTCACCACGGAACATAAAGGTGGCGAATGGAACCATCTGTTCTTCTGTGCATCCCAAGACATCGAATATCTTGGTAATTTGCTTGACCCACATTTTCGCCTTAATCGGATCCGACTTTCCCCAGAATTCTGGTAGTCCCAACTCCTTGAACTGCTTGGCTGTGACAAACCGCACGTTGCTATCATTTCCACCTGTATTTTGTACACTAGTCTCCCTCGTCTGATTTTACATGAACTGTAAAAAGCTTCTAAACATCCCATCATTCATCGTTTGTTCGGTAGTGTTGTTTACAGGAGGAATATTGTCTTCCTGTTGCACGTTCTCTTGATTGGAGACTAAAGGTGTTTCCACAGTCTTATACGCTCCAGTGTTAACGTTCTCAGCTGTCATTCTTAAATACTGCCATAAAACAAGGGTTAATTAAACAAATTAACATATCACATAATATCCCTATATTATGACCGACCAACAAGTAAGCTTAGGTAGGACATACTAACGAAGGATTTACTCATCTCTCCCCTCCTAGTTCTATTCCCCGATCTCCGCCAGAGACTATATCCCTAAGCTCTGAAACCAACTGTGACGCCCCCAAAATAGGTATACATCACCCATTCTGAGTTGTCAAATACATGGTACAGAAACAAATACAACTTCATTAATACAATTACGTGCAAAATACGACAACACATATATTGTGAGTTTAAATATAAATATTGTCTAATAGATAGTATTAAAACTCAAAAGAAGTCATCATTATAATTATTGATACACTATTTTACAAAAATAGTGAGGACTGCTAAAATAACTTTCTAAAACCATCACTCCATAACCTGGCTAGTTCTTGCTATATTCTCACCTCTTAAGAAGAAAAATGGAACAAAAAGAAAAAGGGTGAGCTTAACTAGCCCAGTAAAGAATATTGTGACTAAGATAATATACAATAAATTGTCAATAGTCTTCAACAGGAAAAAATCTAATAGACAACAAATTTTAGATCAACAACTGCAGCGAAAATTACAATTCATTAGAAGAGTTAAGTAGAGAATGAAATCTACTATCATCTATGAATTTAAAAGTCCATCATCAATATTTTATCCCTGTAACGTCAATAAATATACATCTTGAATTAAATATTCATCTTTGCACTACGGGGCAAAGATATTCATTTGTATCATCAGTTGGTCATGTTCATCTCAACACCTGTTCATCTTTGCACTACGGGCCAAAGATATTCATCAGGTAATCATTCATCTTTGCACTACGGGCCAAAGATATTCGTCAAATATCACCATTAAGGGCTGAGGATGATGAAAAATATTTTAGAGAATGAATCCAGTAAGATAAAAAGGACAAAGTTTAGATATTCGTACTTTAGATAATTCAAGTTTAAAAATACTCCATAATAAATCATAATGGAGTAAAATTCAAGAATGACGATCAAAATATGGATACAATCAAAGATAGTAACCATACTAAACATCTGGGATGAAAAAGAGAAAATTTTATTTTATGGTGAATAGTGTTGTATTTGTGAATAGTGTCGTATAAGTGAATAGTGATCCCGACACAAAAAGGTTGAAATTCCACAATAAAACTTATATCAATAATTCAGCATAATGATAATGAAGAAAATAATATCATATAAGAAGAAAATAACATCCCTTACCTCAAAAGAACAGTATTTCTGAATGGAATATCGGATATGATGCTGAAGGAAACTTGCACTGAATAACAACTCTCTAAGTATCGAAATACTCACAAAATACGCTCGATAATATAGAGAAAGAGAGAAAAAAAAACTTGTTTCTGGTGTGATTTTCAATTCTAACTAAGCACCCTATTTATAGAAAAATGTTAGAACGCCGAAGCAGTCTTAACCTGCTGCCTGATGGCTTTACCTGTTACTATTCATGCCCACCACATTTGAAATAAAATTTCAGCATATTTTTTACCAACCAAAAGTGGGGCTCACCAATTCTAGAAATTTTCAAAATATTTTATCATTTAAACAATAATCAGAAACTTCAATAATTCGTAATAAATAGCCCTTTTATCAGAAAAATACGAATTTTATGTCTATTCCATAGGAAATTAAATTCTCTACAACTTTGTAGCTTTAAATATTTCCAAATTCCAAACGAAAAATGCCCGAAATCCACATACGGACGATTTTTAATACCTCCATTTCGACAAAATACTGATAAAACACCTCAGCATTAATTCCTTCATTTATAATCACATAAAATAAATATTTCTCTATCCTTCATTTATATCCACATAAAATAAATATTTCTTATCATATAAATCAATAATTAATTATTCACAAATAATATTACAGAATCACAATTATGACAACCAGGCCGTTCCCAGGAAAGAGGGGGCTTTTCGATAAGGATTTCTCCTTACTGGCTCGCAATTAGGTGACCAAATCTCTTCTTAAAACAGAACTTTCTAAACATTGCCAATAATGCTATCTAATAATATTATTCAAATAATATGAATTATTGATCTGATAATGGGAAATACTGTGTAGTGACAATTATTGAAACAACAATAATATAAAATATCAATGTAACAATTATTGAATCAATAAAATAAAATATTGAACAGTAATTACTGTAACAATTATTGAGTAGTGCCTTCTTACGTAAGAATCAATAATTCAAAAATACTATGTAATACCGTGTGCTACTGTGCAACCACGCGTATTACTATATTTTAACCACCGGGTATTCCAACAGTGTTAACGGTAACGATTACGCCGTTATTTATAAAAACTCAAACTTGTTGTTTTTGTCATCCGACAGTTATTCTATTATGGGGCCCACAAATGGCTGCGCCGTCGTACGAATATTCCCCGGCAGCAAGAATATTCCACGACCAAACGAATATTCCTCGACAAAAATAAATATTTTATAACCACTTGCTTATTTTACAAAATTTTCACATTTCACCCATAACCAAAGAATTATATCAAATTAACTCCTTATTATTTCAAGATAATGAATAGAGAAAATTTAATTTTATTTATAATAAGTTGGGGTCTTACAACTATCATCCTACTTGGTATGTTATTCAGCTCACACGAACACTTGCATTTTGTTCCACTCACCAATGTTCCTATTCTGTCATTGTCTTCATTGGGGCCATTAACTATTCCACTTGAGGTTGTTATAGAAGGCAAGTACCATGCCCAAAACTCACACTCATTGCATACAAAATATAACCTCCCATTCAATGGTTTGTTAGAGTCAATAATTCTTACACTTGCCTTTTTTTCCACATTTACATCGCCTAGGTATGTAGCGCAAGTCACCATTCATCCTTCCTATATCATTGCTTGACGAAGACATGACTCCTGATTCACATAAACAACACGAAGAATAATATCAAAGAGTAGACCATAAATGTATATATATGTTCAACTTCGGGAACAAACAGATCTGTGATCTTTTTGAACAAAATAAGATGAAAATTGAGAGATGGATTGAAAAAGATGAGAGAAGAGGATAATGGATATGCGGATAAATGGAAAAGATGGGTCAAAATTGAGAGTTGGATTGAAATCACTTCGTCTGCTTGTAGTTCATGTGCATACCTTAGATTGAAATCACTTTTGGATTGAAATAGGGAAGAAATAAGTTGATGTGCATACCTTAGTTGTGAATTTGGTCTGCTAGTAACCTTCAATTTTGTCTGCTACATCACGTCTGCGATGGAGCTGAAATGGGGTAGAACAAAATGATTCAGAATGTCTTTTAAAATACAAGAGGAAGAAGAAGGGGGCTATTTCGGATATTTACCAGTCTTTTTTGACCGTTACAGTCTCTTCTCACGCGCTTTTGGCGTCTGATATGCACACATGATTAAGTTGGATGGAAAATGTGATGTTTTCACTTCAACTCAAAAAGTAGGGAATTTAAATGTAGCTTTACTGACTATAGGTGGTTAAGTGGAAAATACCCCAAACCCCAGGTGGTGATCTGAACTTTATTCTATTTTATAATATTAATATTAATACAATATTTTGTAATATTAGTATTTAATATAATAGTATTAATAATATTACAAAATATTATTATTAATATTAATAATAATTGTCCCAGTTTTATTGTCCCAGCCTCTACAAGTTGTTGTGCCTTAACTTTTTCAGTTGCTATATATATATATATATATATATATACGGTCCGGATCTTAAACTCACCCCTTATCTAATTCACCTTGCTCACTCCCCTTTAGCAACGGACCGAGCGACGATTCGGTTCGTCGCTATATATAGAACCGTCGTCTTAGCTTTTAACGACGGACCAAATATATAGCGACGGACCAAATTATCGCCCGATCCGTTACTAAAGGGATGATCCGTTAGTATGTATATATATGTATATATATAAATGACACTACTATTTAAGTTGAAAAGGAGGTAGGTGGGAGCTACTACTACTACTTCTAAAACAAGGCGGTGGTGTGGGCTGGTACCACGTGCAGGCTGGTGTCTCATTAAAAACAAGAGGGCCGTAAATATTTAACACACCTCCAAACCAAACTAAAACCAAACCCAGACCAAACCAAACCAAACCCCACTCCACTCTTTTAACATCATAATCATCATAATAATTATAATAATACTAATAACATCATCATCTCAGATTTACAAATCCTCTTTGATTTTGCCTCCACTTCTTTTTGATTCCATATGCTCATTCACATTTCCCAATCAGATTGAGTAAAAATTCCCATTTCCCTGTCAAAATTTCTGGAACTTCATTCCTCTTGTTCAAGGTCAGTCACCGAATTCTGTCCCTCTTATTTTCAACTCACTCTCAACTGCCAATTGGGGTTTTCTGTTTTTGATTTTTGGGGTGAATTTTATGCTTAGAATTTTGTTTCTTGATTTGGGTATCTCAGTTTTGTGGATAATTTGGTTGTTTGTAGCTTGAATGGGCTTCCATGGCTCCATGGTTTGTGTGTTTCTTAGGTGGGTGGGTTGCATTTATTATTTGTTCTTGTTGATTTGAGTAACAGGTATTATTCTGTTTAGTTACCCAATTAACTATAAGTCTGTAATCATTAACAAATTACTGTGTCCAGTATGCATTTGATTAGTTATTACTGCATCTGGTTGACCTGTAATAGTTTAATTTAATATATCTCAAATGCAAATTGAACTTGCTCTTTGAGTGTTTGGGTAATGTTTTCATGATCCATTTGATTTGACAATTTTTTTTCTCGCTTAAGTCATTGAAGATACTCAATTTCATACTTGCCTCACATTTTAGGCTCAAACACTTGAATAATAAATTCGGGTTTTTCTTTAGAAGATACCAACTGTTAATAGAAAGCTCAAATCAGGACTAAGGTTACGCTTATATATATATATACATAAACACACACACACAATTTAATGTTTGATAAGATTACTGGAACACAATCCCTTCATAAGCAATATTCAATATTTGGTACCATCTTAGTTTAGAAAATCGGCTTATTTTAGTAAGTTTGTTGGATTTTCATCCTTATATTTCTGGAGTATTCCCTTGTAAAGGTGTATTTTTTTATTTTTTTATTTTTTTGTTAT
Organism: Panax notoginseng; assembly: GCA_016801055.1. Classification (NCBI taxonomy): domain Eukaryota; kingdom Viridiplantae; phylum Streptophyta; class Magnoliopsida; order Apiales; family Araliaceae; genus Panax; species Panax notoginseng. The sequence continues at coordinate 98,190,401 of CM029018.1, forward strand.
TTGGTGAAATGAAATCAATAGCAATTAGCAGGAAAATCAATGTAAGGTTTTCTGATAATTTGTTTCAGGTTGTGCAAATATGTCTGAAGCCCAAAGGAGGCCACTAGTGGCTGGTGGTGGGCGCAGTAATAGTAACATAAACAGTGTAATTCCATTGAGGTCTGCTGCTAAAGTATCTGAAATTGATGAATTTTGTTGTGCCCTTGGAGGGAAGAATCCAATCCACAGTATTTTAATTGCGAACAATGGAATGGCAGCTGTCAAGTTCATACGTAGTGTTAGGACATGGGCTTATGAAACATTTGGTACAGAGAAGGCCATCTTGATGGTGGCCATGGCTACTCCTGAGGACATGAGAATAAATGCGGAGCATATTCGAATAGCTGATCAGTTTGTAGAAGTTCCTGGTGGAACTAACAATAATAACTATGCTAATGTGCAGCTCATTCTAGAGGTGTGTTTATATGTTTACATTGTTTCTATATAATTTACGTAATTTTTGCCAACAGTTACCTTTAAATCATATGAAAAGCGTAGCAGGAAAGCAATTAGAGGTGCCACATAAATAATAGATCTGAGTTGGGTTTATCTATTATCACTTGATATTAATGTACTTAATTAAGAAGGATTAAGAAAAGTGTAAATGAAAAGGTTTGTCTAGGAATGCTGAAGGTTCTTAAGAGCAGATAAGAAAAAAAGGGAGAAAAGGAAAATGATTTCTTTCCTTGGGGGCTCGGACATGGGTTGCTCAGAAAAAAAGTGTAGGTGTAGTGAAAGTTATTCATTCTTAAATCTTTGAATATGTAAAATACAATTCAATGTATCTATATAATATTTTTGGAATTGTATTTTATTTTTTCAAAGTGAGGACTCACCTTGTATATTGTAAAACACTGATATTTTTTTTTATTCCAGATGGCGGAGATAACACATGTGGATGCAGTTTGGCCTGGTTGGGGTCATGCATCTGAAAACCCTGAACTCCCAGATGCTTTAAATGCAAAGGGAATCATATTTCTCGGGCCACCATCTTCATCCATGGCAGCACTGGGGGATAAAATTGGTTCTTCATTGATTGCTCAAGCAGCAGAAGTACCCACCCTTCAATGGAGTGGCTCTCATGTAAATTTATTTCACTCTTAAATGTGTCTTTCGATTTTTGTTGCGATCTCCATGCATATGACTAGTTTAACATGCATTGTTAGGTGAAAATTCCTCCAGAATGCTGTTTAGGTACTATCCCAGATGATATATATCGTGAGGCATGTGTTTATACTACAAAAGAAGCAATTTTGAGTTGTCAAGTCGTGGGTTACCCTGCAATGATCAAGGCATCTTGGGGTGGTGGGGGTAAAGGCATAAGAAAGGTTTGCATCCCATATTACAGTAACAGAATGATAGCTCTCTCTCCCCCCTCCTCTTTTTTGTCTATTTTGTATAGCAATTTAAGATAAAAAGAATTTCCTCTTCAGTTGCTGGGCTTATGTTAAATGTTGGGGTGTTGTAAACTGATAATTGACCTTGTCTAAGGCATAAGCTCTTCTCGTCATATTTTCTTTCTGAATTCAACTAGACCATACTGGAATAAATTTTCCAGGTTCATAATGACGATGAAGTCAAGGCATTATTCAAGCAAGTCCAGGGTGAAGTACCTGGGTCCCCTATATTTATAATGAAGGTTGCTTCCCAGGTTAGAGCATCTGTTACTTTGTGACCCAAATAGCTGATTATGGATAACGAATTTACAGTTTAGACTTTTTTCTAACATTACACTTTGTTCTTGAATGTAGAGTCGGCATCTAGAAGTTCAATTGATCTGTGATCAGTATGGCAATGTTGCAGCTTTGCATAGCCGTGATTGCAGTGTTCAAAGGCGACACCAAAAGGCAGGCTTATACTTATGTTATTAATTATAATCTTTATTTCCTTATTTTAACCAAATTTCTTCCTTATCTACCAAGTATTTATAATCTGGATTTACTTTACAGATCACGACAGTATGGTTTCCATATCTACAATTTCCAATTATTGTATGCGAAGAAATTGAAATTCCTTATCCATTTTCTGTTGCAAAGTTTAAAATAATATTTTGATTTCCCCTCTTTATTGAAAAATTTAGTACTTGGAAAAACTTTGGGTAGTATTATCAACACAAAAACTTACCTTGTTTTCATGTTATATAGATTATTGAGGAGGGCCCGATAACAGTCGCTCCACGAGAGACGGTGAAAAAGCTGGAGCAGGCAGCTAGAAGATTAGCTAAATGCGTAAATTATGTTGGAGCTGCAACTGTTGAGTATCTGTACAGTATGGACACTGGGGAGTACTATTTCTTAGAGCTCAACCCTCGGTTACAGGTTCGTCTTGCTTGGTTCAACACAGGTGCTTGTTTATTTTGTACTAGGTTGTTTTTGCGTTACCATCTATTTTCAGATTATTGCATATTAGTGATGTTGCAGCTGAAGAGAGTCACCAACTGGTGACTAGTATATCCTCTTTAACTGCATACAATTTGAGCACCTTAATCGTAATTAGTGATTACGGTTCTGTATATTATGTGCTGGAGTTTGTTCCTCTGAATACACAAACACACACGTGTGTTGCACACGTGTGGATATATATGTACATACAATTGAACAAGTGATGGAAACTTATCTGTGCCATACATGGTGCACCTGTTTTGCAATTCTCTGGGGCATATGGTGGAGTACTTGCTTTATTATTATCAGTTATTCATTGTTATTTCACTCGTTTTGAAATAGGATTACTGTTCTAGTACCTTTTTGGTCTTTAGTGATGGGTGTTTTCTTTTTATGGGGTGTTCTTTTTTTTTTTTTTTTTTTTTTTGGGGGGGGGGGTGAGGGGGGAGGAGGTCTCCATATCTGGCCTTCTTATGGATTTGAGGGCAGTCCTGTTTTGGACTTCACATTTTTTTTGCTATATGCTGTGTTTGGAGGACTTTTCGCCCTCCTCGTCTTTTGTACTTATCTTTCTTTCTAATAAAATTTTCTGTTTCTTAAAGATATAGTTATACCAACCATATAGATCTGATTATATAGTAAATTTAATAGATCATATATTAGGTTTTGTCTGATAAACTGCAATAACTTATCAAATGAAGCCTAACTTCTAGTTCTCTCACTCTTCACCTTTGGAAGCAAAGCCGCTGGTTTCTTCTCCCTTTCACCTTTACCATTGAAAGGAAAGCTGCAATTTATGTTATTCCTGAGCTGGAACTTGATCATTAGATTTCTCTTTCAAAGTATTGTTAGATTTTTGCTGAGTTGACTTGACAAGATGATTTAGCAGATTTTGGGAAAACTGTATATCCATGTTATCAAATTAACAGAAAAATGGTTCCCCTCATGTTTCAATCTTTATTAGAATCTATTACTTCTATTACTTATTATAATAACACAAAGAATGATTACTTGTATATTTGTACGAGTTAACTGGGTAAATTTTGGTTATTCGTTTAAAGTAAACTCTAAAAATATTATCCAAATATTTAAGTATTTCCCAACTAAATAACGTACATAAATCTAATTATTATTATTTTAAGAACCTGAACAATTAACATACGCGCGCGCGCGCACACACACACACACACACACACATATATATATATATATATATATATATATTTATACACACACTTAAGTATCTTTTCCACTGAATATCTATCTGTATTCACGTGTTACCCTTGCATGTTTGCATTTATATTTGTACATACTCATTTACAATTCAAACTCTTTATCATTATTTTCAAGATTAAATCAGATTGTACATATGCATATCACCACATACATTATTTCTTCCATCTTGTACTTCTAATAAACTGTACAATGTACGCCAAAACTAGTTGCAGAATCTTGTATCTTTGCTGGTGGTTAAGAATGGTCAAATACCTTTTCAGTTGTATACTGTCATTCAAGATTAAGACAACCTCTTGCTTCAAGATTCTTCTTCTCATGAAGAATGATCAATTAAATGTTTGTGTCGTGAATATATGAAGTTTATCCAGCGATCATAATTATTTTTACAGGATATAAAAACCCTTGCATGGGTAGTGTGATTTATACTTTTTTTTTCCATGATTGTTAGAATGGGTCATTGAGTGCATTGGTGTCCCATGAATTTTGTATTCATCTTATATAGTTCTAATTTAGGTGGAGCACCCTGTCACTGAGTGGATAGCTGAAATAAATCTGCCAGCGGCCCAAGTTGCAGTTGGGATGGGTATTCCTCTCTGGCAAATTCCAGGTATCCAGTATTCTACGAATCAACCCCCCCTTCTTTATTTGTATTCACCTTGTGTTAAATGCCATGATTATGTGACTTTTGATTAGAAATAAGGCGGCTTTATGGGATGGAACATGGTGGAGGGTATGATACTTGGAGGAGAACATCACCTGTTGCTACCTCGTTCGATTTTGACAAAGCAGAGTCTACAAGGCCAAGAGGTCACTGCGTAGCTGTGCGAGTAACAAGTGAAGATCCTGATGATGGTTTTAAGCCTACTAGTGGGAAAGTACAGGTTAGATTACTATGTAGAGGGGAAATTTTGTTGTTAGCTTATCGTATTTGCTTGTGGACATCTACCAAGTTATATGGTTATGTACAGGAGTTGAGCTTTAAAAGCAAGCCAAATGTGTGGGCCTATTTTTCTGTTAAGGTATATTTTGTACAGTTAATTTATGTTCTACCCGAATTTCTAGATGCGTTACTGATACCAATTGAACTCCCTTGTATTGCAGTCTGGAGGAGGCATTCATGAATTCTCAGATTCTCAATTTGGTAGGTACTATCTTAATGTTCCAGTTAACTCAAGAATGTGGATGCAGCTAATTAGAAAGTCAAAAATCATTTGCTTTATTGAGTTGTTTTAAAAGAAAATAGCTAAAAAGATCATAGTGTAAATTGGCTTCTAGAAGGGTGCTTCTTAGTCAAACTCTGCTGATGTAGTCAGCAGTTTTGGTAGTGTTTATTCAAGGGGAGAGGGTGTGGTTTTTTTTCCGTGTTTTTTTTTTGTTTTGTTGGGGGTGGGGAGAATATCAAACAAATATATATATATATATATATATATATATATATATATATATATATATTTGTGTTTTGAACTTTTTTGGCCCATTGAAGAACTTTGAGATATTTTTGCTTCACCAAGTTTCTTTGGTAATTTGTGCTTTTCATTTTGGTTCACTTTTATTTGGTGGACTTATTTACACTCGTAGGTCTCATGTTATACTAATTAAATTTTCTGTTTCAAAGAACGATATGTTCTTGATAGCTCCCTTGCCTTATCTCAGGACATGTGTTCGCATTTGGAGAGTCTAGAGCGTTGGCTATTGCAAACATGGTTCTAGGGCTGAAGGAAATTCAAATTCGAGGAGAAATTCGTACAAATGTTGATTACACGATTGATCTATTACATGTAAGCTTCTTAGATTTGTTGAAAATTTGTTTCTCCTGACTGAACTTGACGAATGTGAAAAATTACTGTAGGCTTCAGATTACAGGGAAAATAAAATACATACAGGCTGGTTGGACAGTAGAATTGCAATGCGGGTTAGAGCAGAAAGGCCTCCTTGGTATCTTTCTGTAGTTGGAGGAGCTCTTTATGTATGAAATCTATCTCAGAAAACTTTTTGTGTTTGAAAATTTCTTTAAATAGTACTTATATTCACCTGCATCACCTAATGGCTAATACCAGTTGCTTACCTTTTCTCTCAATTTGCCAACTTCAGAAAGCTTCTGCTAGCAGTGCAGCCATGGTTTCAGAATATGTTGGTTATCTCGAGAAGGGGCAAATCCCCCCTAAGGTACCTGTGCAATAGACTTCGTGTGTATGACCTGAATTTAAGTTTTTTGTCTAATGTTATATTTGCCTATTAACTTTTACTTTCCTACTGCAGCATATATCATTGGTCAACTCTCAAGTTTCATTAAATATAGAAGGAAGCAAATACACAGTAAGTAATGACATAATAAACTCTTAATTTCAGGGTACTAATAAGATATTTCCAGAAAATAATTGTGAAATACTACTCACCATTTTTAGGTGTCCTATGGTTTAATGATTTTTGCTTATGGGGTTGGTTGTTAATTAGATTGATATGGTAAGGGGAGGACCAGGAAGCTATAAGTTGAGGATGAACGAGTCTGAGATTGAAGCAGAGATACATACTTTACGAGATGGGGGTTTATTGATGCAGGCAAGTAATTTGATTTAAAAAAAAATTATTTATGCATCTCTCTGTTATTACTTTAATGAACTTTGTAATTAGTTGTCTTTTGATGGTTTATAGGTTATGGCATATACTGCTTATGACCAGTATATTGGTTATATTTTTACTTAATATTATTATCATAAGCCCATAACAGAAATGTGATTGGTCATGTCCTATCACAGTTGGATGGAAACAGTCATGTAATATATGCTGAGGAAGAAGCAGCTGGGACTCGCCTTCTCATTGATGGAAGGACTTGCTTACTTCAGGTGCCCCCAGTTATTTTCTTTTATAACGATTATTTTCACTCATGTTGGTTGAAATTAGTTAATTATTTTTGTTGTGTCCAGAATGACCATGATCCATCTAAGTTAGTTGCAGAGACACCATGCAAGCTACTGAGGTATTTAGTCCTGGATGGTAGTCATGTTGATGCTGACACGCCATATGCAGAAGTTGAAGTTATGAAGATGTGTATGCCACTTCTTTCGCCTGCTTCTGGAATTATCCAGTTTAATCTATCTGAAGGTCAAGCAATGCAGGTAATATTGTCTTCAGAGGAAGTTTTACTATCCTGCCCTTGGTAGCAAGAATGAACCCAACTTTTTTGTAGGCTGGGGAGCTTATAGCAAAGCTTGAACTGGATGATCCTTCAGCTGTAAGAAAAGCGGAACCTTTTCTTGGGAGCTTCCCAGTTTTGGGGCCTCCAAGTGCAATCTCAGGAAAAGTGCATCAGAGGTGTGCCGCAAGTTTGAATGCATCTCAGATGATTCTAGCAGGATACGAGCATAATATTGATGAAGTAAGTATTTCCTTACCTCTTCAAGACCTCAGAAATACTTTTGATCGGTATTGCAGATCAACAAACTCACCACTAACCTGTTCATTTAGCCAGTTAAAATAAGATTACCATGTTTGATGACACAAGATGGAATCAATTTCATCTTATTCTCTTCAGATATTTTATTTTTCCAAAATTATTTGTTTCAAAAAATTTTCTTTTTTCACAAGTGGAATGTTTTCAAATACTTTGTCAGGTAGTTCAAAACTTGCTCAGTTGTTTAGACAATCCTGAGCTTCCTTTACTTCAATGGCAAGAGTGCTTGTCTGTTTTTGCAACTCGACTTCCTAAAGACCTCAGATATGAGGTAAATGCTTAGATTAATGATTTTATTTCTTGTTTTAAAATAGTGGATTTGTAATGACAATCTTACATTTTCTGACTTATTATACTTTTCCAGTTGGAAGTAAAATATAAGGAGTATGAGCGAATCTCTTCCTTGCAAAATGTTGACTTCCCTGCCAAAATCCTGCGGGGTGTTCTTGAGGTTGGTTTATGGTCTCAATTCCATATTTTTCTTGAACTTTTGTTTGAGTAGTAACTAAATGTGATGGTACCTCTTTTGCATCAGGCCCACCTAAGCTCCTGCTCCAGTAAAGATAAAGGAGCCCAAGAAAGGCTTATTGAGCCTTTGTTAAGTCTTGTTAAGTCTTATGAGGGTGGCAGAGAGAGTCATGCCCGTGTCATTGTTCAGGCTCTCTTTGAAGAGTATTTATCTGTTGAAGAATTATTTAGTGATAATATCCAGGTGAGTGTACCTTCATAAAATTATATATATTTAATGTCAGATGCGTTGATGTTTCCTGGTTATCTGCAAAGTTTCCATGTAAAAACTCCTGTCTTCAGTTAAATCATGTGGTCGAAATTATACAAGAGGTTCATTTTTCCATCTAAACTTCATGTTACTTCTACCATTCACATAATCCTTAAATATGATTTTCTTTTTCTTTTGTGGAGTAGCCATATGTTGATTTCCAAACAAGGTTTTGGGTTCGAGGAATATAGTAAAGTTTGATGTTTCATGTAATAAAATTGTTCCAATGTTTTGTTACTATAAGCTTTGTTTAAACTTAGTTCATTTTAATTTTCTCAAATCCATGGCTTTGATAAAATGGTAGGTAACCAAGTTCAGACGTTGTTCTCTTTGCAACTCCTCGGGATTTTTTTCTTCTAATTTCAGTCGTCTTTCTCTTCAGGCTGATGTGATTGAACGTCTTCGACTTCAATATAAGAAAGATCTCTTGAAGGTTATGGACATCGTGCTTTCTCATCAAGTATGTCTAAAATTATAAATTTGTAACATGCTTAGCTAGCTTGTTCTTTTTTTGGGTTTTGTTATTTAGGTGGAAATAATTTTTTCTACTATTTATGTTCCTTGGTTTTACAGGGCGTTAAAAGTAAAAATAAGCTGATACTGCGGCTCATGGAACAACTGGTGTACCCTAATCCTGCTGCATACAGGGATAAATTAATTCGATTTTCAGCACTTAATCATACAAATTATTCTCAGGTTCGCAGTTCCACTGATTTACTTTACCCAGCATAAATGTATAGTGAGAAACAGTGTCATAGGGTTTGATTACTTTGATATCTTTGTCCCCCCCCCTCTGGCCCGCTCTTTCCTCAAGGTTAATTTGTTAATATTCTCCTTGCCACATCTTGTGATTAATTTAGGTTTTCTAAAAGTGTTGTTTAAGCAAATTTGCAAAATCCCAACTTACTTTTGCAGCTAACGTTAAAAGCAAGTCAACTGCTAGAACAAACCAAATTAAGCGAACTCCGCTCTAGCATTGCCAGAAGTCTTTCTGAATTAGAGATGTTCACTGAAGAAGGTGAAAGTATGGATACTCCTAAAAGGAAAAGTGCCATTAATGAACGAATGGAGGATCTTGTGAGCGCTCCTTTAGCAGTTGAAGATGCCCTTGTAGGTCTTTTTGATCATAGTGATCACACGCTTCAGCGGAGGGTTGTGGAAACTTACGTTCGCAGACTGTATCAGGTAATGATGTTTGAAAACCTATAGTTGTCTGTTTCTATCAACTTTGGATGGCCTTTATCTAACTTTGGTATTTGTCATCAGCCGTACCTAGTAAAGGGAAGCGTCAGGATGCAGTGGCACAGATCTGGTCTTATTGCTTCATGGGAATTTGTGGAAGACCATATAGAAAGAAATAATGTGTCGGATTATCATCTGACTGAGAAGCCAATGGTTCAGAAACACAGTGAGAAGTGGGGTGCCATGGTTGTTATAAAATCTCTTCAATTTTTGACAACAGTCCTTGAAGCTGCATTGAAAGAAATTTCTCCAGACTTACATGAGAATATTCCAAATGGATCTATTCAGCCAGCTAGCCATGGAAATATGATGCATATTGCACTGGCAGGCATCAACAATCAAATGAGTTTACTTCAAGACAGGTACCCAATATGTCATAGATTTTCCACCTGCAAACTTCAACTATAATAAGAGTGTGTGCGCACAAGATATATATTCTTCCTCGATAGAAGTATCTATTGAATAATGATTCAATTAAGTCCCCATGAGTAGGGGATTGACTTGGCATATGTTCATCAATTGATTAAATTAGTCCCAACATCTTGGCAAAGTGATCTTTTCTAGTCTCATTGCGCCTCACTTGTAAATGGTGCTAACATTTATGTTTTTCAAGTTTGGAAAACATAGCACCAAGACTGTAAACTCATCATATACAGAAGCATGTTGTTAAGTTTGGACAACAAGTTGAGCTAATGAACCTTAGTGTTGTAATATGCTAACTTCACTCACATGTCCGCAAAAGAATTTATAATCATTTGCTAGCTGAATATCAACTTGTTATTTCTATTTAGTACTTTCCTATGTCAATTTGCAGTGGTGATGAGGATCAGGCTCAAGAGCGAATCAACAAGTTGGCCAAAATTCTTAGAGAGAAAGAAGTAAGCCACAAACTCAGAAATAAAGGTGTTGGAGTTATCAGCTGTATAATACAGAGAGATGAAGGGCGGGGCCCTATGAGGCACTCCTTTTATTGGTCAGCAGAGAAGCTGTATTATGAGGAGGAGCCTCTGTTGCGTCATCTGGAGCCTCCACTATCAATATATCTTGAATTGGTTAGTGATATATAACTTTTAACTTGGTATTCTTTGCTTTTAAAACGAAAGAACAAAGGAAAAAAATTTCAGTATGCACCTTTAGCTGATAAGGTCCACAAACTTGATTTAATACAGGACAAACTCAAAGGTTATGATAATGTAAAGTACACTCCATCTCGTGACCGTCAGTGGCACCTGTACACTGTTGTAGTCAAGGCACTGCCAATTCAAAGGATGTTTCTCAGAACACTTATAAGGCAGTCTACAACAAATGACGGTTTCACAGTGTATCAAGGTCTGGACACAGGAACAACACAATCCCTGTGGGCGTTGTCTTTCACTTCAAGGAGCATATTGAGGTCCTTAATGATGGCAATGGAAGAGTTGGAACTTCATGTTCATAATGCCACTGTCAAATCTGACCATGCTCATATGTACCTCTACATTTTACGGGAGCAACAAATAGATGATCTTGTGCCGTACCCCCAGTATGCATGTCACATCTTGTGTCATTATAAGCTTGGTGAATCAATATATGCAAAATCTTACTAGTATGATATCATTGGCAGGAGAGTTGACATAGATCTTGGGCAAGAGGAAGCTGCAGTTGAGAAAATCTTGGAAGAACTGGCACGTGAAATTCACACATCAGTTGGAGTAAAGATGCATCGCTTAGGTGTTTGTGAGTGGGAAGTGAAGCTTTGTATAACATCTGCTGGAGAAGCAAATGGTGCTTGGAGGGTCGTCGTCACAAATGCAACTGGTCACACCTGTGTCGTGCGTGTGAGTTAGTTCTTAGTTTATTTGGTTGTTAAAGGATGGTATTCCATTAGTGTGACTAAACCTATGGTATTCTGCAATGGAACCATAAAGGCTGTCTTTATCTTTGAGTCCAAAAATTCAAAGTTCCTTACAATTGTAGACTATAGGCAAGGCGTCAACCGGTAGATTTTATTCTAAACATACACCATAAGTTAGAATTATCATTTTCTTGGTATAGAGCTACAACTTAAGCGAATTAAGAACAACCCTATGATGATAATAGTGAATAACTCCATAATAAACTATCGTAGATCATATCCTCCAATGATACTTTTGGGTGGCCAAGCTGTTACAATTAGATATACAGTTAAAGCTAATACAATTCCAAATTCTTCTATGATCTATCCATTATTGGAGTACATTACTTGCATTCTTAATATTGTAGTACTTCCTAGGTTCAAAAATGAGACTCAAATTATATATATTTCAAAAAAAAAAAATCATTTTAAGAAAGTTGTTAATATCCAATTTACAACTCCTAACTCAATTTGAATTATACTTTTGATATTTAATCAAAGGTAGGTTTAATTAGTTTTTATTAAACCTAACATATAACTTATTCAGTAATTTGGACGCCAAAAATTTACAAATAAGGTTCTACCTTATGATATTTGCCATTGTAACATTACAGATATACCGAGAACTGGAGGATACCAGCACACATAGAGTGGTGTACCACTCATCCTCTGTACCGGGCCCTTTGCATGGCATACCTGTAAATGCACAGTATCAACCTTTGGGAGTTCTTGATCGGAGACGCCTTTTGGCCAGGAAAAGTAACACCACTTACTGCTATGATTTTCCACTGGTGAGCGCCAGTAAACCTAAATTTTGTGGAACTGCAGCTATTTTTCCTGATATAGGTTTCTTATAAAAGAAATTTTGTTTGCAGGCATTTGAAGCAGCACTGGAAAAGTCTTGGGCTTCCCAGTTCCTGGATAATAGCAAACTCAAGAATAAAGTTCTCAAAGTCACGGAGTTTACATTCGTTAATCAGAATGGTACCTGTGGTAACCCACTTGTAACTGTGGATCGCCAGCCAGGGCTCAATGATGTTGGCATGGTAGCCTGGTGTATGGAGATGTGTACTCCAGAATTCCCATCCGGAAGGACAATTTTTATTGTTGCAAATGATGTGACCTTTAAAAATGGATCTTTTGGCCCCAAAGAAGATACATTTTTCCAAGCAGTGACTGATCTCGCTTGCAGTAAGAAAGTGCCCCTCATATATTTGGCAGCAAACTCGGGGGCCCGTATTGGGGTAGCTGAGGAAGTGAAATCCTGCTTTAAAGTAGGTTGGTCTGATGAATCGAGCCCTGAGCGTGGTTTTCAGTATGTATATTTAACTCCCGAGGATTATGCTCATATTGGATCGTCCGTGATAGCACATGAGTTGCAGCTGCCAAGTGGAGAAACCCGGTGGGTAATTGATACCATTGTAGGAAAGGAAGATGGTTTGGGGGTCGAGAACTTAACCGGTAGTGGAGCAATTGCGGGTGCATATTCAAGGGCATACAAGGAAACCTTTACCTTAACATATGTGACAGGCAGAACTGTTGGAATAGGTGCTTATCTATCCCGTCTTGGGATGCGGTGTATACAAAGGCTTGACCAGCCTATTATTTTGACTGGTTTCTCTGCACTAAACAAACTTCTGGGCCGGGAGGTGTACAGCTCCCACATGCAACTTGGAGGACCTAAAATTATGGCAACCAATGGAGTCGTTCATCTGACAGTATCTGATGATCTTGAAGGAGTATCAGCTATTTTGAAATGGTTAAGTTTTGTTCCAGCCTATTCAGGTGGTCCACTTCCCATTTTGACTCCCTTGGATTCTCCAGAGAGGCCTGTTGCGTACCTCCCTGAGAACACCTGTGATCCCCGGGCAGCTATCTGTGGTTGTTTGGATGGCAACGGGAAGTGGCTGGGGGGTGTGTTTGACAGGGATAGCTTTGTTGAGACTCTGGAAGGCTGGGCAAGGACCGTTGTGAGTGGACGGGCAAAGCTGGGAGGAATACCTGTAGGAATCATTGCTACCGAGACTCAAACTATGATGCAAGTTATTCCTGCAGATCCAGGGCAGCTTGATTCCCACGAAAGGGTTGTTCCTCAAGCTGGGCAAGTTTGGTTTCCAGATTCTGCAACTAAGACGGCTCAAGCATTGATGGATTTCAACAGGGAAGAGCTCCCACTTTTCATTCTTGCTAACTGGCGAGGCTTCTCGGGTGGACAGAGGGATCTTTTTGAAGGGATCCTTCAAGCTGGATCAACCATTGTTGAGAATCTTAGAACATACAAACAACCTGTTTTTGTATACATCCCTATGGCTGGTGAACTCCGCGGGGGAGCATGGGTTGTTGTGGACAGTAGAATTAATTCAGACCATATCGAAATGTACGCAGAACGGACAGCTAAGGGAAATGTCCTTGAGCCTGAGGGTTTGATAGAGATCAAGTTTAGAACAAAAGAGCTGCTAGAGTGCATGGGGAGGCTTGATAAACAGCTGATAGATCTGAAGGCAAAACTTCAGGAAGCCAGGAGCACCAGGGCCAGTGCAACTGTTGAAACATTGCAGCAGCAGATTAAAGCTCGGGAAAAGCAGCTTTTGCCAATTTACACTCAGATAGCCACAAAATTTGCAGAATTGCACGATACATCATCTAGAATGGCTGCAAAAGGAGTAATAAGAGAAGTTGTGGACTGGGGTAACTCTCGGTCTTTCTTCTACAAAAGATTGTATCGGAGAGTTGCCGAGGAGTCATTGATCAAGACCGTGAGAGATAATTCCGGTGACCAGCTAACCCACAAATCAGCAATGGACATGATAAAAAAGTGGTTTATCGGAGGTGGCAGCCATGATGCTTGGCTGGATGATGAAGCTTTCTTTACATGGAAAAATAATCCGGGAAATTATCATGACAAGCTACAGGAGTTGCGTATGCAGAAAGTAACATCTCAACTATTGCAAATCAGTGATTCAGCGTTAGATCTTCAAGCTCTTCCTCAAGGTCTTGCTTCCCTTTTACGCAAGGTAAATTGTCATTTTTCTTAATTTTTTCTGGGCCTTTTTCTTCTTTTAAACCCTTCCAAAAGGTGTAATATTCGGGTACAATGCAGGTGGAACCATCAACTAAGAAGCTATTGATCGACGAACTTCAAAAGGTGATCAATTCATAAGGTAGCTTGTCATTAACCGCCAACAGGCAAGTACAGTCCTACAATCATCTCCTGTTTTTTGGTATTCCAAAACTTGGAATCCTATGCGTACACAGCCTATATAATAGTGTATGATCATCTTAGCAAAGTAATATTTCATTAATAGTATGAAGGAATAGGAGTAAGTCACTTGATCAATTTTACTGTGTTGTGTTGGGTAGTGTAAATAGTTTAGTTCTGAGAGTGATATAGGAAAATAGTAGTCTCCATTTGTTAGACCAGAAATATATACCGGCATTAGCAGGCTGTTGTGATTATTCCTGCAAGCCTGATAGTCTTTTAGTTATGTCATTCATCCTGTCATAATCTGTAAGAAATAATTCTTCTATTCATGAATTTTATTGGAAATTACTGTCTTTAGTCGCATAAATGAAATGCTTGGATGGCTTAACTAGATTCTCATGTTAAATTTAATTACTATGGCTAGAAAACAAATATTTGTAGTTGTACGGGCGAAGTGGAACTTTTATTCATGTAATTTCAGTTGTAAAAAACTTCGCCAGTAGGAATGGACATTATTTGCATAGTAAAGAAAAAGAAATTGGGATTCATTTATGTGATCATCTACTTTTGAGTAGTGCTAGGTAACTAGGCAAAGTTTTAGTTAGTTGTATTGTACACCCCTAAATACTAATCATCTATTAAAGGGTTGTACAGTACAATTAACTAAAGCTTTATCTAGATAAATAGACAATAGTTGTCTACCTATCATTTTCCTTTACTTTTCCTCTTGATCCTCTGCTTCTCTTTTTCCTTTGCTTCTGTTCTTTGCATTTGTTCTTCTCTCTCTTCTTTCCTTTTCATCTCCTCTTGAACTTGTTTCTTTGGCTCCCTTTCATCTTCTTTCCTTTTCCTTTCTTTCATCTCCTTCCCTTTTCTTTTTCTCTTTCTCCTTCCCTCTCTTTTTCCCTTCTTTCTCCCTTTCAAATTCTTCCCTTATCTTCATCTCACTGTCTTTAGTGTTTCCCTCCTCTCCTTTGCTCTTTCCTTCTCGTTCTTTCATTCTTCAGTTCTTTCGGCTTGTTTTTGATGTTGAAACACATTTTTGTTTTTTAAAACTAGCAGATTTTGTTTTAAAGGTGGTGAAATGACGTAAATTTTTGATTTATACCATTTGTGGGTTGGTTTAGGGCGGCTGAACCATTTTCAACATCCAATGCCTTGTCATTTTGTTACTGTCCAAGTCTAATGCCGGCATTTTTACAAATAGTAATTGCTCCTATTGAAAATGTCATTAATTGACTTTAAAAATGTCAAACTATGGCCCCTTTTATAGAAAGAACGTACTAGTTTTATGTACATTGTTGCAATCTTTGGGAGATCAAGATTTTGTGACTTTGGGCTAAAGAGATGTAATGTACGAAGTAAATGGATTTTAACTTTTTCCAAAGAAGGTTATAGTTGAATCTGCTACCGGATAGGCATTGTGATCATATACAGAAAATGGAGAGGGCTCTTATGTGGCGTTTTCGAGTTTGGAGGGATGGTAAGTGAAGAGAAAGTATAGGACGGTAAGGAATGAATTGGAGTTTTAAAAAGGAAATGAATGTATGAGATTTTAATTATGTTTTCTCTTATTTGTGAGTTTAGAAGTAGGGAAGAGAAGGGAATAGAATGTATTTTAATTTTTAAACTACACTATTATTATATTATCTTTACATATAAATATAATAAATAATATGATCTAAACTTTTAAAATATCTCAAAATGACTTTTAAAAAATAGATAATAATCTTACTCCATCTGTCCAACAAAAGATGATAATTTATTTAATTATTAAACCTTCAAATACAATAAATAATTATGTTTAGAATTTATTAATCATGTTTTAATAAATATATACCTATATCATAATATATAAATAAAAAATAAGTGCACATGGTGATGATATATCCAAAAAATGTGAATGAATGTGCATCAAGAGCTTAGATTGAAGATATTTTTGATTTAAAAAACACAATGTTGTAATTAATAATATTATAACATTGTATCAATAGTAATATATAAAAAGTCGTAGCCCGATTATAATTTTAAAAAACAGTTTGTTATTTCGGTTAGCAATTGAGAGTTAACTTGGTAGGATTTAAAAAATTTAAATGACTCCTTTTCTTGAGCATCGATGGCTTTTAACTTTTTGGGTATATCGTCTTCCGAAGAGCATATTCAATATTTTTTGTTTCGTCCCAAAGAACATGTATATACATGTGATAATAAAAACATTTGATTCAAGTAGAGTTTTTTTTTTTTTTTTTTTTTTTTTTTTTGTAGATAAACGACCACAAAACAGGTGATAATAAAAACATTTAATTCAAGTAGAGGTTTTTTTTTTTTTTTTTGGTAGAGAAACGACCACAAAACATATCACAACAACAAAAATCGTAATTTTTGTTGTAGAATTGGATCTTTGAACAAAGTAAGCAAATGAGTTTTGAGTATTAGATCGAGATCTACCAAAGAACTACATCGCTGTCGTTTCTCTTCTCTCTTTATCGTGCGCGACTGGTTGTATTCGGTCATAATTCTCCGTCGTCCTCCCTTCTCTCTTCTATTCTTACCTCCATTCTCCACGGGTATGTGGTATTCTTTTCCCTTTCTCTCTTATATTGTGTAATTGGTCTAGATTTATTGTTTAAATTGAAATGATTATGCCTAAATGTTTTAGGAATTTGGTTTAATTTCTTGAATTTGTTCTTAATTATTGATTAATTTGAAGTTCTTATACCTAATTGTTTAAGGTTTTTGACTAATTTGAGATGGGCCTTGCGTCCTGTAACTTATAATTTGGGTGTTGAGCTACTGTTTATATTTCATTTGGTTTAATGACTAGATTTATTGTTGAAATTGAAATGATTATGCCTAAATATTTTCTGGATTTGGTTTAATTTTTTGGAATTTGTTCTTAATTATTGACTAATTTGAAGTTCTTATGCCTAATTGTTTAGAGTTTTTGACTAATTTGAGACGGGGCCTTGTGATGCCCCTAAATTCGGGTACCTTTCGACACTGGATATGGTGCTACACGGTACTAAACATCAACATTCATTTCCTTACTTTCACATGTATCCACATGTGTAACCTTACCAATATGAGTGCAATTACTAGCTATTACAGACATATTCTTACAACTCCCAGGTTCTAAGATCTTGAATTCTTATTACATGATATTGTACATAATATATAATACAATACAGTACTTCTAACTATTATATTTAGTAATCGATCTTCTAATCGTTCACTTTTTTCTTCCTTTGTCTTTACCTGAATCTTTAAGTTGATCTATCTCTACTGTAAATATATAATTTCAAGCAATGACGATCATTCAATTGCTCAACAAGTACTTACAGTTGATTAACGACACAATTAGGAATCAAATATTCTTTCTATACTAAACTTGAACAACTGAATAATAGTTGTGACGACATTTCAAAGCATTCAACGACATAAGCCTTCTCGTTTAACAAATTTTGAAACGACATATAAGTTTCAAGCTGAGCGGTCACAAGACCTTGAACTTTTTCATACATTTGAAAAGGTTTGAACAACTATTTTGCTGTAAACCATCCTAACTTACGGGCAAGTTGGGTGATCAACCCTTTATACCCTGCGTTAATCAACACTACAAGGCGAACGACTTATTTTGCGTTCTTTTCGTCACCCGACAAGGTATGTTGGCACTACCCGACGGGGTAGATCAGAGTTAGTCTGATAAAAACTTATTCTTCTCAGACTGGAGTCCAAACCCCAAAATAATTTGGGTGGACAACTCTACTTAATCCCAATAACATTTCATAGAATTATATTCAAATCAATAAAATGTTTTAACATGTGTCTAGTCGATACAATTGACATTGACATAACTCTTAAACAGTTCATGGATATCAGAACTTAAAGCTTGAACAATTCATGTCATTGTGACGCCCCCAAATCCGTGTGCCTTCCACAACGGATTTGGTGCTCACTTGAACACATCTTCCATAACATTCACCAATAATATACTTGGTAAAAACTCGTTTATTTAAAACTCACAACAAAATCTTTATTCCAGAATTGTATAATATACAATTTCCTATTACATTCCAAAGTCGTATAAATTATGACTCACAATCCAACACTAACCTTTCTTATCAACTTCAACACCATTTATCTAATCTAGACTTTCAATATTAACAACTAGTAACAAGTCAGTTCTCAGGAAAGAGGAGCTTTCCGATAATAATTTCTCCTTATTGGCGCGCAATTAGATAACCTAACCCCTTTCCTCGACATAACTTTCTAGAATTGTCAATAATGTTAATCTAGCATAGTTAAATGACTACTACATCTACTAGCTTAAATGTATAGTACACAAATAATACATTCTTATAATAATTCCCAACTCTTTTAATCATATCTCCAAAGTTAATATAACTTTAAGTTTTATTACATGAAAAGAAGACAACAATAATAATCTCTTTTGACCTAACTATTCTTCTTTCACTTTCTCTTTACTGCCAGATTTTGCTGGTAATTCTTCCTTAACTGCAAATAAGATTTTATTTATAAGAATGAACACAAATGCTCAACAAGTCTAATAGATAACACATTTTACACTTCTCAAGTTTATACAAATAATAGAGCTCACACAACTCAAGTTATGACGTTCTCACTGCCCAAGTTATAGAGTTCACAATCCTCAAGTTATAGCGTTCATAATTCTCAAGTTATACAAGTAATTCACATATTACAACTAACTTCACACAACAACTGAAATTCAAAACAGTTTTATAGCACATCGTTGCACATAAAAACAGTTAGAAACTTGGACATAGTCCGAAAAACTTGCTTGATTCAGCTTCTATAGTTTACACTAATTTTTGCGTCTTTCGATCAGCCTAAATAATTCACGAGGCCGACATACAATTTAGTCAAAATATGACTCCTTACTTTAATTCACCTTAACTGGCCTTACATATGAATTTTATTTCATAACTATATCTTTTACGACGTTCGGTTACCAAAAGCTTAACAAAATAAGTTTCGAAAAAACTCAGACAAAAGTATTCTTTAAGTGTAGTGCTTGGACGTCGAAAGACATCACCCAATTTTTAGGTTTGTGTAATTTTACCTTACTTGATTCAAACATGCATAACTTTCAATCTACTAGGTATTTCTGAGCGATTCTTTTCCCCTACGCATTCATAACTTCCCCCTCTTCGACTTGGTTATGAATTTCATGACTAAATCCATACATATGAGGTTGCACACCTCTTGCAAAAACTACTAAACACAAGGTTTCATAGTTCATACTTTAACTTGCTAAAACTTGATTCAATTAGTTGTCTAAGGCATTACTTACTTAGTTTATCATGCTTTATGACTCAGTAACATTATCATTCAATTCATGCTTTATCTCATTCAATTAGGTTGTCTAATGAATCAATTAGGCAGCTTAACCTAACAAGCTTTTACAACTAATCTATACTAACATGCATACTTACAAATTTGGAAAATTCCATAAAAAATATATGTTCATGAGGGAATCTTATTCTGATGATTTCCAGAAAAGAAGAATTTTCGAAACTATTTTGGTATTTTTCATGTAAATATTTGAGTTATGAATTAATGGAAAGAATAAGTTATGTGATGCCATAAATGGCAAAAATATAATTTTATGGCTTAGAAACCCTAAATATGATGTATGCAGATTTCTGGAGGGCAGTTTGGTCATTATCGATGAAATGTTAACTTAAGACATTTTAGCATTGTTAAATAAATGATTTTAGTAAAGGGTAAATAATTAAAATAAATTATTTATGAGTTTAATAAATGATTAAAATATTATTAAATGATTAATAATATTAGATTAAAATATTATTAATAATTAATAATATTAGATTAAAGCATTAATAAATAGTTAAAATATTATTAATATAATAAATAATAATAAATTAAAATATTATTAAATAACTAATAATATTAGATTAAAATATTATTAATATAATTAATAATATTAGATTAAAGTTAAATTAAAATATTATTAAAAGATTAATAATATTAGATTAAAAATTAAAATATAATATTTTTAAGTGATTAATAATTTTAGATAATGATTAAAATATTATTAAATGATTAATAATATTAGATTAAAATATTATTAATTGATTAATGATATTACTTAATAATTAAGATATTATTAAATGGTTAATAATATTAGTAAATAATTAAATTAATAATATTAGTAAGTGATTAAAGTATTATTAATTGAATAATAATACTAAGAAATGAATAAAATGATAATATTAAATGAGTTTAAGATGATTATTATTTGATAGTAATATTATCAGGGTATGATAATATTACTACGGATTTAATGTAATATCTAATATTTGTTTATGTGATTAAATATTAGATAGTTTATTATAATTTATAGTATAGTTATGCTATGACTAATTGGAAGATCAATTATAGGTCTTTCTCTAAGAGGTTAAACTAAATTGCGTAGCAGTAGACCACAATCGAGGCAAGTTCTCTAACTCAAACTTGACTTATTATTTTCAAAGCATGTTAGTGGATAATTATTGTTGATTATTCCACATCCTTAATGATTATTGATATTTTCACTTTGTGCAATTGAATTCCTGTTCTATATTTATTGAACTTTGAATTTCGTAATGTTCTTTCATTCATGAACTGTTCATGGGCTAGATCTATGCTAGTTGTATCAGCTAGATCGAATATGTCTAAATTTATTAAATTAAATATGTTTTGAAAGTTGTTCCTAACCAATTGATTTGGTAAGGACTCTAGATTGAGAAAAATAATAATTTTATTAAAACATTATATTGGAAAACAATTGTTACTCGTTTACTAAGTGTTTATGCATAATTCACCGGGTATGAGAGGTTGATCCCCTCAATTACCAAAATTTACTAAAAGGATCAGTTTAAATACTGACAACCTTAGTATATGTTCATGTTCATCCTAGACCACTCATCATTTATTATTCAATTGTTTGAATATTCGATTATTGAAATTTAATTAATGTTCTTTCACAATCAAATTCTATTGTTGTACATTGAATGCTAAATTCCTTTCTAATCATGATATATCTCCCTCGTACCTAAACTTGCTAAGCAAATTGGTTGTTTACCATTACTATATTATGACATTTATTTCAGCTAAGCCAGAATCTTCTAAGAAAGACAAAGGCAAGGGCAAAGTCGAAGAATAATTTGTTAAGGATGTTTAATTATTATATTATCTAATGTAATTATTTATGCAAGCCTTTTGTAATATTAAGGGTATGTTTAAGTTAAGGTTATTAGACCTTCGGATTATGTTGTAAGACTTTATTGTAATGAACAATGTATATTTATTATTCCGCAATAGTTTATAGAATACTTATAATGATGATGGATAGTGAGCACTAAATCCGAGGTTATAGATGTAATAATCCAAGTTTTCAGTATATATTAAAATAAGAATTTTGTGAATAAATTTTTATTTTCAATATATATACTGCATTGATTATATGTTGCAGTGTACGTGATTACGTGCGATGTAATAAGTATTTGAATATGGGATAAATATGTTAAGTGGTTGGTTTCTTATGAATTATTTTTTCGCGAAAGAAATAAGTTCTAATAATGAAGTTATTAAAGTTAGTAAAATAATTTTTGTAGTGGAGTTATTGAAGCAAATTATATTATGATGGTTGTATTTTGAGAATATTAAGGTAATTTATCAGAAGTAAATTATTTTAATATACTAAATTAATTTATTAAATAAAATATTTTTATTTAATAAATAGCCTCCGTTTTAATGAAAAAGATTTTTGGGAAATATGTTATAATATTTAAAATGTATTATGTATAGTAAATTTGGATAATATTGTATACGTTATGTACGGAAGGTATATAAATTATTCAACCAAACATAGTGTTGTGCTAATAAGTCTCCTAAGCTAAATAGGAAGCATGAGCTGCACACATAATAGGAACAAGGGAGTTTGTATAGCAGGAGTTATCTTTGCTAATAAAAGCTTAGAGAATGAATAAGTCTCCTACTCTAAATAGCAGGACCTTTTCAATTGTACAACCAGCTTGCAAATCTTTGTATCTGTAAATCTAGGGCCTTAAAACGGTTATACGAGTTTAAGGCCCCAAAATAGTGAAAAATGTGGTTATGGTGCTCGAGTTTACTTCGATGGCTCTCATGCCCCTAAGGAGTCCGACACTATATATATATATATATATATATATATATATATATATACTGTCAAATATGCTTCACATCTTGAATAAAATCAAATCAAGTTGAATACGGAATAAAATAGAAGTATCAAATGCCTCAATTCCTATTTGAGTATAAGGGTTTGAAAACCTGTTTTCGAAGCATCACTTCTATATACTCTGTTTAAAATTAAACTTTTCAATAAGTCAAACCCTTTGTATATAGCTGCAAAAGAGGCATAACACTACTTTCTAATAAAGCACTTTGATCACATTTATTTGTATCACGCACGCACGCACACACACACACACACACTTCATATGATTAGGGAATGAAAAGACGCGATAACTGTGTTTCACGAAAGTTAGGGGATGTCTAACACCTTCCCCTCGCTTAAGCAAGCCCCCGAACTCTATGAATCTCGATTTCTAGACCAATTAAACGGAGTCACATTTTGGGCTATATTGTAAAACCTTTCAAAATTCAGTTGAGTTGGTACAACCATTTAACTCATACCAACTGGTGACTCTATCTAACTCGGCCCAATCAATAAAAATTAAACTTTTCAAATCGTCGACATTATATGTCGGTCTCTTCCAAAAACCTCACCCTTTAAAGCAAGATAAATTAAACCACATAGAAGACATAAAAGGTAAGAACCAAACACCTAGGAATTGAGGATTTTTTCCTGGCATCGACATGTGGCGACTCCGCTGGGGATAGTAGAGGGCTTAATCCGCATTTCAATTTTTTTAATTTCCTTTTTATCTGCATGTGTGTGAATGTTGTCTTTACATTAAATGGATGTGAATGAATGTCTATTTACAATGCTTTATATTAGTGCTTCGCATAATGTCATCATATTGCATGAGGTAAGACGCGATGAATGTATGTTGTGTGGTCCCTCCATTAGGAGGCAATCCCGTCGGTGGTTGATTATTGAACTCAGAGGAGAATAATCTCGCGAGGCTCAGGAAATTAAGGTGCCACTCAGCTCCGTTCCAATTGAAAGATCGAATTAACTTCCCATCTAGTAGATTGCGATGATCTGGGAACCTTCATGCCAAAAAGCCCTTGAGAGTAAACCTAAGATAGATCAGCCTCTGATAAACCAAACACGAAGGAAAGTCTCTTCATACATTTCCCTTTCAATTTAATGTAAATCTCAATTCCATGTAAATATCAATTAAATGTAAATATCATTTCCATTCCCTGTCAATTCCATTATTGTACAGATATCAAATCCTGTCGTGCTATCCTGTCATCAAAACAACTGACATTTGTTTTTGCTAGAAAATATTAAAAAACCATAAAAAACTAACACATTGCATCAATGCATGTTGTTAATGCTTATCCATACTAAACTACTTACTCTTCTTGTAGGTAAAATACTTCCCATTACCAGATCAAAGCTTATCCACCGACATGGATGAAAGTGCCCAGTACAAATCAAGTTATGTGTCTCGAGAGGAGTTTGAGGGACTTAAGAATCAAATAACAGAGTTCGCTATCCTCCTGAAAGAACAAAGTAAAAGCACTCAAGGCCAGACATCGACCACTTAACTAGAGTCATCCACACAAGGGGCAGTCAGGGTACTGACAAAAAGATAAAAACCTAGACACCTGAACCTCGATCTAGTAAAAGAACCCACGAAACCCCTAAAAGTACAAATCTCAGGGATGATCAAGAAAATGGGGACATCAGAAAGAAAGTCCAACAAATGGAGGAAACCATCTGGTCAATCAAAGGGGCTTGAAACTATGGAAGTGTCACCTATTCAGATCTCTGCATATTCCCAGGGGCTCGATATCCTGACAAATTTCAAGTCTCGGAGTTTGAAAAGTATAATGGGACAAGCGATCCATATATGCACTTGAAAGTATACATTGGCGAGCTGGGGTCTTATGCTGAAGATGAAAGCCTCATAAAGTAGTTTTTCCAAAAAAGTCTAACTGGAGAAGTCATAGCTTGGTACGCTTGACTAGACAACTCCAAAATCTATAGCTGGGAAGATCTGACCCATGCCTTCCTGAATCAATATAACTTTCGAGAATACGATTAAAGATTGAGACATATGGTTGCACATGTTATCCCGCCTATGTCAGAAACTAAAATGGTGATGACTTTCATAGACATCCAAGATGCACCTTACTATGGGAAGATCCTTGCAGGAATAGGCATGCTGTGAATTTGTTAAGGTGTGAATTTAAGGTGTGAATTTGTTATAATGTTATAGTTGTGGATAATATTTATAAATTTTGCAAAGTAAGCAAGTTGTTATATAAAATTCGATTGGTCGGGGAATATTCGTTTTAATAGGGAATATTCGTACGATGGCACAATCATTGGTGGATTCCACAACGTAATTATTGTCGAAATGAGAAAACGACAGAAATATCTTTTTATAAAAATAACGGCAGAAGTTTTACTGTTAAACTATTGAAATACCCGATGTTAAAAGTACAGTAATACGCGTGGTTGTATAGTAACACACGATATTGATTATTGATACTTACGTGAGAAGGCACTCAGTTTTGTTCAATTATTACTATAGTAATTGCTGTATAGTATCTCACGTTATTTGATTCAATTATTGTCGATATTTTATATATTATTAAATCAATAATTGAGACGATACAGTTATTCATATTATTATTTGTAATATTAACGATGTCTAGAAAGTTCTGTCGAGGAGAGGTTTGGTCACCTAATTGCGCGCCAATAAGGAGAAATCTTTATTTAAAAGTCCCCTCTTTCCTGGGAATGATCTGGTTGTTAAATATTGTGAATAATAATAATGATGAATAAATGTTGTTAAAAATATTTAGGAGATTTTTATGAAGTATTTGATGTAAATTTTGCTTATTTTATGGACCCCCATTTATCTATTTTGCAAAATAATCGGTAAAAAATTATTTAATATAATAAAGGTGGGGCCACATGTGGGGCCCATGTGTGGAAAATGGAATGACAGAGAATGTCACGGGTGGTTGTTATTTTGTATATATATATATATATATATATATATATATATATATATATATATATATTATATTATTATTAGTTTTGTTTTTTTATGAAAAATAGAATATATTATATTTTAGTATGTATAGTGTTTGCATAGTGTCTGCATGGTAACATTTGAAAATTCACGTGAATTCAGCGAAGTTGCCCGTGAACCATTCTGTTGATCCGTGAGAAATTAAATTCAAATAGTATCCTTTCCATTCTCCTATAAATAGAATGCTTATTTAGAATTGAAAATCACACAAGAATCAGAGAATTCTTCTTCTATAATATTGAGCGTATTTCTTTCGAGTTTTAGAAAGCTTTGAGCGTAGAAAACAGTGAAAGTTTTCTTCAAGAATATCCCCGCTATGCCAGTTGGAATACTCTTCTTTTTAAGGTAAGGGATATTATTTTTGTTCAGTATTCATATGAAATAATATTTTCTTCCATACTCTGTAGTATGTAAGTAATATTATTTCGTTTCAGATTTCGAATTCTATACTCATTTTGTTAAAGTTTTGGCTTCTATACTCCATGAAATTAGTAGAATATCCTTGATATTTGCGCTTCATCCAGTATCTTTTTATAGAAATATTATTCTGAGCATTCTTAATAAGTTTTAACTTTTTTATGCCGGAGTACTATTCACGAGGTACTATTCACTCAATTACTATTCACCCGGGGTACTATTCATGACAAAAATTGATTCTTTTTCGGTCCAAATTATTTTTGATACAATATTATTCTTGAATTTTACTCCATAAAGCAGTATCATGTTGACAATTTGGACATTATTGAATTCTGGATAAATTAAATTATAAATCTTTAAAAATTTATCCTTTGCTTTCTTTTAATTGAATTCTTATATCATTGTCATCATCCTCATGCTTATATTGTTATGAAAGTCATCTTTGGCCCCTAGTGCATAGATGGACTTGGTATGCTTATGACTAGAGATTATTCGGTATAATCATGACCGTAATGTTACAAATGATGTGATAAAAATCCTCATTGGCCCGTAGTGCATTGATGAACAGTTGTTGGCATGATCATGACCATTGATGAAAACACGGAATATCTTTGACCCGTAGTGCAGGGATGATTTGATGATGTGAATTATTTATTAAGCTGAGTCTCAGCGATAAAATTGATGATAAACTTTTTAAATCATAGAAGATAGTAGATATCATGTTCTATTTGACTCTTCTACTGGATTGCTTATTCCGCTGTAGTTAAACTTGATGTTTATTATATTTTATCAGTTTAACACTGTTGAAGGCTAACGATAATTTATTTTGCATTATCTTAGTCATAATATTTCTTACTTGGCTAGTTGAGCTCACCTTTTTCTTTCATTGTTCTCTTCAGGAAATTAGAATATAGCTGGGACTAGTCGGGAAACGGAGTGACGGTCCAAATATTTGCATTAGTAGTCCTCACTATTCTGTGAAATAGTGTGATAATAAATGTAATGATGACTTATTTTGAGTTTGAATACTGTCTAGACGACAATATTTATATTAAAACTCACAGCTCATGTTGTATATTTATGTTTGTATTTGTATTCTGTACCATATATTTGGCGACTCATAATGGGTGATGTATACCTATTTTGGTGGCGTCACACATGCCATTCTCGAAAACGATCAAAAATGGTGAAATGACATAAATGTGCAGGAACTCATGGCCTTGGAAGTAGTCATCGAGCATATACAGTCTGGAAACTATGCGAACAATCCCATAAAGGTACCCAAGAAAGGCGATGAAGATGTATCCCTCGTTATACAGGGGCAATCTAGGAGACCCAATCATGGTCCCCCCATTTGGACGAAGCAAGACAATCTGTCATTTCAACAACAGGCTGCATTCAACCAATGCCAGGATAGAAAGAGAAAATTTGAAAGAATAGAAAATCGGGTGTTCACTCCATGTCGACGCCGGAAAGATTTCCTATTCATGGAGTTTGGTTCTCTACCCTTTATGTTTTCTATGTGAATTTGTTTGATATGAAGGGTGAGATTTTCAAGAAAAAGACCGACATATAATGTCGACGATTTGAAAAGATTTGATTTTATTGCTCCGAATTAAACAGAGCCGCCAATTAGTAAGAGTTAAAATGGTTGTACCAACTCAACCGAGTTTTGAAAGGTCGTTTTGTAAAATTGCCCAATTATTCGACTCTGTTTAATTGGTTTTGGAAACTGAGATTCATAGAGTTCAGGGGCTTGATTAAGCGGGGGGAAGGTGTTAGGCACCCCTCGACTTCTGTGAAACACGGTTACCGCATTTTTTGTTCCCTAATTTGTGTGTATGTGTAATATCCGAGAATTTTATAAATAATATTAATAATTATATTAATAAAATTTGAATATTTATTTGAATATACATAAATATTGTTGTGGCATGGTTATAGATGTAGAGTCCCCAAATCCGGGTACTAATCACCACGAACCTGGTACACCAATTCTATAACTATTGCGGAAGATATAAACATAAATTGTTTATACATATACCTTTACTTATAATCCCTAAGGTCAATAACCTTAACTTCATACACAAATTCATATAGTACAGGATTTACAATAATATTTGCCTTCAATACTATTACAATTTAAACCTGCACTATAATCCATTCCTGGAATTGTCTTTGCCTTTGTCTGTATCCGAAGTATTCGTCTTTAATCTGAAATGTTTATCATGATATAGTAAGGGTGAGCAACAAGTTTGCCCAGCAAGTTTAAGTTCAAAAAAAGATATATCATGATTGAAAGAATAATAAGTTGACGGATAAACTTTCAACAATATAATAATTGTGAAAGAATATGAATCAATTTACATAACTGAATAACCGAGACAATAATAATGAATGGCCAACAATGAACATGAACAATTTAACTAGACCAAATGGTAATGAAGGTGATCAGTCTTTCATACCTGATGAACATATGTAATATGCACAACGTACGAATCAATAATCAAAGATGTGATATAATCAACAATGATTAACCACGAACATACTTTATAATAATAACTCGAGTTCGAGTTAGGAAACTTGCCTGTACAGTCAATTACTACTACGCAATCTATTTTAAGCTTCATTTGAAAGACCTAATATTGATAATATCGATCTCCCAATTAGAATAATATCATCACATATACTACTGTTAATTACAGTTATAAAATAATCTAAACACATTACCACATAACCTTAACAGTCAATAAAACACATAAAATCTGATATCAAGTCAAACTATTTCAGTCTGAGTTGAGTTCGGTACTATTTCGACCTCCCGATTGCCTAATCGGATAATTATCAAGTCAATTATCAGTAAGACTACTTAAACGCTTCAATATTATCTCAGATAATTTATTTATTAGTAAAAACATTTTTCAATAGCTCATAATAATTTTCAAATAATTATTATCATTTATAATAATTTTTCAATCATTAATATTATTTTTAAATGATTTAAATATCACATAATTCCATTATCATTAATATTTAATAAATTTCAAATATTAATGAAATACATATCATAATATTATAAGTTATTTATAATATCTCAAAGTATTTTTAATACCTTAATATTGCCTTTAAATGATTTTAAAACATTTAAAACCATTATTAAATAACTGCCATTAATATTAAAATATTAATGATTTCATGATAAAATATTAAAAGTTATATTTTATAACTTAAAATATTTTTAAAAACTTTAAACCATTTTTATATGATTTTTAAAATATTTAAACTATTTTTTCATAATTTATTTAATACAATTATTAAATAAATTATTATCATTAATATTAATTATTAATGAAATTCATTCTAAAATATTAAAAGTCATTCAAAATAACTTAAAATATTTTCTAACACTTTAATATAATTTCAAATTATTTTTAAAATATTAAAATCATTTTTAAGTAATTTATTTAATATAATTATTAAATAAATTAAATATCATTAATATTTGAAAAAATAAAATATCAATGAAATATATCCCAAATTATTAAAAATCAATTTTTATGCCTTAAAATAATTTTTATAAATTAATTATAATTTTTTCATAATTATTTTCCATTTTATTCTAATTATTTAAATTAAATAATTAATTTTTATTTAAACTGTCACTAAAGGGGTCTATAGCTACAAAACTGTCGTTATAGGTGTTCTTGAGCCTTCAAGAACATTCATACTCAGTTATCATGTTACCTACTTTGACCACATTTAATTCAATGTTTAAGATGTTTTCTGGGCATGCAAAGGTGTTAGTGATGTAGTATTGATGTAATACTACAAGCACAAACAAATTTCAAGGCCAAACTACAACACATCAGTAAGTTATAAGTCATCAAAAAGCTTGTTAGAGCTGTTTTTCATTTTCTGAGTTACCTAGAAAATAAGAACAGTGCAAGGGTTCATTTTTGGATATTAATAACTTGAATTTTGGGCTTACTCTAAGTGTTAAAATGTAACACTTATGTAGTAGGTATGTCAAGGTACAAAATTAATATACTTTTATTGTGATAACCCGGGATTTCAAATAATCCAAATTTCACGAATAAATTTTTTTTATTTAATATTGACTGTTAATATTGTATTGTGTATCTGTGATACGAGTCTCGAGAATTAGTCAATTTATGTATTGACTGAGAAATTAGAGTAGAGTTGTGCTTAAGAGCTTTAGAAACCCTAACCCTAATTTTTGGAAAAGGGATTCGATAAAAAATGCAATTAAAATAATTGTATTGATGTATACGTGTTTGTACTGTATAGGAATGTTGATCAATAATTGATCGGATAAGGGTTGTAATTAATAAACCCTAATAAGGGATTAGAATCCCTAATCTCAGATTTAGAAAACCAATTGTACAGTTAAAAACCCTAATTGTACGCCGAGAAATCCTAATTTTATATTCGGGAATCCTAAACCCTAATTAGGAAACCCTAATCCTAATTGGCAAGCATAAGGTGTTTATTAAACTTAAAATATGATTAGAAAACTTTAATTATATTTTAGTATCTAAATTTATATTTTACAAACCCTAATTATAATTTAGAATTTTTAATTTTTAATTTTTCTAATTAAAAACCCTAATTAGAAATTTTTAGAAGTTAAATATTTAAAATCTAAGGGCTAGAACCTTAGGGTTAAACCCTAAGGGTTAAACCCTAAGGGTGTGGCAAATTCTAAGTATGCCATTAAAAATAAAATACAAATGACCAAAATGCCCTTTTTCATTTATTTAAATGCTAACTTGCAAAATTCACCAACACCTTTAGTTGGTGACACTACATTGACTTGGTG
The DNA here is from genome assembly GCA_016801055.1 of Panax notoginseng. Lineage (NCBI taxonomy): Eukaryota > Viridiplantae > Streptophyta > Magnoliopsida > Apiales > Araliaceae > Panax > Panax notoginseng. The sequence continues at coordinate 98,221,130 of CM029018.1, forward strand.
AGTGTATAATCTCAACCACCAGCCGAATTTTGCAGATCTAGCAACGTTATATCACAATATATATAGATTCAAGAGAGAGAAAGTCTATAAAAGTTGCTCATTTGCTAACTTGCTTTCACCAACTCTCTCTCTCTCTCTGTCCCAAACCTACGATTTTGATAAGCAATTCAGTCATATAATCAGTTACTAGAACACCAAAAACAGATAAGGAGATCATAGATCAAGATTTAGCTAAAGAGGTATAAACCCTAGTTCACTTTTGATCTTGTATGCTTGGGCAAAATTTTGTTTTTGTGTTTTTATAAGTGATATATAATGTTTTTAGTTGATCTATGATGATCCATCATGGATCCATAGCATCAAATGACTTTAAAAGTGTTGATTTTCAAAACTGCCCAAGAACAGTCAAAGTCGTCTGACAAGCTAATGTCAGTGGCTGTAGATCTTTGTGAATTTATGTTTTTTGTTGTTTGATGTTTTGGATCCGTAGTCTGGTAGGAGGTCTTTGTTCTGCAATTGAAATAACAGTTATATGATGTCCAGATTTCATTTTATTCATGGTCAAACACCGTTGACCGAGCTTGACTGGCTTGAATCTGGGCAACCCAGAAACGGTTTACCAGAGTTTGACAAGCTTTTCAAATGACTAGATCTGTCAGTGTTTACATGTTTTGTTGTTGTTGTTGTTGTAATACATGTGTAGCTTGTTATCTTGAAAATAGATTCATGGCTTTATGTTATGTATTTGATCAACAGATCAAAAGTAGCAAGCGGTCAAAGTAGCCTACTTGGCATAAATGTTTGTTTTCTGGAATTTCCAGTAAACGTATGAACTCAGTTTTTGTCAGAGTTTGACCGAGTCCTATCTTGTGTATCTGTTGATCTTAACCTGATTTGTTGTTATTTTAATGTTCCTTGTCATGTATACTATGAGTATGAACCAAGAAATCACCCAAATAAACAAGAGAACATAGAATTAATGGAGCTCAAAAGTAGACCCTCGAAGCTGCTGGGGTTCTGGATTGCCCAAAAAACCCAGAACTTGTTCTGATAGCTACTTTGTGGCTTCAGATCTTGCATATGAGTTATGATATGACAAAATTAAAGATTGGTAGATGTAGTGTTACATTTCAGCTACATGAGCAAAGTTCAAGTTAGCCTAGGAACATTTTGTATGAGATTTTATAAGTGGTCAAACCAGGTATGTTGCTAAGTCGGCTGTCAGTGTTCTTGAGGCTCAAGAACACCAATAACGACAGTTACTGTCGCTAAAGGCCTACATCGATGGATTAATTAAAATTTTGAATTACTGATTTTCCGAAAATTATTTAAAAATAGAAATAAATTATAAAAATTATTAAAAAAGGTTTTAAAAATTATTTTAAATTATGAAAAATAATTTTTGGACCAATTGGAATATTTTTCTTTAATATTTATAATTATTTAAATATTAAAGGTATTTAATTTATTTAATTAGTGTATTAAATAAATTAGAGAAAAATGATTTAATATTATAAAAAATCATTTTAAATAAGAATAATGTATTTAAAAATATTTTAAATTATAAAATATAATTTTTAGTATTTTTGGAGAATTTTTATTAATAAATTAATATTAATGATGTTATATTTATTTAATTATTAAATTAAATAAATAAGTTAAAAATGATTTTATTGATTTAAAAATTATTTTAAATGAGAATAAAGTGTTAGATAATATTTTAAATTATAAAATATAATTTTTAATATTTTTGGAGAATTCTCATTAATAAATTAATATTAATGATATTAGATTTATTTAATTATTATATTAAATAAATGAATTTAAAATAATTTTATAGATTTAAAAATTATTTAAAAATGAGAAAAATAATTTAAAAATATTTTAAGTTATAATTAATGACTTTTAATATTTGGATAATAATTTCATTAATATTTAGATATTAATGGTGATGATTTAAAAATAATTTTAATTATTTTAAAAATTATTTAAGTAGGATATTGATGATTTAAAAATATTTTAAGTTATTAAAAATAATTTTAATATTTTGATAAGTATGTTATTAATATTTCTATATTATTAAATATTAATAATGATAAGATTATTTGATAATTAAATCATTTAAAAATAGTTTCGATGTTTGAAAAAATTATTATAAATTATAATAATTGCTTATAAATTATTAAAAGCTTCCGAAAAATATTATAATTGATAATTAAATTATCTAAATTAATATTGAAGCTTAGAAATTGGATTTAATTGACAATAACTGTGTTAATTGTCGGATAATGTGACCAGAACCTCGAGAATGGACCGAAGTCCAATCAGACCGAAATAGTTAGACTTGTTAAGTGTTTGTGTAAGTTATAAAAACTGATGTGGCTATGTGGTAATGTGTCTAGGAGAAGTTTGACTGTGAAATACAGTGTTGTGTGTTATAAAATATTGTGCTAATTAAGAGACCGATATTATTGGTTATAGGTATTTCGAAAGCAGATAAGTTTATTGTGTTGCTGTAATCAGCGGAAGAGGCAAGTTTCCTAACTCAACCTTGAGTTATATTCATTCAATTATTATAGTGGTTAATTATTGCTAATTATACCATGTCAAGGGAAATTATTGTTGATTATTCGCAGTTAGTGCATGTTTAATAATTCAAATTGAATTACTGATTCAGAAAATATACATTTGTAGAATAACTGTTGTTGGATATTCATATCCGTAGAAGATAGAATTGACAATACAGATACTTTCTGTTATTGTCAAATTATGTTGAGAAATGTCTTAGCTAATCATTCTGGCTAAACGAATATTTATTAGAACTTGATAGGTTCGAGAAGAGAATGCAATTATTATTGACAAATCGATGCCAATTATTTCGGCTAGATCGAGAAGTAATTAGAAATTGAAATCACAGTATTTCGTTGTTAAATCAAAATCTTGATTCTGAGACTGAGAAGAACAACCTTTTATATAAAGGGAATATTTTATTGGTCGTATATTCGACTTTTGCGCGCGATTAAGTATTATGCATAATATAGGGTATACTAAAGCTGATCACTTTATATACTTACAGAGGGGTATAATTTAATCTTTATGGTTATCTGATATACCTTGGTATCAAAGTATAACTTTGATAGTTACTCGAGAAGAGAAGTTCAAGATCCAATGGATCGCTCAGCATACATCTGGAAAACATTCCACTTTGCTATTTCGTAGAATATAATTCTTGATTAATCATTTGAATATCGTAGAAAACCTTGAAAGCGTTGTACTATTTCATTATTGAATTATTATAATGTAGAATGTGAGAAGGCTTGATATTGATTTCTATACCTTTATCGTATATCTTAACTTGCGGGGCAAACTTGTTGCTCACCCTTGCTAAATAAAACTTTTCGGCTAGGGACGAAGTTGTAAAAGGTGCTGCGAAGAAGACCAAAGGAAAAGGCATAATTATAAACTAGTTATGATGAACAATATTATTATTATATTGTATTGTAAACCATTTTTGTATATCTAAGGGGTATTTCTGTAATGTTAAGGTTAGTGGACATGGGACTTATGTATTAACAACATATGTTAATGACTTATGTATTCCTATTTATACATGAATGGGTAGTTAAATGGTATTAAATTATGGATCGTGAACACCAAATTTGGGGGTCAGGTAACCCGGATTTAGGGGCGTCACAGGTTGGTATCAAAGCTGTAGGTTATAAACCTTAAGTGGGGTGGGGGAAAACCCTAGGATTATAACTATAAGCGAGATAGAGAAAACTCATTTAGAGTTCTAAGTGAGGGATTGTCGAAGTGCATCAATAGTGAGATATGTGGATATATAGTGTAAGAATTTTGTACTGGTAAAGTACTAATCAAGTTGTTTAAACTGATTGTAGGATGTCGGGAGAAGATAAGATGAGTACGGAGATGCCAGCGGCTGTCGCACCAGTGCCAGTAGCCGAGGTGCCAGCGCAAAGAGAATCAGTTGAGAAGGTGGGAAAAGATGAACCCATGGTTAATCTTGGGAGTGATCATGATGATTATCCCGATATGTATCTGAGTAGTGATGAGGGGGCGGAGTCTAAAGAAGCTAAGGTAGAGTTAAAGAATAAGATCAAAGTTGGAGAATAAGATCATCTATCTGCAGAAGTCCAAAAACTCCAAAGTAAAGTGTTTCTTCTAGAGGAGTTGTGGAAGACGGAGTGGGCGTTACGCAAAATGACTGAAGAACGGAACGAGCTGAAGGCGTAGGTGGACAATATGAAGGCTGAAGGTGGTGGATCATCTGAAGGAACCAGCAAAAAGGACAAGAAAAAGAGAAAGAGGGAGAAAGGTAGTAAAAACTCTAAAAATTCAAACCCGAAGAAAAGGCAAGCTTGCAGCAAGTGTGGGAAGACTCACGTGGGAGAATGCATGATGTGGAAGAATGTCTGTTTCAACTGTAAGAAGGAAGGACATATTTCTTTGCATTGCCCTAAGCCGAATATGAGGAAGTGTTTCTCATGTGGGAGAACGGGTCACGGATTCAACAAGTGTCCCAACAAGAAGAAGACTGGTGAAGGGAGTGGTCAGTAGACAACTTAGATATATGTGATAATATCTTTTGGTAGAAGTTTCTGATATTAAGTGTTGTAATATCGAGAATGATGTTTAAGCATATGTAAATATATATGTTTTATGAATGAAATCTTTATTTTCTATATGAATATAAGATTAAGATTAATTTGTGTGTTCTTAAAACTCATATTTATGGTATGTTAATGACTCATGATTATATGAAATGTTTTGAACCCCTCAACGAATGGACGCCAAAGGTCTGACTAGGATAAGTTCATACACTCATAATTGTGGCAAGTTCATGTACTCATAAGCGTGGTAAGTTTGGCAAACTGGTAATAACTATGTGTGAATGGAGAATTATAACTTTTTGTGTAAAGTTGTGTATGTTAATCCTAAAATTTATTTAAAAAGGGATAGTAATACGTGTTAAGTACTAAAAGTATTATGTGCTATTTGAATAAATATGCAATTACATGAGAATTATGTGCTGAATTCTTATTGTGTAGAGAAAAAAAAATTAATGTAAGATTTTTATTTAAATCAGATCATGCCGCCTAGACGACATAATCAAAACCAATGAGAAGAATAATCAGTGAATAATGAAGGAGGTCAAGCGGACCCAATACAGAATTTTGTAGATATGATAGCCGAAGCTATGGAAAATAGGGCTCCAACAAGAGGAAGGGCGAGAAATCAGCTAGCTGATAGATTGGCTAACTTCAAAGACTTTAAAGCGGTAGGACCACCCGAATTCAAAGGGACTGCAGATCCGATTGAAGCCCAAACTTGGGTAAAGGATATGGAGAAAGCATTCATCATTGCGCGTGTGGCAGAAGAGCAGAAGACAGCTTTTGCAACCTATTTGATGAAGGGAGAAGCCAATTACTGGTGGGAGACTAACCAAGCAAGAGCGGGTACAGCTGTGGTGACTTGGACAAGATTCAAGGAGTTGTTCTTTGAGAATTACTTCTCGTCGAGTATGCAATCAAGGATGAAAGTTAAATTTCTAGAATTGAAGCAGGAGAACACGTCACTATCAGAATACGCTGCCAAATTCAACGAGTTGGCTAGATTTGCACCTCATCAGGTGGACACAGAGGCGAGAAAGGCGAGAAGATTCGAGAATGGACTGAAGCCGGGGATATTCAACAAGGTAGCAGTATTACAGATCAATACATTCGCGACTTTACTGGAGAAAGCGTTAATTGCTGAAGGAGGGAGCGAAGCTGCGTCTCGATTCCATCAGGATAAGAAGAAGAAGACAAATGATGGTGGAAGCAGTGGTGTTAGTAACCCGAATAAGAGGAATTGGAGTGAGAATACCCAGTCGGGTAATAAGACAAAAGATAATAGGAAAGGAAGGGAGCCATGTTCAACTTGTGGGAAGAACCATGCAGGGGTTTGTCTGAAGAAGAAGGGAGTTTGTTACAACTGCGTACAAGAGGGGCACATGTCTCCCAATTGTCCCAATTCGAAGAAGATACAAGGTTGCTTTGCCTGTGGATCAACTGATCATATGGTTCAAAATTGTCCGAAGAGGAATGCTGAAAAGGAAAGTGTCAACAAGGGACCCGGTGGCGGAACCTTGGAAATTCAAGGACCTGCACAGCCCGGAAGACCAATGGCCCGTACATTCAACATGACGACGCAAGATGCAATGGCTACTCAGGAGGTGGAAACAGGTAACAATTTCGCTTAAGAATTTAAATTACGCGAGTAATATGAGTCAGATATTCTGTGAACTATTTTCTTTTATAGATTCAAGTCACAGGTTAGAGTTTGAAACACAAATTAATATTGTGTTGACAAAAATGAATAGATGATATAACTTTAAAAGATTGTAGAGAATAAGAAAGTGGTGATTCCGAGGACGGAATCCTTTTAAGGAGGGGTGAATGTGATAACCCAGGATTTCAAATAATCCAAATTTCACGAATAAATTTTTTTTATAGATCACTAAACAACATCTTATAACACTAATCTAAACAACAAATGTGACGTCCCCAAATTCGGGTATCTTCCAACCCGACATATGGTGCTACAGTTCACACATTTATTCAATTGAAAGACCTCAAAAGAGTGAAAATGTCTTCTATATATTCCAAGATAATATTACCATTCCTAGGTTCTTTATAACCACTACATCGATTCTTTGTCATAATATCAAATAATAACAATATTCATTCTATACTATTACAAAGGCAATCTATTGGTTCGCCTTAGCCTTTCCTTTATCTTTACCGGATCCTTTAGTCCGCTCAGTCTTAGCTGCATTCATATGGTTCAAGCAAGAGTGAACATAACTAGCTCAGTAAGTATGACAATTTCATTTAAACAACAGGCTTGAATCATATAAATCGTATATCTTCAATAACTGAATCAATAGTTATGAAGTACTATCGATAATTCAAAATAGCACTTCTCTTTTCTTTAAAACGTTACACAATGAACAACATTAAATAAACATCAATATTGGTCCAAGACCTTGAGCATTTCATTCTTTCTTTAAAAAGGACATCCAGGCACCAAGTCCGTAAGTCTGACATATCTTATGAGCACGTCTAGGTGATCAGCCTATAGTACTCTATGTTATACAACACTACTTTCTTTAAACGTATGTACGTTTAAGTTTTGGCAACCTCACGTGCCTGTCGTTTGACGACAAAACATTTGTTTATGCATACTCGGTCTTTCTTTGAAATCAATACCAAAATAATTTGGCAAAACTTAACAACATTGACAATAGTTCGATAGATTATAAGAAATCCACAAACACATTAAGTCTAGCTGAAGGAATTGGCTTCGACTTCATCATACATCAATCCATGCGTAAGATACATGAATTACAAAGCTTTTCCTGAATGAACATAGACAAGGGTTAGAACACTTGCCTTTAGCGTCTTCTACAGTTAATACAAATTTCCTTTGTGTCTTTAAGGATTCTACAATACATGATCACATAACATACCATATTAGGTCATATATAATCATGTATGGTTACTTAATATATCTTACCCTTCTTCTCAATCTAATCATGCCTTAGATTGTTTAACATTCGTTAGGATTTATCGTAGTACATTGTATTTATGTTTACGAAATCTTTCATCAACTTTTAGTCATTATTCTTTAGGTTTTAAACATCCCTTGTTGATGTTACTTCAAGTCAATTAAGTATACAATTCATTACTAATTAACTTCTTCCTTCTTTATATACTTAAGCATTCTTTACTGGTCATTTTTTAGTGCTGGCGCTGCGGCGCTAGCTTCCTACGTAACAACTCAGAGAATCTGGATTGTTCAGAATTTAAGTTTAAAGAATTAGTTATTAATAAAATAAATTTTTATTAATACTATTCTGTGCTATATGTTTATTAATCGTTCTAGAACCTAGGATGATTATAAGTCGGGAGTATTCTGGCTGCGAGCTAGATTAAACGAATAAGAATTTTTAAGACGAAAATAAATTTTTTCCGGGAACAAAAATATTTTTGGGGAAAAAGACGAAATAGGCACTATTCATCAGTTTCTGCTCGGAGATTTATTTTGAAATTCTGAGAAATTAATGATTATGTATAATTTGTAGACGTGATGGAAAATTTCAATAATATTTCAGTTATGGCAAAAATGAAGTTTTCGTCTGCGGACTTAAAACCTAAGGGTTAGGAAAAATAAGTTCCGAGAATTTAATGATCTCGTATAATAATTAGGGATATTATGCATAAGAAATACGAGTGTAATACTAGTTATTATACGAGTATAGTACGAAGATTATTACGACGTATAATACGAATATCGTACGAATAAAATACGAAGAGAATACGAGAATGAGATGCGTAGAATACGATTTAGTCTTAAAGGCTAAGTAAGGGATAAGTTAAGTAATAGCTAAGTAAACTTAATAGCTAAGTAAAGTGCTTATGCTTAATGGCTAAGTAAAGTGCTTATAAGAAATGAGTAAGTAAACTTAAGGGCTAAGCAAACTTAAGGGCTAAGTAAACTTAAGGGCTAAACAAACTTAATGGCTAAGAAGACTTAATGGTTAAGTAAGTGTGGAGGCTAAGTAAACTTGGTGGCTAAGTTTGGAATAGTAAGGAGGTTAAGGGGGGCGAAATGACTAAACTACCCCTAACTTTGGTTTTCTATAAATAGGAAGCTTATTTCATTGTTTGGAGATTTTGAAAATCCTAAGACACTTGAGGGAGAGAGAGAGTTCGGATGGGAGGAGGAGAAGGAGGAAAGGCTAGCCCGTGTACAAACTTTGTCCGACAGGAGAAGATTAAAGAAGAACGGTAACCCGAAACCTAGTCTCTTTTAAAATTTCTTTAAGTTATATGTTTAAAAACATAACTTAATGAGAATAAGGAGTAAAAGATGGTAGTAATGATTTCATATGGTTAAAATCATAAGAAAATAAAGAAATAAGAATTAGAAGTTTAGTTTGTAAATTTTTTAAGGAAGTATAAGATTCGTGAGGATTTTGAGCGATCCGAATGAATATTATGAATGAGTAGGTGAAATAAGTAAGGAATGATGTTCTATAACATCAAATTCTAATAAAAAGTGAAATTGTAATCTAAAATATCGATTAAAATGAAGAATGAACGAAAAACACGAAGAACATATGAAGAACACGAAGAACGTTATTGATGGACAAATTTAAAACCATCGTAGTTTAATTGTTGTTGATGGACAAGTTTAAAACCATCGCGTATAAGTTAGTTGCTTATTGCTTGGTTAGGAACGGTAGAAACGTTCATGAGGAACAGATCGAACTTAGCTATAACGAAGTTATGGCAAAATTTTCTTAAAGGATGAATGACAATTAGAAAGTTAGTAAATGAACCCGAATGTGTAGGGTTTCATAAAGAAGTAAGAGAATATAGAAAACGTGAGTCATGGACTTAAGAACAAACGAGTTCCGAGTTCGGATGACCGAATTACGGACGAACGAGCGAAGAACACTAAAAGCATAAAAATGAACGAAGGGTGAAGATCAAGCCAATTGAATGGCACATTAACGGGTTCAGAATGAAGTTTTGTCCAAGGGGTATTGAAGTATGTAAGATAAGGAAGAGAATGGCTTTGGAACGACCTCGTTCCGAGTTATAACGAAGAAGTTATGAGATCGGGAAGTAAGCGTCTCAAAGTGAATTTAACACTTAGAGAAATTTTCAAGAATTAGGGCTTGGCGCCGCGGCGCCAACCATACTTTGTTATGTGGTGCTGTAGCGCCATACCGGGGAGCCTGGTACTGCCAACTCATGCTGCGGTGTGAGAGTTAATGAGGAGAGTGGCGCCGCAGCGCCAGTGTAGAGAAAAAGCCAGAGATGAGCTTTTAACTGCTCAGCTCTTGGGGGAAACGTAAGGGATGATAAAGAACATAATGTCCAATTAATGTAACACTTAATCAAGTGAATTATACCTGTAGTAAGGGTTGAACGTGAATATTAAACAAGGTTAAAAGACAAAGATTTTAGGTACGGGTTACGAAATCGATATCCGGGGACTGTAGTCGCGATGAACGAACGTGAGGGATTTCTATGATTGTGATTTTTTAGACGTTGAGTGATGAGGGTATTGAATAACATTTCGATGTTATGTCATGATAATAGGAGATAAATGTGAAGCGTATAGACGATGTGAACGCAATGTTGTTGCGATGGATGATCGGTTTTAGCATACAATGATTAGTATGGCTTCGACACTAAGAACGAATAATGAACATGGGGTTCATGTAAGGGATAACGAAAGTATTAAATAAGATTATTGAAAACCGAATGTGAGTCGGATAAAGAATGAATCCTGAGGTATGTTATTTAGTTGCCAGAAAGCCGTAAAGAATAAGAAATTAATTTAACGAGCATTAAGGTTAATGGTTCGGATAAGTTACGATAAGTTAGGTTGTGGTACAATCGTAACCTTTGATGGTTGACATATGGGAGCTGGGCTAAACAATTCCTTCAGAGAGCGAAGGTATATACAAAACTGGTAACCGATCTAACTCACTGTGATGGTAGTGTAGATGAGACGGGAACTTGTTTGTTGGTTGTTTGTGGAAAACCACTCAGAGTACCATATGGACTACTAGCAGAGACGCGATGTGTGCTGAGTCCTAGAGAAGTTATAAGAAGAAGATAAGAATATAAATCATTCAAAATGATGAACGTTTGAGTAAGACATCTCCGTATGTCCTGAAGCCGTAAACTGGTAAAGGAAGTTAGTCGCGTAAACGTATATTGCAAGAACGCGAACCCTAAGAAGTAAAGTTAAGTAAACCAATGCGTAAGTCCAATATATGACTAATTGGTGTTTATGTTTTCTCCTTATGTGCTACATTGGAATTGGATTGAGCAGTTCAGCGTAAGCTGTAGCTGTGCGTAAGGCAAGTTTTCTAACTTCATTCATATTCTAAATGAATGCTAGTTTCTTAAACTTCTCAGATGTCGAACATGAGAAGTCTTGTCTATGTGCATATGTGCGATGTATGTACAAGGTGGTTGTATGTATAAGGCCTTGTGCCACAATTTGAACACTTCGGTGTTTCTATGATATGAACTGTTCTGTGATTAAATTGTTCAATACAAGTATGTTCTGTTTATACATGAGCCGTTATTGTTAAGTCTGTGCTAATGATTCTAGCCAGACAGGATGTGACGCTCCCAAATCCGGGTACTTGAAACCCGAACTCGGTGCTTCACGATACCATTTCTATGAGCGGAATAAAACTAATAATAATAATAATATAAAGATCAACTTAATTTACATGATTATCAGAGTTTAATCCCAAGTACGTAACCTTTAAACATTCATTACAAACCATGATAGATAATATATATCATACTTATCTTAATACTATTAAACAATTACATAAGATAACGTTCATTCATTCAACAACCTTTTCCTTTCCCTTGTTCTTAGCAGAACTCTCTGGGCGTTCACACTTAGCTAAAAACATTTAAATTAAGCAAGGATGAGCATTTGAGTGCCCAGCAAGTAATAACAATTATATATATAAGCTGAAAGGATTTAAATGTTTTCTTTATACCACCCTTCTACAACGATTCAATAGTTGTGAAGTAATCTGTATCAATGATAATAATATATCAATTCTATACCAAAATTTTGAAACTACGTAATGACTATCAATAGGGTTTAGATGACATGCCATGAACATTGTTTTCATTTTTAAAAAGGTTAAACATAAATTTATCTGCAAAACATTATAACTTACGGGCACGAGGGGTGATCATCCCGTTGTACCCTGCATTGGTCAATACTACATGCAAGAACGAGGGTATCGTTCACTCTATCCGCCTTGGGCGCATAAAAGTTTTCCCGTGTAGGGATGTTCATACTTGTCTGGGTTCCAAATCAAAGGTGTGACGCCCCCAAAATAGGTATACAACACCCATTCTGAGTCGCCAAATACATGGTACAGAAAGAAAACTATAACTTTAATAATACAATTGTCGTGCAAAATACGACAACACATACTGTGAGTTTAAATACAAATATTGTCTCTTAGACAATATCCACACTCAAATAAATCCTCATTACAATTATTCAAACACTATTTTTCAGAAATAGTGAGGACTGCTAAAACATCTTTCTAGAACCATCACTCCATACCCCGACTAGATCCTGCTATGTTCTCACCTCCTGAGAAGAAAAATGGAACAAAAGGGAAAATGGTGAGCTCAACTAGCCCAGTAAAGAATATTATGACTAAGATAATATACAAGAAATTATCGTTAGTCTTCAACAGGGAAAAATCTGATAGAATATAATCGACAACAAGTTTTAGATCAACAACTGCAGCGGAAACAGCAAACCATTAGAAGAGTCAAGTAGAGAAAGAATTCTACTATCTTCTAAGATTTAAAAGTCCATCATCAATATTTTATCCCTGTAACATCAATTAATAATCATCTTTATCCAAATATTCATCTTTGCACTACAGGCCAAAGATATTCATTTGTATCACCTGTCAGTCATGTTCATCTCAACACCTGTTCATCTTTGCACTACAGGCCAAAGATATTCATCAAGTAATCATACATCTTTGCACTACATGCCAAAGATATTCAGTAATATCATCATTTAGGACTGAGGATGATGAAAAATATCTTAAAGAGAACGAATCCAGTGAGACAGAAGGACAAATATTAGGGATTCGTATAACAGTTTATCCAAGATCAATAATACTTCATAATAATCAATTGTGAAGCAGAATTCAAAAATAAAGATCAAAACATGGATACAATCAAAGATAGTAACCATAATAGACATCTTGGACAAAAAGGGAAAATTTTTATTTTTCGGTGAATAGTGCCGTATTCGTGAATAGTACCGTATACGTGAATAGTGCCGTATACGTGAATAGTAACTCCGACATAAAAAGTTCCAAATTTGATAAAAACTCATATCAATACTTCAGCATAATGCTATTGAAGAAAATAATATCATTAAGAAGAAAATAATATCCCTTACCTCAAAATATCAGTACTTCTGGTCGGAATACCGGTATAAGGCTGAAAGAAACTTGCTCTGATGAATAAAAACTCTCAAAGTATCTAAATACTCACAAAATACACTCAATAATCTAGAGAGAGAAAGAGAGAAAACTTGTTTCTGGTGTGATTTTCAATTCTAACTTAGTCCTCTATTTATAGGAAAATGTTAGCACGCCGAAGCAGACTTAACCTGCAACCTGATGGCTTTACCTGCTATTATTCCCACCCACCATATTTGAATAAAAATCTCAGCACATTTCTTCACCAACCAAGAGTGGGGCCCACCAATTCTAGAATTTTCCATCAAAATGATAAACTCTGAAAATTCAACAATTTCTGAACCAGTCATCTCGTAAAATTCATAATAAATCATACGTTCATTTTTAACGGTTCAAAATTTGTGGACATATACTCAACTTATATATGTATAACATATCCAAAAATTACCACGATCCAACGATCGGATTAAAAATTATAACCCCCGCAAAATATCTCAAAAATCCTAATTTTTAATACCTCAATTCCGACAAAAATACTGACAAAAACCTCAACATTAACTCCTTCATTTTTAACCACAAAAATATATCGCTCATTTATATCCACATAAAATAAATATTTCCTTATCATATGAATCAATAATTAATTATTCACAAATAATATTACAGAATCACATTTATGACAACCAGGCCGTTCCCAGGAAAGAGGGGGCTTTTCAATAAGGATTTCTCCTTACTGGCGCGCAATTAGATGACCAAACCTCTCCTTAAACAGAACTTTCTAGACATTGCCAATAATGTTATCTAATAATATTATTCAAATAATATGAATTATTGATCTGATAATGGAAAATACTGTGCAACAACAATTATTGAAACAACAATAATATAAAATATCAACGCAACAATTATTGAATCAATAAAATAAAATATTGAACAATAACTACTGTAACAATTATTGAGTAGTGCCTTCTTACGTAATAATCAATAATTGGTGCAATACCGTGTGCTACTGTATTTTAACCATCGGGTATTCTAACAGTATTAACGGTAACAACTACGCCGTTATTTATAAATAACTTATACTTGTCGTTTTCTTCATCCAATCGCTTTCCGTTATGGGGCCCACACAAGGCTGCGCCGTCTTACGAATATTCACCGACAGCAAGAATATTCCACGACCAAACGAATATTCCCCGACAAAATGAATATTTTATAACCACTTGCTTATTTTGCAAAATTTGCATATTTCACCCATAACCAAAGTATTATATCAAATTAACCCCTTATTATTCACAATAATATTTAGAGAAAATTTAATTTTATTCATTAATAAGTTGGGGTCTTACAAAAGGTTTTATCTTGTTCAACAATAATCTATAATTTAACATATATATATATATATATATATATATATATATATATATATATATATATATATATATACGGGTAATTGACAAAGGTGTATCAACATGCGATTAAATACAATGATTATCCAAGTGGGGACACTTGTTTAACCATTTCTAGAAATTAACGAACATAATTTATATATCTGAGTTACCATATACTAACATGTTGATAATCAATGAGCTTATATAATATAAGGTTAATAATTTGTACAGTTATAATATAATTTAGAAACATTCTTACTCATGTCCATTGCATAAAGAAAATGCAAATGTTAGATACTTGCCTGAAACGCTGCTTACAACTTGTAATTTAGATATATCACTTATCTCACGACCTATCATTAATAAGATCGTTCGTTCTATTAGAACAACATACTATAACAGATAACACTGCTTATTGCATTCAGCACATACCCTAATCACATTGGCACATATGTTTAATAATCATTGAATCACAAATAATCACATTATCTAAGTCTAGATCAATTTCTGAAATATGTCGGTCTACCGACAGCTTTATCGAGTAATTATCGAGTCTAAAACTCTGTCCTGTAACTCAATATCTATAAATATTAGTCATATTATTTTTAAATGACTTAATATAATTTTAAAATATTTATTATAATTTATCATGAATTTTTAAACATCGGAATCATATTTAAAATGATTTAAATACTAATCAACTCTATTATCATTAATATTTAATTAATATTAAATTATTAATGAAATTATTTTCAAAATATTAAAGTTATTTATAATAACTCAAAATACTTTTAAAGTATTAATATTACCCTTAAATAATTTTTAAAATATTTAATATCATTTTTAAATAATTACCATTAATATTAAAATATTAATATTTTATTATCAAAATATTAAAAGTCATTAAATATAACTTAAAATATTTTATTTCATTTATATCCCTTTTAAATGATTTTTAAATTAATAAAACTATTTATAAACTATTTATTTAATATAATTATTAAATAAATATCATTAATAATAACTTAATAATCATTAATATTTAATTATTAATGAAATTATTTTCTAAATATTAAAAGTTATGTTTTATAACATAAAATATCTTTAAACACTTTATTTCCATTTAAAATGATTATTATAATATAAAAGCCATTTTTAAACTAAATTATTTAATATAATTATTAAATAACTTTAATATCATTAATAATAATTAATTAATGAAATTTACCTTTAAATATTAAAAGTTATATTTTATAACTTAAAATATTTTTAAATACCTTATTATTATTTAAAATGATTTTTAATATAATAAAATTATTTTTAATTTATTTATTTAATTCCTTTAGTAAATAATTTAATTATCATTAATATTAATTTATTAATGAAAATTATCACAAAATATTAAAAGTCATTAAAAATAACTTAAAATATTTTCTTATATCATAATATAATTTTAAATGATTTTTTAAATATTAAAATCATTTTTAAATAATTTATTTAATATTATAATTAAATAAATTAAATACTTTTAATATTCCAAAAATATTAAATAATTATGAAATATATTTAAAATAATTAAAAACTAATTTTTTGAATTTAAAATAATTTTTAATAATTTATTTTGTATTTTTTAATAATTAAAAACTATTTTTTTTCTATTTATTAATTAATTTCTGAAAAAATAAATAATATCTGTCGCTAAAGACCACATATAGTGACAAAACTGTCGCTATAGGTGTTCTTCATGTTCTTCATGCAAAACCCAGAAATCAAGTTAGTAACCGAGTTGGTATGTTTGACCACGAATCTTTCATCACACAAAGTGTTTCTGGACTAACTGTGAACAAGATCTTGTAGTACTAGTGCACGTATACATGACACAACAACAAAAATAATCATAACACCTATAACCAAGGAGATCTAAGCCTCCAAAAGTGTTGTTAGAGGTTGTTCTTCATTTCTGGGTTACCCAGAAATGAAGAACAGTTCGAGCATACACTTTTGGGCTTCCACAACTTGAAATCCGTGCAATCTTTTAGTGATTTAAGAGTCCTAAATTGTAGCTAGCATGCAAGAGAGTAGATCTATTACATAAAATCATAACAACAACATTAAAACCGTGAGATCAAATTTGGTCAAACTATGTCAGTCGTCATGTTCTTACGTTTTCTAGGTTACCCAGAAAACAGAAAACATGATCGGCTTCACTAGTTTGATCGCCTAGAAATTTCAACCTATTTACTATATATGTGATATTAAGGCATGAGAATATAGTACAAGCAACATAGTATAACTTAGATACATCCATAAACACAGATCAACAATAACATGACAGATCTGAACGCTTAAAAAACTTGTCAGAGGCGGTTCTTGGCTTTCTGGGCTGCCCATAAAATGTTCGGTCAATGCTGGTCAACGACCTTTGATCGTTAATAGCAACAAATCTAGACATCAAATGACTTCTATTCTTTTTGTAAATTAAAGACCACATTACAGGCTACCAATATAAACCATCAAAACACAAAAAGAATAAACAGGCTGAGCTTTAAAGCCTCTGACATTTGATGTCAGACCACAAAATAATTTTTTTTCCATATTTTGCAAATCTTCAAATTCGAGCCTCTAGATGTTATGGAGCTAACATCTAGCAACCCAGATCATCCTTAGACACTACTAACAACATATTCTAACACTTAAACATAACATCTATCAACAAATTTTTGGACAAAAATTCTAGAGTTTGTTTATACCTTTAAATGAGCAATTCTTGATTCTATGTTTCTGATTTGGTTATGATAAACGTGGGGCTTCAATATATGACTGATATACTATAATTTTTCGTTGGTTTTAGAGAGAAAGGCTCAAGGATGAGAGTTGGGTAAAAATGGCTAATAAATGAATTTCTCTCTCCTTCAATCTATAAATAGACCAACAAGGTGCATGAATTAGCTAAGCTAGAGGTTGTTGCTGTCAATTATGAGCATGTGGAGTTGTTAGGGTTAGTAACCAACTCACCACAATTGTCAAAACCTAGTCTAGCATTTAATAATTCAATTAGGGGCACAATGGTCTTTTGATAAATCATTTAATGGCAAAATTGGAACTTGTCAAACCCTTAGGATTTAACCCTAAGGTTTAGCACAAATGGTAAGATTTAGCAATTAAGGTTTGCACAAAAAAATAAAATTAAATAAAAATTAAATAACTTTTAGTTTCTAAAATTTTGAAATTTGGGTTTTCTAATTATGATTAATTTTCTAATTACGCTATACAGGAACATTAGGGTTTAATATCATATAATTATCATTAACATTGCTAAAATAACAATTAGGGTTTATGATTTTGATAATTAGGATTACCGATTTATAATTAGGTTTTTTCTAATTATCAAATTAGGGTTTAAAATTTTAAGGTTTCCAAAATTAGCAATTGAAATTATAAAACTTGCTAATTAATCACATTAACACAATTACAACCAATCTCGAACTCTAATTTAAATTTTAAATTAGGGTTCCGCATTTCTAAAAATTATTTAGGATTTCTAGATTATAATTAGGGTTTACCTAATTAATCAAATCATTATAAAATAGACATCATAAAACATATAACACCGTTATAACAGTCTTAAACTCACAGTTGATTTTTAAATTAGGGTTTCCCCCAGTAAAATTAAGGTTTAACCAATTAATATTAGGGTTTTGAAATTAAACACCATAATTGACCAATCATCATCAATACGTACATACAGTACATATTTATAACACTGAAAAATCAAAATATAATTAATATTATATTATTATTCTCATACCTTGACAGACAATAATCTAAAATTAGGGTTTGGATTCCATATCTGATTTATTCTTCCTATTTAACCTTAATAATTAAGGTAAAATAATTAACTTAATAGCCTGTACTAAAATTCATATAATAAAATAATTATTATAATTATTCTAAAAATCACTTCATATATTATTTAAATAATATATGATTATACTTTGATGGAAAATAATTAATAAAAATATTTCTGCTATAAAATTAGTTATTATAAGAATGTACTTTATAATAATCAATAATTCTAAAATAAAATTATTTGTAAATATTTATGTAATAAATATATTTTTATTTACCACATAAATACACATACACATTATCTTGTACAAATCCTCATCCTTAAATAAAAAAAAATTTATACGCAAAATTTCTTTTTTATTTATGTAGAAAATATCGGGTTGTTACATTCACCCTCCCTTATAAAGATTCCGTCCCCGGAATCACCGTTTTAAAACCTATACATACAAGGGTACATAGCATACACAATCATCGCAAATAGATCTCGATCAACTTTGATCGAACTGATCTTTAACTGTTCACATAAAGCTTGTCTTTCTGATTAAACGGAAATTTAATTTCTAAAAGAACTCAAATTCCTCCTCAAAATTTCTTTATAAAATAATTTACTATATATAGGAAAATCATGCATAAGAAAATAAAAGGCATACGAATAATACTTGGAGTTCCAGTGCCAGCTGCTGCTGTATCCTGAACTGTCATGTTGTAGACCCTCGCAGTTGATTTTGTTGGCTTGCTTGGCGAAGTCGGTCCGGTGATTGCTGAATGCCCGCTGCCTGTGCCAGTGTTCACACTACCTGCCTCCACCCTCCTCTTCGGACAATCTTTCACCCTGTGCTCTATCGATCCGCACAGAAAACATCCACTATTCATCCTAGGGTTGGGACAGTTGGGAGAGATATGGCCCTCCTGCCCACACTTGTAGCACACGAACTTTCCCTTCAAACATTCTACTGAGTGGTTCTTTCCACAAGTCTTGCACTGCACCGCTGGCTTCTTTACACCTTCTTGCTTTATCTGTACACTTCCAAAACTGCTTCCCTTCCTCTTGCTACTACCACCCCTATTCCCACTATTAATTTCTACTTTCCCAGCTCCTTCTACCTTGCCTTTGTTGTGACAACCCCAAAATAGGTTCATTCCATCCAACCTATTCTGAATCGCTAAATACATGGTACAAAAAATAACTGTAACTTTATTACAACAATTGTCGTACAAAATACAACAACACATATGTTGTGAGTTTGGATACAAATATATACCAAATGTGACTCATGTTCCAACCATGGACATCACCTCACAATGACACCTTACATAAAGGTATAGTCAAAAACTGTTTTAGAAATTAGAATCTTTGAAAAGTACTCAAGGAAACCTTCGTACATGGGAGGCCACACGTCTAGGTTATGATAGATATCATATGGTCACAGAATTATCCTTGGTTGACCCAATAGACCCCAAAGAAAAACGAGAAGATTACTATCATATTCTTCCCAATGGTGAGTCTTCTCTTGACTTATCATTATCTCCACTGTCTTTAATCGTGAATTATACTTCAAACAAACACCAAGATTATATAGGTAGTGCCCATAGATATACTCAGCAAGTGGATGAGTACAACCCTGTCTTATGATGACACGAGGTTGTATGTCATTAGACATCTTGTATGATAGTGACAAAACACCCTTCCAACGTTGGGTTCGCCTCACCCTATTTTCTTCACCAAATATAACTACTAAATGATGACCACTGTTCTATTCCCTTGTTACCCCTACTCGACCCAGCTACACTCGTATTACCTGAAAGGAATTGTGAAGCAAAAGGGTGAGCACAACTAGCTCAATAAAGAATATCATGACTAAAGATAATTAAATTATCAATAGCCTTCATCAATAATAAATCAGAGATTTAGAACATATGGTAAATGATAAAAATTTCAACCATAGTTGCAGCGGAACGAGCAATCCATTAGAAGAGTCAAATAGACTATAAAGTCTATTATCTTCTCCATGTTAAAAATCCACCAACAATGTTTTATCCATGTAACATCAATCAACAGTTCTGGTCCACAATCATATAAATAACTCATAATCATAATTATGATTCTAAATTTTTCTTCGCACCCACGACGAAGAATATTTTCATCACCTGTCTTTACCTAAAACATCAAAGATCATGGTTATACCAAATCACAGTTCCTATTCATAATCATATTAATAAATCCATCTTTGCACTACGGCCAAAGATATTCAACAACAGTTCATCTTTGCACTACAAGCCAAAGATATTCATCAACAGACCATCTTTGAACTACAGGCCAAAGATATTCAACAACAGTTCATCTTTGCACTACGGGCCAAAGATATTCATCAACAATTCATATTTGCACTACAGGCCAAATATATTCATATCTCAAAGAAATATATAATCATTTCAGAATTTATATAAACAATAATTATAACCATGTTGATCAATTCACCTTTGCACTTAAGCTTAAGATATTCAATTATAAATTTAATGGTCATGATCATACCAGTCACAATTCAACTTTGCACTACAGGCCAAAGAGAACCCTAGTCATGATCATACCAATAATCTACCCATCTTTACACTCCAGTGAAAGAGAATTTCAACATCAGGGTTATAAAAATGTTATATATGATAATAAAAATAATATGATTAACATATAGTTTTAATCTCAAGAGTAATATTCGTAACTCATGAATAGTAAATCGTGAATAGTAACTCATGAATAGTAACTCCGACACAAAAGATAAAAATTCCACAATAAAATCCATACCAATATTTCGGTATAATGATATTGAAAGAATAACATTTCTTAAATTTATAAACAATTTATTTTAATTGTTTACACTTTACTAAAATAATGTATTTAATCATTCTAAAATGTCAAACTCATAAGATTTCATCACCAATAACCAAAACCCTCATAAAAAATCTGCATATACCTCATATAGGATTCTCAAGTCATAAAATCCTATTTTCCAATTTTCTTACTTCACAAAACATATTTAATTCATTTACTCATAACTAGACCATTTTCATGAAAAATACCAAATCAGTTCCAAAAATATTTCTTTTCTGGGATTTAGCATAATATAGTCCCATAGTGAACATATATTTTTCTCAGAATTTTTAAAAGTAATTTACTATTTTTCATATGGCCAAAACAGCCGAATATTTAGACATTTATCAAAAATTGTACTTTTGTCCAAAAATTCTAAAATTTACAGAGTATACTTCTATCATATACATGTACTCCAATAAAAATTTCATCAATTTTAGAGTTAACCACAAGGAATTATAAGCGGTTACTTTTAAAATAGTCTTTTCTCATAAAATTCATAACTCTCAATCTATACATCCAAAAATCACCATTTTTGGACACAATCAAGAAAACTCATCAAAACATCATTTTAAATTTTTCCAAAACTTTTGAAGGTCAGAAAAATTACGAAATTAAAAAATATAACAACCCTTAAAATCCCTTACTATCCCTTACCTTAAAAATGCAGTATTTCTGACTGGAATGCAAAGCCGAAGGAAACTTGCAATGAATAGCAACTCTCAAAGTATCTAAATACTCACAAAATATACTTCATAATATAGAGAGAGAAAGAGAGAAAGCTTATGTTTCTGGTGTAATTTTCAATTCTAACTTAACCCTCTATTTATAGGAAAATGTTAGCACGCCGAAGCATACTTAACCTGCAACCTGATGGCTTTACCTGCTACTATTCTCACCCACCACATTTGAATAAAAATCTCAGCACATTTCTTCACCAACCAAGAGTGGAGCCCATCAATTCTAGAATTTTCCACCAAAATGATAAACTCCGAAAATTCAACAATTTCTGAACCAGTCATCTCGTAAAATTCATAATAAATCATACGTTCATTTTTAACGGTTCAAAATTTGTGGACATATACTCAACTTTTATATGTATAACATATCCAAAAATTTACCACGATCCAATGGTCGGATTAAAAATTATAACTCCTGCAAAATATCTCAAAATCCTAATTTTTAATACCTCCATTCCGACAAAAATACTGATAAAAACCTCAACATTAATTCCTTCATTTTTAGCCACAAAAATATATCGCTCATTTATATCCACATAAAATAAATATTTCCTTATCATATGAATCAATAATTAATTATTCACAAATAATATTACAGAATCACATTTATGACAACCAGGCCGTTCCCAGGAAAGAGGGGGCTTTCCAATAAGGATTTCTCCTTACTAGCGCGCAATTAGATGACAAAAACCTCTCCTTAGACATAATTTTCTAGACATTGTCAATAATGCTATCTAATAATATTATTCTAAATAATATAAATTATTGATATGATAATGGAAAATACTGTGCATCAACAATTATTGAAACAACAATAATATAAAATATCAACGCAACAATAACTGAATCAATAAAATAAAATATTGAACAGTAATTACTGTAACAATTATTGAGTAGTGCCTTCCTTCGTAAGAATCAATAATTCAAAAATACTGTGCAATCAGTGTGCTACTGTGTAACAACGCGTATTACTGTATTTTAACCACCGGGTATTCCAACAGTATTAACGGTAACAACTACGCCGTTAATTATAAAACTCAATTTTTGTCGTTATCTTCATCCGACAGTTATTCGTTATGGGGCCCACAAATAGCTGTGCCGTCGTACGAATATTCCCCGACAGAAAGAATATTTCACGACCAAACGAATATTTCCCGACAACAATGATTATTTTATAACCACTTGCTTATTTTGAAAAAATTCATATATCACCTTTAACTTTAACTTTTTATCAATTTAACCATTTACTGAATCGTAATTATAAGAAAAATTGAATACTTTTATTTCATAAATTTCGGGGTCTTACATTTGTTCTTTCTCTCCTTGTTGTATAGGCTCATGGCCTCACTTCCCTCCTTAGCTATGATCGCCTTCTCCATGAGTGCTGCAAATGTAGGAATCTGCAATACCACCACCTTGTTGTAGAGCCAGGGTTTCAATCCTAGCTCAAACCTTCTCGCTTTCCTAGCCTCCATATCGACTTGATGCGGGGCAAACCTAGCTAACTCATTGAATTTCGCGGCGTATTCTGACACCGTCATGTTTTCCTGCTTTAATTCTAAAAATTTCACCTCCATCCTCGCCTGCATACTAGGTGAAAAATAATTTTCAAAAAATAGTGTTTTGAACCTATCCCATGTAACTACACCTTCTCCTGGCCTTGCCTGATTCGCTTCCCACCAAAAGTTTGCCTCACCCTTCATCATGTAGGTGGCAAAAGCGGTCTTTTGCCCCTCAGCTACCCTAGCTATCACGAATGCCTTCTCAATCTCTTTAACCCAAGTTTGGGCTTCAACAGGGTCAGTTGTACCTTTGAATTCCGGCGGTGCTACAGCCTTAAAGTCTTTGAAGTTTGCCAAGCGGTTGTCTGGCTGGTTCCCTGCGATTGGAAATCCTTGTTGCATAGCCTGAGCTATCATGTTCGCAAATTGCTGCATTGGGTCTGTAATAACCCGATATTTTCTATAAAAATAAATAAGGAATTTTTGAATATAAATTTTTTTTAGAATAAGTGTCAAGTAATGTGTACGATAAATATAAATATATTTATTACTTGAAAAATTAGAAATAATTTTAGAATTATTAATTACTACAAATTATATTCTTATGGTAATTAATTTCTATAAGCAGAAATGTTTTTATTAATTATTTTCCATTAAAACATGATTGTATATTATTTAAATAATATATGAAGAGACAATTATAATTATGATAATAAATATTTTATTATATGAATCTTTTCAGAATATTTAAGTTAATTATTTTAACTTGATTATTGATGTTGTATACGATGGATAAGTCAGTTATGGAATCCAAACCCTAAATTGAATTTTTATCAAGAGATGAGAATAATAATATAATATTATATATATTTTGAATTTTCAGTGCTATATATATGTACTGTATATGTGTGGACAAATAATGATTGGTTAATTATGGTAAATTTATATCATGACCCTTATATCGTATTTTTAAGCCTTAATTGTTAAACTCAGTTGTGAGTTTAAGACTGAGTAGAAATTGCGTTATATGAATTTTATTGTGTATATTAGAATTTCCGTAATTAGGAGAAACCCTAATTATTATTTAAATAACCCTAATTGGTTGAAATTAGAAATCGTAATTAATGTGTTAGTAAAATATATAGACAATTAGGAATCCCTAATGGTTAATTAGGAAACCCTAATTGTTAATATTAAGAAACCCTATTTTTCTAATTAAAAACCCTAATTTTAATTTATTGTGTTTAATTAAAATGTTATTGTACAATTATTTTAAATTGTCAAACCCTAGGAATTATTTGGGTAATTTTAAGATTTGCAATCTAGTGATTAAACCCTAGATTTAATCACCTTGGACAAGAATGCCCTTGAAATTACAAGTAAAATTACTATTTTACCCTTTTTGTCCCATTAATGAATTATTAGTGTATTATTGCTAGCAATCTTGCAAAATCTGGCCCTCTAACTTTATTCTAGAATTCACATATGGCACTATAACATTACCCATCAATGATAAGCTATTACAAGCACATGGAATCATTTCATTTCATTATTTAAGAGAGAGAAAAGTGTACATTATTGCCCATTTATACAACCAATGCTCAACAAACCCTCTCTCTATCCTCACCCACGAAAATACATAGTATATCAGTCCCAAAAGACAGCCCCACGATCAACAACAACAAATCAGAAACATGGAATCAAGAATTAGTTCTTAAAGGTATAAAACTAATTTTACAATTTGATCTTGTATGCTAAGTTGGATTTGGTGTTTTTATGTTTAATTTTGTTGAATAAGGTGTTAATAGATGATCTGGGTTAGTATCTTATAGACCCATAACATCTAAGTACTCAATTTGATGATTTTTAAAAAATCTGGAAAAAGTTATTTTTGTGTTCTGACATCAAATGTCAGGGCCTTTAGATCCGTGTCTATTAGGTGTTTTATGTGTTTTATGTTTTGGATATCTTCTATGATATGTGGTCTTTACTCTGCAACTTGAATCAAGCCTAGATCATGTATATATAAAAAGTTATTAATGGTCAAAGTACATTGACCGATCATGAAGCTGATTCTGGAAAACCCAGAAAATCTCCAGTTTCCAGAATTTTTTGACAAGCAAATGTCAGTTGCTTCAGATATTACCCTGTTCATGTTTTGTAATGTTTTAAGTTTTGTGTCGATAGTCTAGTATGTTATCTTTAATCTGGAACAATAATCATAGCAATTGGGTAGACAGATTTCATTTTATTCACGATCAAAACCTGTTGACCGGGCATGACCGGACTAAATTCTGGGTAACCCAGAAATGGTTACCAGCGTCTGATAAGAGTTTTGGAGGCCCAGATCTGACTGATTTAATTTTTTTTTGATGTTGTTGTTATATGAATTTTGTAGCCTGATAGTTAGAGTATAAATTTCTGTCTTTATGTCACTTATAAGTTATATATATTGGATTTTATGGACGGTCAAAGTGACTAAAAATGATCACGATTTCATTTCTGGAAATTCCAGAAAATATGAAGAACACGGCTTCTGACAGCCATTGACCGAGCTAGATCTTGTAAATCTGTTGATGATAAACTTATCTGTTGTTGTAGTGTTGTTCCCTGACACGAGTAATACATATTTAAACCTTGAAACCACATGAACGATGATCACGACATGGATAAAAGTTAGCTAGAAAAGCACCACTCGGACTGCCTGGGTTTCTGGGATTTTGCAGAAAACCCAGAATCGTTCTGACAGTATTTTTGGGGACACAGATCTTTAAATTATGTTATTGTTTGACAAAGTTGATACTTTATAACTGTAGTATTACATGTGAAATACTATATAAAATCTTAATTTAGCCCAGAAATTTATCATATTGTAATTTAAATCTGGTCAAACTTAGTATGTTGGTAACCGAAGCTGTCAGAGTCCTTGGGCTCAAGAACACCTAAGGCGACGCTTTTCTGTCGCCATAGGCTTTAGCGACAGACTTTATTAATTTTAATTTCTGTATTTTCTGAAAATTGATTAAAAATAGAGAAAAATTATTTTTAAATTATTAAAAATACAAAATAAATTCTGAAAAATTATTTTAAGGTCTGAAAATTAGTTTTTAATAATTTTTAATATATTTCATAAATATATAGTATTTTTGGAATATAAAAGGTATTTATTTATTTAATTATAATATTAAATAAATTATTTAAAAATGGTTTTAATTCATGAAAAATCATGAAAAATTATATTATGGTATAAGAAAATATTTTAAGTTATTTTCCATGACTTTTAATATTTTGTGGTGAATTTTATTAATTAATTATTATTAATGATATTAAAGTTATTTAATAATTATATTAAATAATTTAGTTTAAAAATGATTTTATTATTTTAAAAATCATTTTAAATGGAAATAAAGTGTTTAAAGATATTTTAAGTTATAAAATATAACTTTTAATATTTAAAAGTTAATTTCATTAATAATTAAATATTAATGATATTTATTTAATGATTTGTAATATAAAGTTTATTTAATATTTATATTAAATAAATAGTTTAAAAATGGTTTTATTTACTTAAAAATCATTTAAAAAGGATATTAAGGATTTAAAAATATTTTAAGTTATAATTAATGACTTTTAATATTTTGATAGATAATGCATTAATATTTTATTATTAATGGTAAGTATTTAAAAATGATTTTAATTGTTTTTAAATCATTTAAGGGTAATATAAATGTTTTAAAAATAGTTTGAGTTATTATAAATAACTTTTATATTTTGGCAATGGTTTTATTAATAATTTGATATTAATTGAATATTAATGATAATAGAATTGTTTAATGTTTAAATCATTTAATAATGATTCCGATATTTGAAAATTCATGATAAATTATAATAAGTGTTTAAAAATTATTTTAAGTCATTTAAAAATAATATGACTGATACTTACAGATATTGAGATACAAAATAGAGTCTTAGACTCGATAATTACCCGATAAGGCTGTCGGTACACCGAAATATTTTAGAAATTGATCTAGACTTAGATATTTTGACTGTATTACTGATTGTTTGTGATTCAATGACTATGGAATATGTGTGGCAAGGTGATTAGGTTATGTGCTGACTGTAATAGACAGTACTATGTGTTATGATATATTGTTCTAATCGAACGAATGATCTGATTAATGATAGGTCGTGATAAAAGAGATAGAACTAAGTTGAGAATTGTAAGCAGCAGATCAGGCAAGTATCCTACCTTTGCATTTTCTTTATGCAATGGACATGAGTAAGAATGTTTCAGAATTATATTATTACTGTACAAATGATTATATTATAAACGCTCATTGATTATCAACATGTTAGTCCAGATATATATATTCTGTTCGTTAATTGCTATGAATGGTTATACAAGTGTTCCCACTTGGATAATCATGATATTTATTCACATGTTGATACACCTTTGTCAATTACCCGTATATGTATATGTTGACGTATAGATTATTGTTGATTAAGATAAAAACCTTTTGGTTTGGAACCATGACAAGTATGAACATCCCTTATATGGAAAAACTTTTTTATGCGCCCAAGGCGGACAGAGTGAACGATAACATCGTTCTTGTAATGTAGTGTTGATCAATACAGGGTACAACGGGCTGATCACCCTCCGTGCCCGTAAGTTATGACGGTTTGCGGATGAAGTTCTGCTAAACCTTTTCGAAAATGAAAAGAATGTTCATAGTATGTTACTTAAACCCCATTTATGGTCAGTACATAGTTTTCAAAAATTTGAAAGAGGGTTGTTATGTTATTATTATCGGTTCAGATTACTTCACAACTATTGATTCGTTGTAGAAGGGTTATGTAAAGAAAATATTTAAATTCTTTTAGCTTATATATATAATTGCTATTACTTGCTGGACACTCAAATGCTCACTCTTGCTTAAATTAAATATTTTCAGTTATGTATGATCAACCTGAAAGCTCGTGCAGAAACAAAGGAAAATGAAAGCTAACTGAATAAGATTTATGGTAGTTGCTGTAATAATTTATATTATTAAGACAATGATATATATATATATATATATATATATATATATAAATAATATCATGTATTGTATGGAATGTACTTTAAGGTCTCGTACCTGGGGAGATAAACTCTGATAATTATGTAAATTAAGTTGTTATTCATATTATTATTATTATTATTCGTAGAATTCCACTCATAGAAATGGTATCGTGAAGCACCGAGTTCGGGTTTCAAGTACCCGAATTTGGGGGCGTCACAGGGTCTGCTTGTTGCTGTCCTTCTACGTTGTTGACAGATTCTTCTGCCTTTTGATTTCGAGTTCAACGTCTTGGTGGCATTATCTGATTAAATAAAATCATAAATTTAACTTACATTCTAAACCTTATCATATAAGTTTAATATTCTAAACTTGTTTTATTTCTCAAATTTAGATTCATATTCATTTAACGAATATTTTACAAAACATAGCACATACTGCTTTAAACATCATTCATCCCTTTGTGACTATAAAAGTCGGGATTTACAGACTTGACCAATACAAAAGTTTTAGAATATTACATTACACAGACATACTAAGCACACATATTAAACACACCTACATTACAACAGAATCAATACTACTTATTTATTACACCTCTTCCTTGGATAACCTTTCGCTCGATGACCTTCCATCCCACAAATAAAACATGCTCCTAGTTTAAAGTCGGGACAATTATGTGAGGTATGTCCCTCATGTTCGTAAATGTAACATATTCTTTTCCCTTTCTTCTTATCAGGTTTTCCTAAGTCATGGTCTTCTATCTTTCTTTTTCCCTTCTTGTCCGGAGCTGCACACAAAGTGTTACTTGTGGCTCCCATCTGATCAATTTGGATTTTAAGCTTATCTTGTTCTTCCATTATTATATAAGTTATCTTTTATTTAAGCAATGATGAGCATTTGAGTGCCCAACAAGTAATAACAATATATATATATATATATATATATATATATATATATATATATATATATATATAAGCTGAAAGGATTTAAATGTTTTTTTTATACCATCCTTCTACAACGATTCAATAGTTGTGAAGTAATCTGTATCAATGATAATAATATATCAATTCTATACCAAAATTTTGAAACTACGTAATGACTATCAATAGGGTTTAGGTGAGATGCCATGAACATTGTTTTCATTTTTAAAAAGGTTAAACAGAAATTCATCTGCAAATCGTCATAACTTACGGGCACGGGGGGGTGATCAGCCCGTTGTACCCTGCATTAATCAATACTACATGCAAGAACGAGGGTATCGTTCACTCTGTCCGCCTTGGACGCATAAAAGTTTTCCCGTGTAGGGATGTTCATACTTGTCTGGGTTTCAAATCAAAGGTTTTATCTTGTTCAACAATAATCTATAATTCAACATATATATAAACGGGTAATTGACAAAGGTGTATCAACATATAATTAAATACAATGATTATCCAAGTGGGGACACTTGTTTAACCATTTCTAGAAATTAACGAACATAATATATATATCTGAGTTTCCATATACTAACATGTTGATAATCAATGAGCTTATATAATAAAAGGTTAATAATCTGTACAGTAATAATATAATTTAGAAACATTCTTACTCATGTCCATTGCATAAAGAAAATACAAATGTTAGATACTTGCCTGAAGCGCTGCTTACAACTTGTAATTTAGATATATCGCTTATCTCACGACCAATCATTAATAAGATCGTTTGTTCTATTAGAACAACATACTATAACACATAACACTGCTTATTGCAGTCAACACATACCCTAATCACATTGACACATATGTTTAATAACCATTGAATCACAAATAATCACATATCTAATCATATTATCTAAGTCCAGATCAATTTCTGAAATATGTCGATCTACCGACAGCTTTATCGAGTAATTATCGAGTCTAAGACTCTGTCCTGTAACTCAATATCTATAAATATCTGTCATATTATTTTTAAATGACTTAATATAATTTTAAAACATTTATTATAATTTATCATGAATTTTCAAACATCGGAATCATATTTAAAATGATTTAAATACTAATCAACTCTATTATCATTAATATTTAATTAATATTAAATTATTAATGAAATCATTTCCAAAATATTAAAGTTATTTATAATAACTCAAAATACTTTTAAAGTATTAATATTACCCTTAAATAATTTTTAAAACATTTAAAATCATTTTTAAATAATTATCATTAATATTAAAGTATTAATATTTTATTATCAAAATATTAAAAGTCATTAATTATAACTTAAAATATTTTTATTTCATTTATATCCCTTTTAAATGATTTTTAAATTAATAAAACTATTTATAAACTATTTATTTAATATAATTATTAAATAAATATCATTAATAATAACTTAATAATCATTAATATTTAATTATCAATGAAATTATTCTCTAAATATTAAAAGTTATGTTTTATAACTTAAAATATCTTTAAACACTTTATTTCCATTTAAAATGATTATAATAATATAAAAAACATTTTTAAACTAAATTATTTAATATAATTATTAAATAACTTTAATATCATTAATAATAATTAATTAATGAAATTTACCTTTAAATATTAAAAGTTATATTTTATAACTTAAAATATTTTTAAATACCTTATTATTATTTAAAATAATTTTTAATATAATAAAATCATTTTTAATTTATTTATTTAATTTCTTTAGTAAATAACTTAATTATCATTAATATTAATTTATTAATAAAAATTATCACAGAATATTAAAAGTCGTTAAAAATAACTTAAAATATTTTCTTATATCATAATATAATTTTAAATAATTTTTTAAATATTAAAATTATTTTTAAATAATTTATTTAATATTATAATTAAATAAATTAAATACTTTTAATATTCCAAAAATATTAAATAATTATGAAATATATTTAAAATAATTAAAAACTAATTTTTTGAATTTAAAATAATTTTTAATAATTTATTTTGTATTTTTTAATAATTAAAAACTATTTTTTTTCTATTTATTAATTAATTTCTGGAAAAATAAATAATATCTGTCGCTAAAGACCACCTATAGTGACAAAACTGTCGCTATAGGTGTTCTTCATGCAAAACGCAGAAATCAAGTCAGTAACCGAGTTGGTATGTTTGACCACGAATCTTTCATCACACAAAGTGTTTCTGGACTAACTATGAACTAGATCTTGTAGTACTAGTGCACGTATACATGACACAACAACAAAAATAATCATAACACCTATATCCAAGGAGATCTGAGCCTCCAAAAGTGTTGTCAGAGGCTGTTCTTCATTTCTGGGTAACAGTTCGAGCTTACACTTTTGGGCTTCCACAACTTGAAATCCGTGCAATCTTTTAGTGATTTAAGAGTCCTAGATTGTAGCTAGCATGCAAGAGAGTAGATCTATTATATAAAATCATAACAACAACATCAAAATCGCGAGATGAAATCTGGTCAAACTATGTCAGTCGTCATGTTCTTACGTTTTCTGGGTTACCCAGAAAACAGAAAACATGATCGGCTTCACTAGTTTGACCGGCCAGAAATTTCAACCTATTTACTATATATGTGATATTAAGGCATGAGAATATAGTACAAGCAACATAGTATAACTTAGATACATCCATAAACACAGATCAACAATAACATGACAGATCTGAACGCTTAAAAAAGTTGTCAGAGGCGATTCTTGGCTTTCTGGGCTGCCCAGAAAATGCCCGGTCAATGCCGGTCAACGGCCTTTGACCGTTAATAACAACAAATCTGGACATCAAATGACTTCTATTCTTTTTGTAAATTAAAGACCACATTACAGGCTACCAGTATAAACCATCAAAACACTAAAAGCATAAACAGGCTGAGATTTAAAGCCTCTGACATTTGATGTCAGACCACAAAATAAATTTTTTTCCAGATTTTGCAAATCTTCAAATCCGAGCCTCTAGATGTTATGGATCTAACATCTAGCAACCCAGATCATCCTTAGACACTACTAACAACATATTCTAACACTTAAACATAACATCTATCAACAGATTTTTGGACAGAAATTTTAGAGTTTGTTTATACCTTTAAATGAGTAATTCTTGATTCTATGTTTCTGATTTGGTTATGATAAATGTGGGGCTTCAATATATGACTGATATACTATAGTTTTTCGTTGGCTTTAGAGAGAGAGGCTCAAGGATGAGAGTTGGGTAAAAATGGCTAACAAATGAATTTCTCTCTCCTTCAATCTATAAATAAACCAACAAGGTGCATGAATTGGCTAAGCTAGAGGCTTGTTGCTGTCAATTATGAGCATGTGGAGTTGTTAGGGTTAGTAACCAACTCACCACAATTGTTAAAACCTAGTCTAGCATTTAATAATTCAATTAGGGGCACAATGGTCTTTTGATAAATCATTTAATGGCAAAATTGGAACTTGTTAAACCCTTAGGGTTTAACCCTAAGGTTTAGCACAAATGGTAGGATTTAGCAATTAGGGTTTGCACAAAAAAATAAAATTAAATAAAAATTAAATAACTTTTAGTTTCTAAAATTTTGAAATTTGGGTTTTCTAATTATGATTAATTTTCTAAGTACGCTATACAGGAACATTAGGGTTTAATATCATATAATTATCATCAACATTGCTAAAATAGCAATTAGGGTTTATGATTTTGATAATTAGGATTACCAATTTATAATTAGGTTTTTTCTAATTATCAAATTAGGGTTTAAAATTTTAGGGTTTCCAAAATTAGCAATTGAAATTATAAAACTTGCTAATTAATCACAATAACACAATTACAACCAATCTCGAACTCTAATTTAAATTTTAAATTAGGGTTCCTCATTTCCAAAAATTATTTAGGATTTCTAGATTATAATTAGGGTTTATCTAATTAATCAAATCATTATAAAATACACATCATAAAATATATAACACCGTTATAACAGTCTTAAACTCACAGTTGATTTTCAAATTAGGGTTTTCCCCAGTAAAATTAGGATTTAACCAATTAATATTAGGGTTTTGAAATTAAACATCATAATTGACCAATCATCATCAATACGTACATACAGTACATATTTATAACACTGAAAAATCAAAATATAATTAATATTATATTATTATTCTCATACCTTGATAATAATCTAAAATTAGGGTTTGGATTCCATATCTGATTTATTCTTCCTATTTAACCTTAATAATTAAGATAAAATAATTAACTTAATAGCGTGTACTAAAATTCATATAATAAAATAATTATTATAATTATTCTAAAAATCACTTCATATATTATTTAAATAATATATGATTATATTTTTATGAAAAATAATTAATAAAAATATTTCTACTATAAAATTAATTATTATAAGAATGTACTTTATAATAATCAATAATGTTAAAATAAAATTATTTGTAAATATTTATGTAATAAATATATTTTTATTTGCCACATAAATACACATACACATTATCTTGTACAAATCCTCATCCTTAAATTAAAAAAAATTTATACGCAAAATTTCTTATTTATTTATGTAGAAAATATCCGGTTACACAGGATGTGTATGAAAAAGGTATAGGAATGAAAGTATTTCAAAATGAAAGTAACTGATGTTTTAAGATGATAGGAATCGAGACTATTTCTATTATTCAAGCTGCTTCATAACCTTTGTCCGGTTATCAAAGTTCTAAAGAAATGTTTGAATTCTGAAAGTTGTTTGTACAAATGTTATGACTTGCTGGGCAATTGAATGCTCACACTTGCTTTAAATGAAAAATATTTTCAGCGAACGAGGTTAGAAGAACTTAAGAATCCCGTAAAGATTAAGCTGACGGTATCCAGAGGAAGTGTCATTCAGAATGTGAATGTGCGAGAAGATCAAATGAAGACTTGTAATGTAGAATGATAAAACTGAACTATAGACTAGTTAATGAACTATTATGTATCCTTGGTGGCGGATAAAAGTCATTCTTGTACGATGAAATGAATAATGTATTTATTATTATTTGCAATGAAAATGGTTATAAGGTTTCCAAAACCTGGGATTGAAAGTGTATGTCGTTATATTTCAGTATATAATGATGTATGTTGGATGAATGATGTACTCGTGACGTACGGAATCCGGGTGTGAAGATAGACCGAATTTCTGGGCGTTACAAGTTGGTATCAGAGCTTATAGGTTATAAACCTTAGGTAGGAGTACCTAAGACTATAATCGTAGAGCGAAGGATAATAAGATCACCACGTGATCATAGTGAATCGTAGTAACAGATGAGCTGTTAAACGATGAATGATTTATAGCAAATGCTATATATGAATAGTACTACGAAGTAGTTCATGAAGAAGAACTCAAATTGAGTTGTAAAGGTTAGCATATAAATTAAAGAAAATTCGTATTAAGTAGAGTGAAAGTAAGAAGTTTTAGGATTTCAATTAAGGACTCATATCAGCAGCTGAGTTGTATGATTCCTTGTATGGGCAGGAAAATTGTACGTGATTTTAGAACCACTTAGCTTCTTATGCAATATAGTTGTTAAGTTGAACAATTATTTGTATGGGCGGAGAATTGTCCCTGGTGTAACAACCGCTTAGCTTCCTATATCGGTCCATAGCCGAGTTGACCAATTTTCTGTATGGGTAGGGAATTGTGTTTGGTTACAATCACTTAGCTTCTGATTGTGATAATCATTGGAATAGTATGTCACACTATCAAGATGTATATGACGAGAAGGTGAATCTTTTCTCATGTATATACTTGATAAGTAGAGAATGTTAAGGTAGGTGCGAGTTCCTGAAACTCATACTTATGGTAAGTTCGTGACTCATAATAATATGGTATGTTTTTGAACGTCTCAGCGAATGGACACCTATGGTCTGACTGGACAGTTCTTAAACTCATATTATTGTGAAAAGTTCCTGAACTCATAATGTGTGGTAAGTTGATGGACTGTATTAAGATATATGAATGTTTAGACTGAAAATGAGTAATTTTTAGTAGACTTAGTATTGAAGGTATTAGAGAAGATTTAAGTACTGTCGCAGTAAGACAATGAAGGAAGATGGAGAATATGATTTTCCAAGTCATCTAGCTATGCTAGATTTCAAACTTTATTGAACTCGTGCTGATATGTACATTTTTAAAAGGAAAGGATTGATTCAACTTTTGGAACCAACGTATTTTAAAAGAGCTATTCTTGGTATGTCTATGCTAATTGCTTCGGCTAGACAGAAATTGATTTGAAATATCAAAATAAATTTTATATCATCAGTGCATTTGATGCAAGGATGGTAAAAAGATGGAGTTATTAATACAATTGAACCTGGTGTTGGATGTGATCTTAGGATCAACAACCCGCTATGGTATGATGTATAATGACGAAGTCCTCAACATACTGTAAAAAGTACGGTATCATGACGTCATAAAATGTTTTGATGTATTGCGAAAAGAATTTAAAGAAGTAGTCGATGTCAATTGAGTTGACTAGACGAATGTTTTACGTTGATATCCAATTTATTGGTATGGTCTAAGCTAATTGTTTTGGCAAAGACAAATGGTATGTCAGGTTATAAGAAAATCAAGCTTTCTTTGAGAACTTGTGCCAAACCAAATTCTTTTGGTGTGGAATCTAATGATTAAGTCTGAGGAAAACATGGAAGAGGTAGTTTACTTTCTTTGTGATTGTAAACTGACCGTTAAAGAAAGGCTTACGACGAAATGCTGTTAAACCTAGTAAGAGTTCATGGTCGATTTGACCACTCAGCAAAAGTGTGAAACGTTTTAAAAGGAAATTTTATATTCCTCGTTATTCCTTTTACTTCATGATTATTGATAGGTTATGGGGGTTAGGAATGATGGAAAGATAAGAACTCCGTTGAAGGAAAGTTGAGAAGAAGGGTAGGCTAAAATTTGGAGGACAAAATTTTGTGAAGAAGGGGAGAATGTGAGAACCCGGGTAAGGGTGTGATTTTAAGAAATTTCGAGGACGGAATTTTTATAAGGGGGAAGTGTAACAACCCGGAGAATCCAGATTGTTCAAAATTCAAGTTTGAAGAATTAGTTATTAATAAAATAAATTTTTATTAATACTATTCTGTGCTATGTATTTATTAATCGTTCTAGAACCTAGGATGATTATAAGTCGGGAGTATTCTGGCTGCGAGCTAGATTGAATGAATAAGAATTTTCAAGACGAAAATAAAATATTTCTGGGAACAAAAATATTTCCGGGGAAAAAGACGAAATAGGCACTATTCATTAGTTTCTGGTCGGAGATTTATTTTGAAATTTTGAGAAATAAATGATTATGTATAATTTTGAGATGTGATGGAAAATTTCAATAATATTTCAGTTATGGTAAAAACGAAGTTTTCGCCTGCGGACTTAAAACCTAAAGGTTAGGAAAAGTAAGTTCCGAGAATTTAATGATCTCGTATAATAATTAGGGTTATTATGCATGAGAAATACGAGTGTAATACTAGTTATTATACGAGTATAGTACGAAAATTATTACGACGTATAATATGAATATCGTACGAACTATATACGAAGAGAATACAAGAATGAGATACGTAGAATACGATTTAGTCTTAAAGGCTAAGTAAGGGATAAGTTAAGTAATAGCTAAATAAACTTAATAGCTAAGTAAAGTGCTTATGCTTAATGGCTAAGTAAAGTGCTTATAAGAAATGAGTAAATAAACTTAAGGACTAAGCAAACTTAAGGGCTAAGTAAACTTAAGGGCTAAGCAAACTTAATGGCTAAGAAGACTTAATGGTTAAGTAAGTGTGGAGGCTAAGTAAACTTGGTGGCTAAGTAAACTTGGTGGCTAAGTTTGGAATAGTAAGGAGGTTAAGGGGGGGGGGCGAAATGACTAAACTACCCCTAACTTTGGTTTTCTATAAATAGGAAGCTCATTTCATTATTTTGGAATTTTGAAAATCCTAAGACACTTGAGAGAGAGAGAGAGAGAGTTCGGATGGGAGGAGGAGAAGGAGGAAAGGCTATCCCGTGTACAAATTTTATCCGACGAGAGAAGATTAAAGAAGAACGGTAACCCGAAACCTAGTCTCTTTTAAAATTTCTTTAAGTTCTATGTTTAAAAACATAACTTAATGAGAATAAGGAGTAAAATATGTTAGTAATGATTTCATATGGTTGAAATCATACGAAAATAAAGAAATAAGAATTAGAAGTTTAGTTTGTAACTTTCTTAAGGAAGTATAAGATTCGTGAGGATTTTGAGCGATACGAATGAATATTATGAATGAGTAGGTGAAATAAGTAAAGAATGATATTCTATAACATTAAATTCCAATAAAAAGTGAAATCGTAATCCAAAATATCGATTAAAATGAATAATGAACGAAGAACACGCGAAGAACACGAAGAACGTTGTTGATAGACAAATTTAAAACCATCGTAGTTTAATTGTTGTTGATGGAAAAGTTTAAGACCATCGCGTATAAGTTAGTTACTTATTGCTTGGTTAGGAACGGTAGAAACGTTCATGAGGAACGTATCGAACTTAACTATAATAAAGTTATGGCGAAATTTTCTTAAAGGACGAACGACAATTAGAAAGTTAGTAAATGAACCTGAACGTGTAGGGTTTCATAAGGAAGTAAGAGAACATAGAAAACGTGAGTCATGGACTCAAGAATGAACGAGTTCCGAGTTTGGATGACCGAATTACGGACTAACTAGCGAAGAACACTAAAAGCATAAAAATGAACGAAGGGTGAAGATCAAGCCAATCGAATGGCACGTTAACAAATTTAGAATGAAGTTTTGTCTAACAGGTATTGAAGTATATAAGACAAGGAAGAGAATGGCTTTGGAACGACCTCGTTCCGAGTTATAACGAAGAAGTTATGAGATCGGGAAGTAATCGTCTCAAAATGGATTTAACACTTAGAGAAATTTTCAAGAATTAGGGCTTGGCACCGCGGCTCCAGCCATGCTTTGTTATGTGGCACTGTAGTGCCAGACCGGGGAGCCGAGTACTGTCAACTCACGCTGCGGCGTGAGAGTTAATGAGGAGAGTGGCGCCGCAGCGCCAGTGTAGAGAAAAAACCAGAGATGAGCTTTTAACTGCTTAGCTCTTGGGGGAAACGTAAGGGATGATAAAGAATATAATGTCCAATTAATGTAACACTTAGTCAAGTGAATTATACCTATAGTAAGGGTTGAACGTGAATATTAAACAAGGTTAACAGACAAAGATTTTAGGTACGAGCTACGGAATCGATATCCGGGGACTGTAGTCGCGATGAACGAACGTGAGGGATTGCTATGATTGTGATTCCTTAGACGTTGAGTGATGAGGGTAATGAATAACATTTTGATGTTATGTCATGATAATAGGAGATAAGTGTGAAGCGTATAGACGATGTGAACGCAATGTTATTGCGATGGACGATCGGTCTTAGCATACAATGATTAGTATGGCTTCGATACTAAGAACGAATAATGAACATGGAGTTCATGTAAGGGATAACGAAAGTATTAAATAAGATTATTAAAAACCGAATGTGAGTCGGATAAAGAATGAATCCTGAGGTATGACATTTAGTTGCCAGAAAGCCGTAAAGAATAAGAAATTAATTTAACGAACATTAAGGTTAATGGTTCGGATAAGTTACGATAAGTTAGGTTGTGGTACAATCGTAACCTTTGATGGTTGACATATGGGAGCTGGGCTAAACAATTCCTTCAGAGAGCGAAGGTATATACAAAACTGGTAACCGATCTAACTCACTGTGATGGTAGTGTAGATGAGACGGGAACTTGTTTGTTGGTTGTTTGTGGAAAACCACTCAGAGTACCATATGGACTACTAGCAGAGACGCGATGTGTGCTGAGTCCTAGAGAAGTTATAAGAAGAAGATAAGAATATAAATCATTCAAAATGAT
This sequence comes from Panax notoginseng, assembly GCA_016801055.1. NCBI lineage: Eukaryota > Viridiplantae > Streptophyta > Magnoliopsida > Apiales > Araliaceae > Panax > Panax notoginseng. The sequence continues at coordinate 98,260,518 of CM029018.1, forward strand.
GAACGTTTGAGTAAGACATCTCCGTATGTCCTGAAGCCGTAAACTGGTAAAGGAAGTTAGTCGCGTAAACGTATATTGCAAGAACGCGAACCCTAAGAAGTAAAGTTAAGTAAACCAATGCGTAAGTCCAATATATGACTAATTGGTGTTTATGTTTTCTCCTTATGTGCTACATTGGAATTGGATTGAGCAGTTCAGCGTAAGCTGTAGCTGTGCGTAAGGCAAGTTTTCTAACTTCATTCATATTCTAAATGAATGCTAGTTTCTTAAACTTCTCAGATGTCGAACATGAGAAGTCTTGTCTATGTGCATATGTGCGATGTATGTACAAGGTGGTTGTATGTATGAGGACTTGTGCCACAATTTGAACACTTCGGTGTTTCTATGATATGAACTGTTCCGTGATTAAGCTGTTCAATACAAGTATGTTCTGTTTATACATGAACCGTTATTGTTAAGTCTGTGCTAATGATTCTATCCAGACAGGATGTGTATGAAAAAGGTATAGGAATGAAAGTATTTCAAAATGAAAGTAACTGATGTTTTAAGATGATAGGAATCGAGACTATTCCTATTATTGAAGCTGCTTCATAACCTTTGTTCGGTTATCAAAGTTCTAAAGAAATGTTTGAATTCTGAAAGTTGTTTGTATAAATGTTATGACTTGCTGGGAAATTGAATGCTCACACTTGCTTTAAATGAAAAATATTTTCAGCGAACGAGGTTAGAAGAACTTAAGGATCCCGTAAAGATTAAGCTGACGGTATCCGGAGGAAGTGTCATTCAGAATGTGAATAAGTGAGAAGATCAAATGAAGACTTGTAATGTAGAAAGATAAAACTCCTTGGTGGCGGATAAAAGTCACTCTTGTACGATGAAATGAATAATGTATTTATTATTATTTGTAATGAAAAAGGTTATAAGGTTTCCAGAACCTGGGATTGAGAGTGTATGTCGTTATATTTCAGTATATAATGATGTATGTTGGATGAATGATGTATTCGTGACGTACGGAATCCAGGTGTGAAGATAGACCGAATTTCAGGGCGTTACATCCTATAAACGACTCACGTTGCGGCGCGGGTTTCCAGTATGTGTTGCTCGGCCTTGGCGCTGCGGTGCCAACCTTTCCTCTTTGTGCCGCGCTGTGGCGCCACTCTTCAGTGTCTGAGGGTCTGGCCTGGCGCTGCGGCGCCGGTTTTCCCTTCTTGGGCCGCGCTGCAGCAGACCCTATCTCAGAAAAATTTTGACCGATAGTTTTTCTTTGTGAAATTCCCGGGCTCCTAACTTATTCGTTATAAGTCCGAATTGACTCGTTCGAAAGCCATTAGCTCACAAATCATATGCTCTATGATTTCATTAGAAAATATTTCTTTTTTGAATCTTTCAACTCAAAATTCACCGATTAGTTCATCATTACGAAAACGTTAAACATTCGTGAACGTTCAAAGCTCATTTCTCCGTTCTAAGTCAGAATTTGGTCATTTTCGAGTCCACAACTCTAGTATGAAAATTGAGATTATTATCCATCAAAAACCAATGTTTTCAAGTTAAATTGTAACTTTTGACTTTCATTCCGAGAATTTAACAATTTCGACGATTATCGTTTAATCTCGTAAATTTGGCCATAACTTCGTTACTTGAGATTTTTACAACGATCAAAATGGATTCAGTCCATCATTCTAACATCCTAACCAGACATATTTCATTAAATCATTTACATGTCAAATTCTTACATGTTCTTCATTAGTTCATAACTTATATAATTATGCTTCACTTGTACATGGCTTACTAAGGTTTAAGTCCATTGATTAGCCATCTTTATTATTTCTTATCATACATGCTCCACTAATCAACACTTCTCTATCAAACTACAATTAAATAGATGGAGATTAATAATCTAGAGGTTCTTACCTTACCCTTGATAATCAAGCTTGGTTCCTCTTCTTTCTTCTTGATAGGACAAGTTTAGCTCTTACTTTTCTCTCTCAAATATAATCTAAGATGTTGGTGTTTTTGAACAAGCAACAAATGAAAATCCAAAGCTTCTATTTATAGGAATTGCAAAGTGAGGGTATTTTAGTCAAAAGGCCATCCCACCTCCGTAAACCACCTCCTTACTATTCCTTCCTTAGTCATCACACAACTTATCCTTTGCTTGGTCACCACACATGGTCAACCATGACTCACCTATGGGGCCCACATGGGTTATCTTACCCATTGACCCGTCGGTTCGATCCACGGATCCGATTCTTAGTTTGGGCTTTAGTCTAAATAACTTGGCCTAAAGTTGGGCTTGCATTTCATAATCTTTGGGCTTTAACATAATACCAATTGGGCTTGCATAATTCCTACACCAATCCTCCAAGTCCAATGCAATAGGATTAAAGCGTTTAACGTAAAATCCTCATATCCCTTATGTATACTAGTTTGTATAATCTTTCGTCATACACGTTATACTAACTTTCATATATACTCGTATAATACATCGTATCATACTCGTATTCATTGCCTCGTATAATACTCGCTATTATACGACCATCATTTATTCCCTCTTTACTTTCCTTAACATTCTAAAACTTAGTACACAGGCAAAAAACTACGTTAGCCATACTTGAATTATTATTACATTATCCATCCTCCCTTATTATTCTATCATTACGTATTACTCGGAAGTTCATAATTAATTCCCGAGTAGAAATCAGTGAATAGTATTTTTCGAAAAATTTCTCGAAAAACTTTTATTTTCGTCTTGGAAATTCAAATACTATAATTCTTTCACGTGCCAGAATACTACGACATTCCGATACATTTAGGTTATAGAACAACATTCATCTTACTAACACATAATAATAACATATAATATAATTTTATTCATTATTTAATCAAATAAAATGATTTTACAATTAATTTGAATTTCTCGGTCGTTACATCCTTCCCCCCTTATAAGGATTCTGTCCCTAGAATCTCGTCTTACATTAAACAAATAGCTAAGGGTAATTCTTCTTTATCTTTTATTCAAGTTCCCACGTTGCTTCTTCGGCATCGTGGTTCTTCCATAACACCTTTACTGAAGGTATAACTTTGTTCCTCATAACTTGCTATTTTCTATCAATGATTTGAATAGGCATCTCTTCATACGTCAAGTCCTTCTCGATATGAATAGGTTCATATTCTATCACGTGTTTATAATCTAGCTTAGAAGGACGTAATACAGAGACATGAAATACATTATGTATTCGTTCTAGGTCCGGAGGTAACGCTACCATGTAAGCTACCTCTCCTACCATTTTTAATATTTCGAAAGGTCTTATAAACCTTGGACTTAACTTTCCCTTCTTTCCAAAGCGTATCTTTCCTTTCTAGGGAGATACCTTTAGAAATACGTACGAGCCTACTTCAAACTCTCTGTTCACTCGATGCGAATCCGTAGATTTCTTCTGTCTGCCTTGCGCTGCTACTAGACGCATTCGTATCAGCTTTACTATTTCTGCGGTTTGCTGCACCAATTTTGGTCCTAGCATCCGGCATTCTCCCACTTCATCCCAACACAATGGTTTTCTGCACTTCCTTCCATATAAAACTTCGTAAGGCGGCATGCCTATGCTCGCATTATAACTGTTGTTATACACAAACTCTACTAGCGGTAGATGATCATCCCAACTACCCTTGAAATCCATAACGTAAGATCTCAACATATCTTCTAGCGTCTGAATTGTTCTCTCGCTCTGCCCATCAATTTATGGATGATAAGCCGTACTCAACTTCAGCTGCGTTCCCATCTGTTCTTGCAGACTCCTCTAAAAGTTTGATGTGAATTGTGGATCACGATCTTACACAATCGAAACTGGTACTCCATGTCTAGAAATGACTTCCTTAACATAAAGTTTAGCTAACCGGTCTAAGTTATACTTAACCCTTATTGGCAAAAAGTGAGACGACTTCGTCAATCGGTCCACTATCACCCAAATCGCATCATACCTCTTCTGAGTAATTGGAAGTCCCACCACAAAGTCTATCGTGATATGCTCCTACTTCCACTCTAGAATCTCTAATGACTGTAACAAGCCACTTGGTTGTTGATGTTCAGCCTTAACTTTTTGACAAGTCAAGCATCTACTCACGTATTTTGCTATCTCTTTTTTCATGTTCGGCCACCAAAAACTCTGTCGAAGGTCTTGATATATCTTAGTACTACCAGGATGAATCGAGTACCTTGAACTATGAGCCTCTTGTAACACTTACTCCTTTAATTCTGTCTCATTCAAAACCCAAATTCTTCCTTCAAATCTTAATAATCCCTCATTATCAAGACTATACTTTAATTCTTTTTCATCAGATAGCCACTTCTTCATCTGGTCACACTCCTCATTTCTGAGTTGTACCTCCTTGACTCTCTCTACAATGGTAGATTGAATCTCTATTATAAATAGTATCTATCCCGATTCACTCGATAACTTCACCTCTATCTCCATCCTAGCCATCTTTGTTATTAACTTAGTTTGAGCCGTTAAAATAGACAACTTTTCCCGACCCTTCCTACTTAAGGCATCGACCACTACATTGGTTTTTACTGGGTGATACAGGATTTCACAGTCGCAATCCTTTAACAACTCCAGCCATCTCCTTTGTCTCATATTCAACTCCTTCTGTGTGAAGATATATTTTAGGTTCTTATAGTCCGTGTATATCTCACATTTCTCCCCGTATAAGTAATGCCTCCATATCTTCAAGGAAAACACTACCGCGGCCAGTTCCAGATCATGAGTAGGATAAACTTTCTCATAATCCTTCAACTTTCGTGATGCATACGCAATGACCTTGCCATGCTGCATGAGCACGCAACCAAGTCCTCTATGCGAAGCATCACTATAAATTACAAAATTTCCTGTATCGTCGGGTAAAGACAATACAGGTGCTTCACTCAGCCTTTTCTTTAGTTCTTAAAAACTGTCTTCACACTTCTCCGTCCACATGTACTTCACTGTCTTCCTTGTCAAGTTAGTCAACGGAGTAGCTATCTTTAAAAAATCTTGGATAAATCTTCGATAGTATCCCGCTAACCCTAGGAAACTCCGCACCTCATTCGGCGTTTTCGGTTGTTTCCAACTCATCACTGCTTCCACCTTTGTTGGGTCCACTAAAATTCCTTCTCGATCGATAACATGACCTAAAAACTGTACCCTTTCTAGCTAAAATTCACACTTAATGAATTTTTCATATAACTTCTCCTTCCTTAGGGTCTCCAACACTAATCTTAAGTGTTCAGCATGATCTTCTGGCATCTTAGAATAGACTAGAATATCAACAATAAACACTACGATGAACTTGTCCAAGTACTATTTGAACACTCTGTTCATCATATCTGTAAATGCAGCTGGTACATTAGTGTTGCCAAATGACATCACCAAAAACTCGTAATGACCGTAACGAGTCCTGAATGTCGTCTTAGGTACATCTTCCTTCCTAACATTCAACTGATGATACCCCGTTCATAAATCTATCTTAGAAAAATACTTTGCTCCTTTCAACTGATCAAAGAGATCATCAATCCTGGGCAATGGGTACTTATTCTTTATCATTAACTTGTTCAACTCTCGGTAGTTGATACAAAGTCTTAACGATCCGTCTTTCTTTTTCACAAATAGTACCGGTGCTCCCCACGGTGAAACACTCGGTTGAATGTACTTCCTGTCCAACAATTCTTGTAATTGTACCATCAACTCCTTCATCTCTACTAACGCCATACGATACGATGCCCTGAAAATTGGTGCCGCTCCTGGCATGATATCTATCACAAATTCGGTCTCCCTATTCGGTGGATGACCCAACAATTCACTTGGAAATATATCCATAAATTCTTTCACTATAAGTATTTGTTCCATCGTTGCTCCCACTCTCTGGGTATCAACAACATGACACAAATAACGTACACATCCCTTCCTTAACAATTTCCTCGTTTGTGTCATAATAAGACAACACGAACGTCCCGACGATTTATTACCGTAAAACACTACATGAGGCTGTCTTAACATTCTAATGTTTACACATTTCTTTTGGCAATCTATTATTGCACCATGGTTAAACAACCAATCCATCCCGATAATTACATCAAATTCTCCCAACTTTATCGGTATCAAATCTACCGATAATTTATAACCTCGTATATCTACGTAACAACTCCTATGAATATCTTCGACATGAATTATTTCTTCGTTGGGTACCTTGATATTCAAAGGTACAGACAATCTTTCGGGAAGTAATCCTAATCGTCTAGCAAAATCACATGCTATGAAAGAACAAGTAGCACCCGAATCAAACAACACATAAGCATTTATATCGTTGATCGGGATAATACCTGTAACTACATCCCTGGATGCAACATCATCTTGGACCGTCATGTTAAAGGTGCGGGCCATTGGCCTACTCGTCTGTGCTGGACCACTAATAGCTAACTTACCGCTATTAGCGCCCTTATTCCCGTCCACCCCTTCTTTGGGCAGTTGTTCACTATGTGATCAGTTGATCCACACACGAAGCATCCATGGTTTTTCTTCGGACTTAGACAGTTAGGCGAAATGTGCCCCTCTTGTCCACAGTTGTAACACACTACCTTTCCCTTGAGACAGACTCCTAAGTGAGTCTTCCCACAGTTCTTGCATGCCTCCATCATTCTCTTAGGATCCCCTTGCTTCACTTCGGTATTCCCAGAGTTAAATCCCTTTCTTTTTGCCCATCGCCCCTACCACTGGCTCCTTCTATCTTCATTCCCCCGTCTATCTTATTCGTATTCTTCTTCTCCTTGTGGTATTAGCTTAGAGCCTCGTTAACACCCTTAACAATTATTGACTTCTCTAATATGGTCCTAAAAGCGTTACTTTGGAACATAGATATTCGGCTATAGAGCCAGGGTTTTAAGCCCTGCTCAAACCTCCTAGCCTTCTTCACCTCAGTGTCCACCTGATGTGGGGTAAACCTCGCCAATTCATTGAACTTGGCAGCGTATTGGGGAACTGCCATCTCCCCTTGTTTCAACTCTAGAAATCGCATCTCCATCCTCCCCTGCATACTCATGGAAAAGTAGTTCTCGAAAGAAAATCTCCTTGAACCGCGTCCACGTAAGGTTCTCTATTCCTGCCGTAGCCTAGTTTTCCTCCCACCAGAAATTGGCTTCTCCCTTCATCATATAGGGAGCAAAAGCAACCTTTTGCCCCTCATCAACATTTGTAATAACAAATGCCTTCTCTATTTCTTTTTCCCAAGTCTGGGCTTGTATTGGGTCCGTAGTTCCTTTGAACTCCGGTGGACCGACACTCTTAAAATCCTTAAAAGTAGTAGCCCATACTACTGCAGGATTTATGGGTATATTAGCCCCATTCATATTAAAAGTGGCTATTAACAAGTTAACGAACTCTTGCATCGGTTTAGCGGGACCTCCCTCCTGTTGATTCAAATTGACATCTTGATTTTGTTGTCTTCTTCTTGGCGGCATTTTCTGTTAAGATAAATAACACGTCATTATTACTTCCTTGTTAGTTAGTTATTATTCATTTTTAAACAATAACTTCAAACTCATTGCACAATATGTTCCATAAAAAGGCATATATTGATTTGCTTTCTTGTAGTATAATACTACACCATTGGTCATTACACAGCCTTAGCTGATTACATTACTATCCCGTAATTGCTTTCCAAAAATTGGGATTTACAAAAGACTACCCTTTGATATACAAAAGAGGGTTTTACGTCACTACTAGATACATCATATTTACATATCTAACTCTACTCTAGCTACTACTAGGTTACATCTGCCTTATGGCATTCTCAAAATCCGCATTGGCAAGACTGATAATAATATCTCGGCTGATAGTATGCTGTGTCTGCCTTGCCTCTATCAGATACCCAGCTACTTGCTGCTAAAAATCCGCATGAGAACTCCTATGTATATAGGACATTCTACTAATCTTATGCTTCTTGACCTTTAGCTTTTGTCTGAGCTCAAAGTCTCCTATTTTAGCTCGTGGACCTTGTCCTTAGCCAAAACATGCTCATCATGCTCCTCCTCCCACATAGTCTCTATGCTCTTCTTATCCTCCAAGATTTCCTGGACCTCTTCCTTCAGCTCCCTTACTTCCCTTCCCAACTGGATATTTCTATCCAACAATGCCATGAACAGTGCCTTCATCAACTCCCCTAGAGTCGTCTCTTCCTCAGGTGTTACGGTGTTAAATAACACCTCCTCCTCTGACATGCCATCAAACAAAGACATAAGGTCTAAGTTTTTCGAGTCTCCAGACTTGACTATAACCACTTCTGGCTCTTCTGCTATAGGGGACGGTAAGATCTCTACTTGATTTACGTACTCCTCGCTAACAACATGTATATCCCTATACATCTCATTATTTCCTGACATCTATAACAAAATAATTTAGTTTGATTAGTACATATCAGTAGAATAATAAAAACACATATCACATTTAATGCATTTTTAGGGTTAACTTCATTTTTTACTTCTTTAACTTTTCTTAAGGTTATGACTTAAGGTTTTTCCCCCCCTTAAGTTTTATAACCTACAACATTGATACCAACCTGTGACGCCCCAATATCCGGGTATCTTTCAACCCGACATATGGTGCTACACTGTGCTACAGTTCACACATTCATTCAATTGAAATACCTCAAAAGAGTGAAAATGTCTTCTATATATTCCAAGACAATATTACCATTCCTAGGTTCTTTATAACCATTACATCTATTCTTTGTCATAATATCAAATAATAACAACATTCATTCTATACTATTATAAAGGCAATCTATTGGTTCGCCTTAGCCTTTCCTTTATCTTTACCGGATCCTTCAGTCCGTTCAGTCTTAGCTGCATTCATATGGTTCAAGCAAGAGTGAGCATAACTTGCTTAGTAAGTATGACAATATCATTTAAACAACAGGCTTGAATCATATAAATCGTATATCTTTAATAACTGAACCAATAGTTATGAAGTACTATCGATAATTCAAAATAGCACTTCTCTTTTCTTTAAAATGTTACACAATGAACAACATTCATTAAACATCAATATTGGTCCAAGACCTTGAGCATTTCATTCTTTCTTTGAAAACGATAACCCGGCACCAAGTCCGTAAGTCCAGCATATCTTACGAGCATGTCTAGGTGATCAGCCTATAGTACTCTATGTTGTACAACACTACTTTCTTTAAACGTATGTACGTTTAAGTTTTGGAAACCTCACGTGCCTGTCGTTTGATGACAAAATATTTGTTTATGCATACTCAGTCTTTCTTTGAAATCAATACCAAAATAATTTGGCAAAACTTAACAACATTGATAATAGTTCGATAGATTATAAGAAATCCACAAACACATTAAGTCTAGCCGAAGGAATTGGCTTCGACTTCATTATACATCAATCCATGCGTAAGATACATGAATTACAAAGCTTGTCCAGAATGAACATAGACAATGGTTAGAACACTTGCCTTTAGCGTCTTCTACAGTTAATACAAATTCCCTTTGTATCTTTAAGGATTCTACAATACATGATCACATAACATACCACATTAGGTCATATATAATCAAGTATGGTTACTTAATATATCTTACCATTCTTCTCAATCTAATCATGCCTTAGATTGTTTAACATTCGTTAGGATTTATCGTAGTACATTGTATTTACGTTTACAAAATCTTTCATTAACTTTTAGTCATCATTATTTAGGTTTTAAACATCCCTTGTTGATGTTACTTCAAGTCAATTAAGTATACAATTCATTACTAATTAACTTCTTCCTTCTTTATATACTTAAGCATTCTTTACTGGTCATTTTCTAGTGCTGGCGCTGCGGCGCCAACTTCCTATATATGACTCGCGTTGCGGCACGAGTTTCCAGTATGCGTTGCTCGGCCTTGGCGCTGCGGTGCCAACATTTCCTCTATGTGTCGCGTTGCGGTGCCAACCTTTCCTCTCTGTGCCGTGTGTCGACGTCGGGATTTTTATTTGTCCCTTTTCTATTCTTGTTCTTTTGTGTTTTCATGTTAGGTGAGATTTGTTTGAAAAAACAAGTGAAAAAGGTCCAACATGTATAATGTCGATGATGGACTGTTAAGAGTTGCCAGTTGGTTTTTTAACTGGTTGTACCAACACAACCAAGAAAAGATTTACACATTGACCCAGTGATGTGACACTGCTAAACGGGTCTGTGAAACCAAGATTCATTAGGGTCCGGGGACTTGCTTATGTGGAGGGAAGGTGTTAGGCACCCCCCGACATCCGTGTTGCCACGGTGACCGCCACTTTTTAAGAAACTGTTATATGAATGTGTGTGTGTGTGTGGGTCAATGTGCTATTATTTGGAAGTAGTGCTATGCCTCGTTAGCACCTATATACAAGGGTTTGAATTTATGTAAAAATTCAGTTTTAAACAAGATATAGCAGTGATGTTTTGTAAAAAGAGATTTTTCAAACCCTGTGCTCAATAGTAATTGAGGCCTTTGATACGTCCATTTTATTAAACGTTCGGCTTGATTGTTTTTATTTTCAGGATGCAAAGCATCTTCGAAACAATAATATACAAAATAGTGCCGAACTCCTCATGGGCATGAAAACCATCTGAGGAAATCCAACACCGTGAATAAATTTACAAGCTACTTACAGCTGAAAATGTCCATCACGAAAACCGAATCTAGATTTAGTAGACTGAATCTGTGATCACATGATTCCTAGGCTCATATGATACCGCAATTGATATGAACACTGTAAGCAATTATATATGTAAAAGCTGTAAATATAAATATATATATATATATATATATATATATATATATATATATATATATATATATATATATATATATATATATAATATATATATATCGCTTTTACATATTTATATTTCTCATCCCCCATGGAGGTGCTTATATATATATATATACATATATATATATATATATATATATATATATATATATATATATATATATTGACATGATCAACCACCACGAAGCACCTCCATGGGGGATCAAAAATGTAAATAAAGCTATAAAAGCGATCAATCGCCACGGAGGAAACTCCAGGCGGGACGAAATGTACAGAAAGCATGTAAATGCATCGGATATAAAATCCAGGCTCATCGAACAAAGTCTGACAACAGTTCATATATATAAGTATATATATATATAAATAATTAAACGCTCCAGACGTAAGTCTAGGCTCATCGAATAGAGTTCGACACACAGTTCATATATATAAGTATATATATATATATATATATATATATATATATATATATATATATATATATATATATATATATATATATATATATATATATATATACAAAAGCGATTAAACGCTCCAAACATAAGTCTAGGCTCAATTGAGGCATAACTCGATATTGTTAGTCCATATATATATATATATATATATATATATATATATATATATATATATATATATATATATATAAGTATATATATATACAAACTGAAATGAAACCACGGACCGAAATTTTGACGCCCCCAAATCCGGGTCCCTTCGAACCACGAATCCGGTCCGCCACGATACTACTATCGTCAAACTATTTTCCTTAACAATTTAAGGATCACACTTCAAGTTTTAAAACTCTATCTCCCCTATTAGTTTAACCAACTATACATCTCCTTTACGGTTTCATACCACCAATAACACAACACTCGAATATATAACACATACATACATTCCTTTCATCTTCACTTCTCGCCGTGTAATGAATTACGTAATAATTCTCTAACCACCTTAAAGGTATATCTATTTCTTTCTCTCGTCATCAACGTACACGCATATAAGTCCAAACCTAGTACACCTCGAGTATTTAATCGTACTCAATATAGTACACTGAGTGGTTTCCCACAAACAACCAATAAATTAGTTTTCATCTCGTCTACACTGTTTTCACAATGAGTTAGATTGGTTACTAATTCGTATATACCTCCGCTCTCTGAACGAATTGTTTAGCCCAGCTCTTATACATCCACCATTAAAGAGTACGGTTGCACTACCTTAGACTTGACACGTACTCGTACAAATACTCAAGAAATTGGTGATTATCAAAGATATTTAACGTCACCAACTTACTATTATAAAATAATTTTACATAAATTATTTAACATCAATAGATAAATATTATCCATCTTCATTACTAATTCATCTCTATAATTTATAACAAATATATAATAATGATATATATTCATTAGACACATCATCACTTATTACATAGCTCATATTACCTTATGTAACATAATACCACAACCTCGTAACACAATTATATTCTTGTTTGAACCCATCTCATGCTTTAAGAATTTTATTTTCTAAATTCTTATTTTAATATTTTCTAAAAATTCGGGTTCTTACAGAAGTCCGGGCATACACACGCAATACGATTCTCAACGTGAAGAATAGTGTGTGCAACGATGAATAGAAAGGCTTTAAAGTGTGTAAGAAGGCTTACAGTGGGCTGCCAAAGAAGACTTCTATAGCTTTAAGTGGATGAACACTCGGCTCCGCCGGTAAAAAGTAGCTATATATGAGCTTACAAGTGTTTAAAATGAGAAAGTACTTAGTTTAAGGTGTGTACAGAACAAATTGGACAGGGCATCCTCGCCTTTTTCTCTTACAAAATGGCCATCCCAAGCCCTTTATTTATAGAGGGGGGAGCCGCAGGTGTACCTACGGCTGCCCGGGGTGCTCCGGGCTCCGCGGGTTCTGCTGTCTGAAAGTGCGTGCACACATGCAACGTGTTATCCGTTCAAACTTCCAGAACTTCAATCCAGGCATCCGACTGATGTGTATAAGACCTATTTTCAGATTGTCGTTGTCGAGAGTTACACAATGACATGGGATTAGAGGTTGTACGAAGTCAGGAAGATGGGACTATGCCCTCCGGTCTTCATGCTTTAAATTCTATCCGTTACCCTGCATAATAGTCACTCGAGATTGGATTTCCTTGGTTCTTGTGGGACATTACTGGGTAGAAATGTATGTTTGAAATGTTGAGATGGCGTGATATGGTGTCAAGGTGGCAAGATGATGACTTTGCCCTTCATCAGGGTTATCTCTAATTTGGGCTGATAAAGCAGACGTTGCTCAAGGTTATCTCTGAGATTGGACTGTTGCAAGTGTTGAAGGTTCTCAGTGTCATCTCTGAGGTGTGCCTGTCTTCCCGGTGTTATTGTCTGGCCTTGTACTGAGTGCCTCGATGTAAGCGTCGAGGTTGAAGCTGATTGCATGCATTTGAAACAAGCATTTCTGGGGTTATCTCTGGAACTGCAACTGCCTTCCTTGGGGTTATCTCTAAGGTTGGAATCTACCACTCCCAGTGTTGGGACTGAGACTGAATATCTTGGGGTTATCTCCGGGATGAATCGGTCTTCTCCGGTGGAATTTCTGGCATTGGAATTGCAGGCCTCGGGGTTATCTCTGAGGTTGGAATTGATGCTCTCGGTGTGTGTTTTGGGGTTGGGACTGAGCTTTCGGTAGTATCCGGACTGAATATGAGCTGTCTTTTAGGGTTATGTCTGAAAGACGAATCTGCCCTCCTACAATGTCGGTAATATGTGTGCAAAAAATTTCGAGTGTCTACACCGTGCTGCGGTGCCACTCTTCAGTGTCTGAGCATCTGGCTTGGCGCTGTGGCGCCAAATTTCCCTTCTTATGTAATGCCCCAGAAAAATTGGATTTTTATGAGAATTAAATTTTTATTTGATTATGTGGATTAAATGAATTTAATTGATTGTTTATGGGAGTAAGCTAATTGAAGTTCGTTCTATGACCTAGATATGTCGGAACGGCATAGTATTTTGGCTACGTGATAGAATTAAATTGTTTGAATTTCCAAGAAGAAAATAAAAACTTTTCGAGAAATTTTTCGAAAAATACTATTCACGCATTTCTGCTCGGGAATTATTTTAGAACTTCCGAGAAATACGTAACGATAGAATATCAAGGTGAGATGGATTATCTAATAATATTTCAGTTATGACAAATACAGTTTTTTGCCTACGGACTTAAAACCTAACGGTTAGAGAAAGTAATTTTCGAGAAGGAAATGAAATGCGTATAATGAATTTAAGCGATGCTCGTATGATGCGTAGGTATTATACGAGGTAATGAATACGAGTATGATATGAGGTATTATATGAGTAGGTATGAATAATAGTATGTCGTATATGAATAAGTATACGAGGTGGAATATGAGATTAATACATAAATAATACGTTATAAGGCTTTAAGCCAAATGAAATGGACTTGTGGATTTGTGTAGGGAGGGTAAGTCCAATAAGGAGTAATGTGCAACCCCAATGTTAAAGCCCAAGTGTTTGTAATGTATAATCCAATGTGGATTAATGCAAGCCCAAATTTTAAGTAAGCTAATTAAACCTTAAGCCCACAATATTAATTCAATGGGTTAGGGTGACCCATGGGGCAACCCATGATCACATGGTTGAATGTGATGACAAAGTAATTAAAGTAAGGACCAAGTATACTTAATGGTTAAGTAAAGGATAAGTTATGTGATAAGCAAGTAAAGTGCTTATGTGTGATAAGTAAGCTTAAGGGCTAAGTAAATGTGATGACCAAGTAAACTTAGAGGCTAAATAAAATGCTTATACTTAATGGCTAAGCAAGAGATAAGTTATGTAATGACCAAGTAGTCTTAATGGCTAAGTAAATATGGAGGCCAAGTAAACTTATTGCTTAAGCTAGGAATAGTAAGGAGGTGGGGTGGCTTTATGACCATTATACCCTAACTTTGTGATTTCTATAAATTGAAGATGTCCTAGCTTATTTGTTGGTTGTTTCATTTCATCCAACATTCTAAGGGCTTATTAGCTTGAAAGAAAAAGCTAGAAAAGCTAGATTTCATAGTTCAAGAATTAAGAAGAAGATTACAGCTTAGTCAAGTGATCTTCAAGGGTAAGAACCTAAACCATGATTCTCTTTCTCTTCCATTGTTAGATAAATGGGTAGTGCTAGAACATGTATGTTAAGAATGAGTAGGAATGATTAATCAAAAGACTTAAGCCGTGAATAAGTCATATGGTAAGATAAGCAATAAATGAAGTTTGAACTTAAAGAAGAACTTGTAAGAACTTGTAACATGTTTACATTAATGAAGTTGGTATGATAAGAAGATGCATGGATGGTGGTTAAAAGATGAAAACCTTAATAAGTCATGAGAAATTAAATCATAAGTAGTTTATACTTTTATAAGTTATAAACTTACGAAGAACAAGTAATAACTTATCATGTAAATAAGTTAATGTAATATGTATGTTAAGATATTGGTGGCATGGATAGAATCCATTTAAAATGATGAACAAATCATAAGAAACGAAGTTAAGGCGGAATTCACGAGTTTGGACGATAATCGTCGAATTCGTAAAATTCTCGGAATGGAAGTCAAATTTTGATATTGAACTCGGGAACGGTGGTTTTCGATAGAGTATAGTCTCATTTGGCATTCTAGAGTTGCGGACTCAAAAATGACCGAATTTTAACTTAGAACGAAGAAACAAGCGATGAACGTTCACGAACGTTTATCGTTTTCGTTAAAATGAACTAAAAGGTAAATTTTGAGTTAACGGATTCGAAATTGTAAAATTCTTGCATGAATACGTAGAACATGTAATTTGTGAACTAACGGCATTTGAACGAGTTAATTTGGACTTATAACGAAGAAGTTATGAGCCCGGAAATCTCACATAAAAATTTTGTCTGTCAAAAATTTCTGGGACTGAGGTCTGGCGCCGCAGTGCTAGACAAAGCACTATAAGGCACGCCGCAGCACCAAGCATGTCTTCAGCTACTGGAGTTTTACGCCGTAATGCCAACTCCAATTATAATCCTCGCGCCGTAGCGCCGTGTGAAGTAGGTCGTGGTAATAAAGAGTGGCGACGCAGCGCCACTATAGTAAAGGGATGCCGCGCCGCGGCGCCGACAGTCAAAGTTGGTTGACCAAGTTAGGTTTTATAAATCCAATTGATTAGGAACGAATAGTGGAATGTACATGTACTTAATATACATGGTAAGACTAAATTTAAATCACTTTTATAGTGATGACGGTATGAATTTAAGTACGGATTAAGAATAATTAAACGAAGAACGTGATGGGTAATTAAGTAAACCGTGAATGGTATTCAACATTGGTACTTCACCAATGATGATCGAGTTTCGATTAATAATGTAAGAACGTTAGTAAGCCGTGAAGAGAAAAAAGTGGGTAAGAACGATGTAAATTATAACGGCAAGCCGTAACCAATAATAACAAATCTAATACATGATTAGATTGAGAAGAAGGGTAAGATTCATTAGGAACCATGTATGTTCATTCATGACCTAATGTAGTATGTTATGTGGTTATGTGTTGTAGAGACTGTAAAGACTCAAAGAGAAAGTAATTTTACTGTAGCAGACGTTGAAGGCAAGTTTTTCTTATCGCTTGTCTAACCTTCGTGTTAGCCAGATTTTCAGTGATTCATGTTATGAGACGCATGAATTATTTTACGAAAGGGTCGATGCCAGTTTTAACTCGGCTAGACTAATCTTAAAGATTGATTGATTTATTTACAAGTCTTTCCATATAGAATTGATAACGCTATCCTATGCCAATTGTTTGGTACGGATTCAAGGTATGCCTGAGTATGAGTAAACAAATGTATTTAACATCAGTTATTCGATGGGCATGTAAGGTTGCCAAAACTGAAATGTACATACGTTTAAAGGATGTAGTGTTGATCAACATAGAGTACTATAGGCTGATCACCTAGAAGTGCTCGTAAGATATGCCGGACTTACGGACTTATTGCCGGGTTGTCCTTTTCAAAGAAATTATGAAATACTGATGGTCTTGGACCAGAATTGATGTTTTACTGAATATTGTCATTGTAAAACGTTTTGAAGGAAAAAAGTGCTATTTTGAATTATTGATAGTACTTCGTAACTATTATTCAGTTATCGAAGATATATGATTCCTATGTTTCAAGCATGTCGTTTAAATGAAATTATTGTACTTGCTGAGCTTGTTATGCTCACTCTTGCTTGAACCATATGAATACAGCTAAGACCGAATGGATCGAAGGATCCGACAAGGATAAAGGGAAGACATAGGCGAACTTATAGATTACCTATGCAATAGTATAGGTTTGTAATGATAATATTTGATATTATGACAAGAACAAATGTAATGGTTATAAAGAACCTGGGAAATGTTAATATTATTTTAGAATATATATAAGACATATTCGTTCTTTTGAGGATTTTCAATTGAATATATGTGTGAACTGTAGCACCGTGTAGCACCATCTGTCGGGTTAGAAGATACCCGAATTTGGGGGCGTCACAGGTTAATATCAAAGCATTAGGTTATAAAACTTAAGGGGGGAAGAACCTTAGGCTAATAACCTCGTTAAGGAAGGAAAAGTTCGAAGGAAGTAAACTTAAGCTTTACTTAAGTCGAATGAGTTAATAAGGTATTGAGAAAACTCAGTACCGAAAGATTTAAAAGATGAAAATTAACCCTAAATAAATTAAATGTGATTTGTTCTTATACTATTGTGTGTTATGTACTAATCAACATATTATGTGTTTTTGTAGGATGTCGATCGATAGCTTGATGTACAGAGATATACACGCGATGAGCGAAGAGTTTGTGGACAGAGTAGAGCCTGTACCCATGCCAGTGGCGGAGGTACCATTAGTGATTCTAGAGGAGTCGGAGACAGTGGAGTACTTTTCTGAGGAGGACTACTCCAAGGGAGATATGGATATAGCGTCATACCTTAATATGATGGTTTATGAGGAGGAGGAAATGGGGGTAACATCGGTTAATACGGTGGTACCTACACTAGAGTCAACACCTCCAGATGCAATGAGAGCATTGTATCTTGCAGTGCTTGACAGGAATGTGCAACTGAGTACAGTTGTGTAGAATCAGAATAAAGAGATTAATTATCTCCATGAAGCTAAGGTGTCTACAGAAGCAGATTTTGAGTCAGAGCACGATAAACAGGTGCTTATAACAGAGAAGGCTAGGGACTATAAGGAAGAGGCTGATAAGCATCATAAGAAACTGGTTGAGAAAGACCAGAAGATAGCACGGATGTTTTACATCCATAAGAGTGCTCATAAAGATTTCAAGCTGAAAGTTACTTGTTATTCCATTGAGTTAGGACATACTCGACATACTATTAGTCAGGATACTGTAGCGACGATTGCGAATGAGAAACATGAGGACGCTATTATGCATTATTAGAAGTCTAGAATTATAAATATGTGTGTAGTGATGTAAAACCTCTTTTGTATAAAAGGGTAGTCTTTTTGTAAATCCCAACTTTTGTGAAGTTAAATTGAGGGATAGAAATGTAATAGTTTTTGGCTATGAAAGCAAATTGTAAATAGTTTCAAACTATGAAGAAGCATATGAATATAATGAAGTTTTCATTTAATATGCTTTGTTGTGGTATGAGTTGTTATGTGGCGAATAATAACGAAGTAAGTAAATAGATAATAATGAAATTTTATTTATTTAATCAGAAAATGCCACCCAGGAGAAGACAACGTAATCAAGAAACGGAATCACGTAATGATAACCAAGGGGGGGGGCATCAAAACAACCCTATGCAAGAGTTCGTTAATTTATTAACGACTGCATTTAACCAAATCGGGGGTAGAGTAACCGCGAGACCTAGGGTAGCCAGAACGACTACTTTTAAAGAATTTAAAAGCATATGTCCGCCAGAGTTCAAAGGAACAACGGACCCATTAGAGGCCCATACGTGGGTAAAAAAAATAGAGAAGGCATTTGTTATTACAAACATAGCTGAGGCGCAAAAGACTTCTTTTGCGAAGCCAACTTTTGGTGGGACGCTCACCAGGGTAGGGCTAGAACTAATGCTGTAATGTGGGAACAATTCAAGAAGGTTTTCTTCGAGAATTATTTTCCTACAAGTATGCAGGGGAGGATGGAGATTAAGTTCTTAGAACTTAAGCAAGGGGACATGACGGTTCCCCAGTAGGTGGCCAAATTCAATGAATTGGCAAGGTTTACTCCACATCAAGTGGACACTGAGGAGAGGAAGGCTCGTAGGTTTGAGTAGGGCCTGAAACCCTGGCTCTATAATAGGATTTCTGTGTTCTAGAGTGCTTCTTATGGGACCATTCTAGAAAAGGCAATTATAGCGGAGGGTGGTAGTGAGACATTGACCCAATACCACAAAGAGAGAAAGAATAAGAGCAAGGGAGAGGGAGGAGCCAAGGCAGAGAGTGCCAGTGCTAGTGGCAGTATACCAAAAAGAAAGAATTTTAACTCCAGGAATACTGGAGTGGGACAAAGGGATCCTAAGCGTAGGATCGAAGCATGTATATTTGGAAAGACTCATTTAGGAGTCTTTCTGAAAGGGAAATCGGTTTGTTATAACTGTGGACAGGAGGGTTATATGTCACCTAATTGTCCTAATCCTAAGAAAAATTATGGCTGTTTTGTATGTGGGTCATTGGACCACATGGCAAGAAATTGCCCAAAGAAGGGCTCGGAGGAGAGTAAGGGTGTTAGTAGTGGTAAGTTAGCCATTATTGGACCACCATCGTTGGGTAGACCTATGGCCCGTACTTTTAATATGACGGTCCAAGATGCGGTTGCATCAGCGAATTTAGTAGTAGGTGTCATTCCAGTCAATACAATGAATGCTTATGTGCTATTTTGATTGGAGTGCTACTTATCTTTTATAGCATGAGAATTTGCTAAGTGATTAAGTTCATTCCCGAAAGGGATTATAAATACCTTTAAACGTTAAGGTAGAGAATGAGGAAATAACTTTCGTTGGTTATATTCATGGAATTTGTTTCATGGATAATAGAGGTAAGTAAATGTCGGTAGATAAGTACTGATAATGTTGAGAGAATTAGAAGTAATTCTCGGTATGAATGAGTTAATTAACCATAAAGCTATAATAAATTGTTAGAATAAAAGTATGAATCTTCGATTTTCTAAGAAAACCTAGGGTAGTATTTTACGGTAATAAATCACCGGACATTATTATTGTCTAACCATGATGCAAGATAGAGGGATGTTAAGGAAGAGGATGAGTTATTGCGTTTGCATATCGACTATTGTAAGAGGAATAAGTTAGTGGTTGAGAGTAAATACCCATTGCCCAGGATCGATGATCTATTTGATTAGTTGAAGGGGGCAAAGAATTTTTCTAAGATAGATTTGTGTACGGGGTATCGTTAGTTAAAAATAAGGAAGAAGGATGTACCTTAGACGACGTTCAGAACTCGTTATGATTATTACGAGTTTCTAGTTATGTCGACTAATGAATTGAAGTTAGACTTTCCGTAATGGGCGCCGAGCAAGTCGGTGGCAAATTGATAGTTTCTGTTGTGAGGTGCTATGGTTGAGGTACCATTAGCGTCACTGAGTGTTCAAACAATATTTGGACAAGTTTGTTGTAATGATCATTGATGATATTCTAGTCTATTCTAAGATGCTAGAAGATCATGTTGAACATATGAAGATAGTGTTGGAATCACTGCGGAGGAAGAAGCTGG
Organism: Panax notoginseng; assembly: GCA_016801055.1. Taxonomy (NCBI): domain Eukaryota; kingdom Viridiplantae; phylum Streptophyta; class Magnoliopsida; order Apiales; family Araliaceae; genus Panax; species Panax notoginseng. Next base: position 98,281,121 of record CM029018.1, read on the forward strand.
ATACAGAATTCACTAAGTGTGAATTTCGAGTTAAAAAAAATACAGAATTTAGTATAAGTTATTGATAAGTATGTCTGGAATGAGAAGCGAGAAAATAATTTCAGGAACAAAAAAGGAAGTTAAGTGTGGCACCTATATTATCTTTATTAGATAATACGGGGAATTTTGTAGTGTATCTCGATGCTTCGCTTAGATGACGATATTGCGTGCTCATGTAGCATGGCAAGGTCATTGCGTATGCATCATACCAGTTAAGGGATTATGAGAAGGTTTATCCTACTTATGATCTAGAATTGACCGCTGTAGTTTTGAATTTATAATATGAAGATAGTATTTATACGGGGAGAAATGTGAGATATACACGAACTATAAGAGTCTGAAATATATCTTCACACAAAAGGAGTTGAATATGAGGTAGAGAAGGTGATTAGAATGGATAAGGGATTACGACTGTGATATCTTATATCATACAGTGAAGGTAAACGTAGTAGCCGACACATTAAGTAAGAAAGGTGGGGAAAAGCTATCGATGTTAACGACTCAGAATGAGTTAATAACGGAGATGACAAGAATGGAGTTGGAAGTTAAATTACGGAAGGAAGCGGTAGAGACGTTATTCATAATGTAGACTCAATCTACGAAAACAGAATGAGTCAATGAAGTACAACTAGGTAACGAGGAGTGCAAGCAAATGAAGAAACAGATGAAGGATGAAGAGAAGATCAAGTATCATTTCGTTTTGAAGGAAGAATTTAAGTTCCAAATAAATCCATGTTAAAAGAAGAACTAATATGAAAGAGAGATAATGTAATATATTAGTAAGTGCTTAACTTCCAATTCAGATTATTGATAGGAAGGAACAAGTCTGAGGAAATAAGATAATACCTTCGGTGAAGGTGAATGTGAGGAACCACAACGTCGAAGAAGCATTGTGGGAACTTCAGATTAAAATGATGGAGAAATTTTCCTCATTTGGTTATGAAATTGTAGCGAGATTCTGGGGACAAAATCCTTATAAGGGGGGAAGAGTGTAACGCCCTAGAAAAATTGGATTTTTATGAGAATTAAATTTTTATTTGATTATGTGGATTAAATGAATTTAATTGATTGTTTATGGGAGTAAGCTAACTGAAGTTCGTTCTATGACCTAGATATGTCGGAATGGCGTAGTATTTTGGCTACGTGATAGAATTAAATTGTTTGAATTTCCAAGACGAAAATAAAAACTTTTCGAGAAATTTTTCGAAAAATACTATTCACGCATTTCTGCTCGGGAATTATTTTAGAACTTCCGAGAAATACGTAACGATAGAATATCAAGGTGAGATGGATTATTCAATAATATTTTAGTTATGACAAACACAATTTTTTACCTGCGGACATAAAACCTAACGGTTAGGGAAAGTAATTTTCGAGAAGGTAATGAAATGCGTATAATGAATTTAAGCGATGCTCGTATGATGCGTAGGTATTATACGAGGTAATGAATACGAGTATGATATGAGGTATTATATGAGTAGGTATGAATAATAGTATGTCGTATATGAATAAGTATACGAGGTGGAATATGAGATTAATACATAAATAATACGTTATAAGGCTTTAAGCCAAATGAAATGGACTTGTGGATTTGTGTAGGGAGGGTAAGTCCAATAAGGAGTAATGTGCAAGCCCAATGTTAAAGCCCAAGTATTTGTAATGTATAATCCAATGTGGATTAATGCAAGCCCAAATTTTAAGTAAGCTAATTAAACCTTAAGCCCACAATATTAATTCAATGGGTTAGGGTGACCCATGGGGCAACCCATGATCACATGGTTGAATGTGATGACAAAGTAATTAAAGTAAGGACCAAGTATACTTAATGGTTAAGTAAAGGATAAGTTATGTGATAAGCAAGTAAAGTGCTTATGTGTGATAAGTAAGCTTAAGGGCTAAGTAAATGTGATGACCAAGTAAACTTAGAGGCTAAGTAAAGTGCTTATACTTAATGGCCAAGCAAGAGATAAGTTATGTAATGACCAAGTAGACTTAATGGCTAAGTAAATGTGGAGGCCAAGTAAACTTAGTGCTTAAGCTAGGAATAGTAAGGAGGTGGAGTGGCTTTGTAAGAACCCAAATTTTCCAAAATTATTAAAATAAGAATTTAGTGAATAAAATTCTTAAAGCATCAGATGAGTTCGAATGAGTATATATATTGTGTTACGAGGTAGGTGGTATTGTGTTACATAGGGTAATATGAGCTATGTAATATGTATTGTTGTGTTTAATGAATATATATTATTATTATATATTTGTTATAAATTGTAGAGATGAATTAGTAAGAAGATGGATAAGATTTATCTATCGACATTAAATAATTTATAGAATTATTTTATCATAGTTAGTTGGTGACATTAAATATCTTTGATAATCACCAATTTCTTGAGTATTTGTGTGAGTAAGTATCAAGTCTAAGGTAGTGCAACCACACTCTTTAATGGTGGATGTATAGGAGCTGGGCTAAACAATTACTTTAGAGATCGGAGGTATATACGAATTAGTAATCGATCTAATTCACTGTGAAAACAGTGTAGACGAGACGGAAACTAATTTGTTGGTTGTTTGTGGAAAACCACTCAGTGCACTATATTGAATACTATTAAAGACTCGATTTGGTTTAGGCTTGTATGCATGTATGTTGTTGACGAGAGAAGGAAATCGATATACCTTCAAGGTGGTTAGAGAATTATTACGTAATTCAATACACGGCAAGAAGCGAGTATGAAAGGAATGTATGTATGTGTTATATTCTAGTTTTGTGATTTTGATGGTATGAAACTGTAAAGGAGATGTATAGTTGGTTAAACAAATAAGGAAAATAGAGTTTTAAAACACGAAGTGCGATCCTTAAGTTGTTATGAAAAATAGTAACCGATGGTGTGAACCCAAAAAGAGGATTTATGATTAGACAAGTTAACGCTTAAGGATGGTGTGTAAAGTATTTAGAAGCATAGGTTTCATTTCTGCTGATGCAGAACTTGTCTGCCTCTGATTTTGGTATGGCGCAGCTGCGCCATTACAAAGCCTATGACCAGCGTAGGTGCGCTGGTCTGTAAAATTAATTTTTGGAATTTAAAGTTTAAGAAATGGGTATTAAGGACTCATAAGGATAATAAAAATCTTAAGTGATGGTTAAGTTGTCCATGAATGGATTTGAATAAGAGTTAATTAATTAACCCGGATTAAATATTGGTTAATTAAGCGATATTATAGAATATTATGTTCTATTAATTAGAGGAATGCATAATAATTATTGAAAAAAATGATTAATATTAATTAATTATTGTGTGGGTTGAAAGTACCCAACTAAATGATATTTAGCCCCATTTGAAATATTAATGTGGGTATAATCATTAAATAATATTACTATGAGTAATATGGAAAATGTGAGCAGTAGTAATATAGAATGCATACGGCGTAAGAATACGTGAAGTGTGACGTTTAATTGGGACTAATGATATAAGGTGCCAAGTAGTACAATGAAGTAATATGTTGCATTTTAATACAGAAATAATAGAATATCTGTGTATTCTAGAAACTGGGAAGAAAATAAATGTTTAGATAAACATTAATATTAAATAATGTTATAATGTGGTTATGTGAGGGTCTCAAATCCAGGTCCCAAATCATCTCGAATTCGGTTCGATCATTCTATACAACTATTACTATTTGCGGAATATATAAACATAAATTGTTTATACAATACATTACACACTATTCCCAAGGTTAAGTAACCTTAACTTAATCACATTCATAACTTAACTAACACATTAAAATATAATACTATACAAATTAGATGCACACATATTCTAACGTTGGAACTGCCTGTAACCTTTCCTTGTATCCGACACATTCGCCTTAATATGCAATGTTTTATCATGATATAGCAAGGGTGAGCATAAGGATTGCCCATCAAGTTTAAATTCAACAATATAACGATATATCATGATTGAAGAGTTTGAATAATAAGCTGGCTATAATTCAACAATATAATTATGAACTAGCAGGAACAAGTTTATGACTGAATAAATATTATACATGAACAAATATATCCGAAACCAACTGGTAATGAAGGTGATCAGCCTTTCATACCTGACTTATACATGCAATATGTACAGAGTACAAATTATACATGGCAATCAACAATGATTAACCATAAGCATATCCGAATGAAACACTCTTAATAGAGTTAAGTAAAAATAAACTTGCTTGAACCGTTGATTACCGTTACGCAATTTATATCGCCTTATCCGAAGACCTAATATTAGTAACATAGATCTCCAATATTAGAATAATATCATCACAATATAATACTACTATATATATAAACGTAGAATAACCTAAACACATAACACATAACCCTATCAGTTTATAACACACATAAGACTCGGTATCAACTATTACAGTCTATCTTGATTCTGATAAAATTCTAATGTCCCGACGGTCTAGTCGGACTTTTATCGAGTCTATGTTCAATTAAACTCTGCCTAAACACTTAACAATTATCTCAGATAATTTTATTTTCAGTCATAATATTTTTCGTAAGCTCGTAATAATTTTTAAATAATTATTACTATTTATCGCAAATTTTTAATCATTAAAATCGTATTTATATAATATAAATACCACATAATTCTTTTATCATTAATATTTATTTATTATCAAATATTAATGAAATACATGCTATAATATTATAATATATTTATAATATCACAAAGTATTTTTAATACTTTAAAATCACCTTTATATGATTTTTAAACCATTAAATTCATTATCCGATAATTACTATTAATATTAAAATATTAATATTTTTATGATAAAATATCAAAAGTTTTATTTTATAACTTAAAATATTTTTCTAATCGCTTAAATCATTTTCATATGATTTTTAAATCATTTATTCTATTTTTCCATAATTTATTTAATATATTTATTAAATAAACTAATTACCATTAATAATAATTTATTAATGAATTTCATCACAAAATATTAAAAGTCATTTAAAATAACTTAAAATATTTTCTTATAACATAAAATTAATTTTCATGATTTTTCATGTATTAAAAATTATTTTTAAATCATTTATTTAATATTATAATTAAATAAATTAAATACCATTTATATTTCAAAAATATTAAATATTTATGAAATACACTCAAAATAATTAAAAACTATTTTTTTGGCTTTAAAATAATTTTTTCAGAATTTATTTTATATTTTTAATAATTAAAAACCATTTTTATCTATTTTTAAATAATTTAATTACTTTTCTAAATAAACTGTCGCTAAAAGAGGCTTAGGCGACAAATCTGTCGCTAAAAGTGTTCTTGAGGTGTTCTTGAGCTTCATGTCAGTGGACAAGGTGATAAGTTTGACCAACGGTAATTCATAGGTCTCGAGTTATCTGGGTTTGATTAAGTGCTCATATTATAGTATTGATGTAATACTACAATCCTAAACAAACAACATAGCTATATTATATCTAATCGGAGAGATCTAGGCTCTCAAACATCTTGTCAGATCATGCCTGGGTTTTCTGGGTAACCCAGAAACCTAAGGCAGTTCGAGTGTCTCCTTTTGAGCTCAATTATCTAAGGGTTCTGTTAATTAGTTTAGTGGTTTTATGGTTTTGGTCTATAGTCCTTATGTTCGTGTACTACTATATCACATAATATAAACTTAACAACATCACACATGAAACATATGAGCCGGTCAAAGTAGTAGTCCGGACTGTTCTTGAACATTTCTGGGTTTTCCAGAAATGTTCTTGAGCAGTTTGGTCAACGATAGTTTGACCATTAATTTCTACGATTAGGCTACGGTTCTGAGCGATCTAAAGGCATATATGTATAGCCTGCATGTCAGTCTACAAGATAAAACCAACAACATCACATAACAACTTAAACATAGTAAGATCTAGCAACTGCCAAATCTTGTCAGGCGTTCTGAAAATTCTGGGTTTGCCCAGAAACTCTATTTCGTGACTGGTCAACGCTGTTTGACCGCTTGTATCTCTTAATATAATAAGGCTCTGGCCTTACTTCTTGTTTTAGATCATAGTCCTTACAACATAGAACGGATTAAAAACATTAAACACATAAAACATCAAGCACATAAAGATCTAGAGGGCCTGACATTCGGCTGTCAGGCCATTTTTTTTCTATTTTTCCAGATTTCAAAAAATGCAAGATTCGAGGACTTTGATGTTATGGATCTGGGATTTAACAACCCAGATCACTAAATGACACCTTATAACACATTTCTAAACAACAAATAACTTCATCTAACATAAGATCATAGGATTTGAAAGTTTAGGGCTTTTATACCTTTCTAACACTTGATCTTGAATCTGACCTTTGATTCTGATCTAGGAAAGTTATGAATTGAAATTGGATTATCATTTCTCACTCTCTCACTCTAAATTTTGAAAATGAAGAGAGAGAATGGCTAGGGAGAAAATGAAAATAAAAGTGACCACTTCTCTCTCTTTAATCTATATAATTGGATACACAACATGTATGCAATGCAAGGTGTCCCTCTAGATCAGGTTGTAGCTGAGATTTAAGTCAAAAGGCTAGCATTAGTTGGTGAGCTACTACAATTTTGGTGAGATTTGCAAGCTAACTTTTAAAAAAATACAAAAAGGGTTAAATAGTAATTTCCTTTTATTTCTAGAATTTTCATTAGTTGCAAACCCTTAGGGTATAGGGTTTGGGTGGATTTAGGGTTTAGAGTATACTTAGGGTTTAGGGTTTGAAACCCTCAGGGTTTACACATTTAATTTTCTAAAATTTTTAATTTAGGTTTTTAAAAATAGAAAATTAATATTTCTAACTTATAATTAGAATTTTCTAATTATATAAAATTTTCATAATCAAAACTTAAATATTGCTAATTAGGATTAATATTTCCTAATTAAACTCACTAATTAAGCAATTAGGGCCAAAATCATATATTTGGGTTTATAACCGAAAAATTAGGGTTTCTAATGTAAAATAAATTTCTAATTAACATTAAAAGTATTTAATTAACACTTTCGTTTTTCCCGAATTATAAATTAGGGTTTCTAACCTAGAAATTTGGATTTTCAAAATGTGAAATTAGGGTTTCAAATTAGGAATTAGGGTTTTTAACCAATTTGTTAAGATTAACCCTAATTAATCTTTTAATTATTTACACTTACGCCATTAAGTTCCTGATTTAGGGTTTCATGCACCGAATTAGGGTTTCGGATTCCCAGAACTGAAATTAGGGTTTCCAGAACCAGTTTTAGGGTTTCTTATTAAACACTAGGGTTTTCTAACCGAACGTTGACGTTCTTAATATATACTTAGGGTTTGTTACAAATATCAATTATCTGGTCAACCCTTGACCCTTAACCACATACTGTACACATATACACAGAACATATTTACGTATTTCTTAGTCCTGAATAATTTACCTAAATTATTCACAGAATTTTGAAATCTCAAAATTTCATTTTAAAAATATCAAACGCATACACTATTTTTCTGTCTAGGTTCTAATTTTGAACCTTAAATTAATAAATAAAAATTTTAAAAATATTCAAAATTCTCGGGTTGTTACAGGTTATGTGAGTAGTAAAAATAATTATGGGAAATACCTAGACAATAATGTCTAATTGCGTTATTTTATTGCGTGTATTTACTGTACATGGATTATATGTATGTTGCATAACATCTACTACCTTGAAATATTAAATCATATTGTGACATTAAGTTATAACTAATGTATGGTTGAGATGTGTATAAAATATAGCATAAGAGTAGTAATGGGTATGAGTGTTGCAAGGATGCTGAGATAATTGGCTTGTCCCAAATTTAGTGTCCCATTTGCTCCCTATTTCTCCTTCATGTGTAGAACATAAAGGCTACGGCCTATGTTCTTCTTTTCTTCCAAGCTCCTTCTAGCTCATGATTATGGGGGGGGGGGGATGGTTATGATGATGATCTCCAACAACCATTTACTAACTCTCTCTTAACCTTCATACAATCCTTCAATTCATGGGTTTAATTTAGTGGGAGATGACAATGTCTGAGTATTAGTTTTTCTATATATATGGACTCTCCTTCTCCAAGTGCTATTGCTGAGAATTCTATTGAGGGTGAGGTTGAGAGCGTACAAGTGTTCTAGGACATTGGGAGATCATTAGGAGCAAGTTCCTTCATATTGCAGATGTATAACCCCATTCATTGCTTTCCCAGTTCATTCTCTGTCAAAAATAAGTTTGAGTTCTTGAGTGTCAAATTTTTGATTTGATGGAGTTATATATTAAAAAGGATTGGGTAATGTTCATATAGTTGTTATATAATGATATAAGCATGTTTAAACTGATATATGACTGTTTAGAATCAATTTTGTGAGTAATTTTTGTGGTTGGGCTGAAGTTCTGCCGAAGCAGACTGCTTCTGCTCCTGAACCAGACATGGCGCTGCTGCGCTTTAATTGAACTAGGGTGCAGCGCACCTGCGCCGTCCTCTGAGTTCAGTTGAGCGTTCTGTTTTAAGAATTTGCTAAGTGTGATCAGTTGTTATGGCTTAAGCCAACATGCAAGCATGTGTAACATGTATATATACGTATAATAACCTAATGTGAGCGGGTTTTACTAGATTAGCATACGTGATTAATGAAAGTGTAAAGTTTAAAAATGGATTTAATTAGAACTTTAGAAATGAACTTGATAGGTATGAATGCCATATCTATATACTGACTTGGTAAGTACGTTAGTATGGTTTAGAGATGCGTGAATAACCCGTTAACTCGTGTTTATGTGATTCGTAAGGAAGCATGAACATGTTGAACTTATTAGTAAGTTTTTAGTGAAAATACGAACTTTGATGAGACTTATGTTCTACCAGTTCTGATCTTAGTAGTCTATACACATGATGGATTTCAGATGTAAACGAGCATGACATGTGATTCATAGTCCCTTTGTTAATGACCACCTTATTAGGCTTTGTGTTAGAGAAGTTTTTCAAGAAAAAGCTTAGTATAGTGAACTAACATGCATGACTACTACATGATTTAAACTCTGACCTTGCTAGCATGATAACATGACTTGACTACATATGTTTAGAGCTTTGAAGTTGTCTTGTATATGTTGAATGGTATGGTTCAAGTCTATAATGGTTTCAAAAGTAAACTTGAACATATTTTCAAATTCTAGTTGCATCACACGAATATCTAGATGCTAAATGAGATAAGATGCCATATTATGTCAATAATATCTCTAGGTATGATTATATGTATGGAACATGAGGATTTCAAAATAAATATGAGTTTAAAGCATGATTCCAAGCTTTAAGCAATAATAGCTATGAACAAGCAATATGAATGCTACACGTATATGCATTAACGGAATTTGAAATCTCTATGTGGGTATGCATCCAAGTAATGAGTCATGGTAACCGCTTGATAATGTTTTACGTGAATGCCATGAAAGATGTAAGTTCAAACTTATACAAATGAACTCAAGAATGATTATGTGATTATGTGAGCATCTCTAACATGTAGGTATGATAGAGTATTAGTACATAGATGTTTAAGGTTTGCGGTAGAAACAAAAAGGCAGTAGCTCAGTCCTGGTCTGGCCTGGGAATAGCGCAGCTGCGCCGTCCCTAAGCCTAGACAGGGCGTGCTGCTGTCTTAAATGACTTCTGTTTTTGAATCTGATGTGTGAAGCATGCTTATATGATTACTTTAACTTGTAATATATGACCAATATGCTATGTAATGCGTTAAGAAGCATGCTATGTGATAGAGATGAATGTTAATTTTGATTTTCGAATGTTAAAGTCCAAAGGAATACTTTCAAGATATTAAGCAATGATATATTGTTTGGATTTGTAATGTCTTACAAACTGAATTGTGCTATGAATATATAGTATATGTGATGTTGTATGAAGTTACGACAAAGTTAGACGTTTATGTGTACGTTTGAACTTACCTATACGAGTTTTAAATATGTCGATCACGTAGCGAGTCAAGTATGTGATAGATATATATGAACGTTGATGTCATGTACAAGTGGTTAAGGTATACCTATACGGACCTAGCTACTCCGAGAATGTGATAAGAAAGTGAAGTGTAGGTTTTACGAACCTAGTTAGGAAACAATGTAACATTGTTATTACATTGAGAATACATGAAATATGTTACTGATGGATATTAATCCATGATTATATAACTATGTAGGAATACACAAAGTGCAGATAAACGTTAAGCAGTTAAGTCGTAGTTCATAAACTACGAATCAGACAAGTCTTTCAGTTCCTATTTGATATATGAATTTGATAACTGTTAGTTGAGCTATATTATGCTATGCAAATGTTGATGTATATATATGAAATGCATATGAGATATGTATGAAATGTGAAAGTTGATATTTGATGATATGTTTGTGATATAAATCTTTATGCCTGTTATATGTGAAGTAACATGCGTAGTAAAGATTAATTGATTCTGAATGCATGAACTGAATATGCTATTATATGCTACGTGCTGCATGAAAACTGTTAGAATTGCTGGGCTGTCGAGCTCACCCTTGCAAATAACCACTTTTACAGGTTAAGGACACACGGTAAAGGTTACGTGCTACTTGATTGATAAAGTTCAATCACATCAAAGGAGATTGATTTGTTTATTTAAATAGATACTCTTGAACCATGTTTAGGTTCTAGTAAATGTACATGATAGTAATTTATGACGTGTAATACATGTTCAGTTGTAAAGTTATACTATGTAATACATAGAGAAATTCGAATCGAGATGTAAAGGTTTATACGGAAATAGAATGGAGTGAATCGTAGAATAATTTGATTCAGAGATTTGTAATTGATTCAAGTTAAGACATCAATAAAAGATTATTTTTCAAAGGAGATTGAAAAAGTTTAAATTATTCCGCATATTTATATAACATCGAATGTGATGAAATACAGGAATAGTAAATGACCAAGATTAGAAACTTATAAAAGTTTGGGGTCATTGTGCAGATCCTGGTAATGGAAGGAATTTATATTCTAAATTGTAATAAGAAAAGTTATATTCATTAAGTTATGAATGAAAAATATAAATAGTTGACTATAGTAGTATTGTGGCGGATCGAATTCGTGGTTCGAAGGGACCCAGATTTGGGGGCGTCACAGGTTGATATCAAAGCTGTAGGTTATAAACTTAGGTAAGTGTACCTGTAACATTCCAGAATTTTAATTATATTATTAAATATTTATTGAATCATATAAATATTTAGTAGATGTGTTTATCGTTGAATAAATATTCGTTTAATTGATTTGATTTTTATTTGGTTAATTATTTGTTAAATAAATAATTAATGAGTTAAGGAAATTATTATTATGTTTATATTTTAATTTGATGGTTAATTATTTGTATTGAGTTATGTGATTAAATGATTTATTTATTTAATTATTATTTGAATTAATTAAATTAAATATGAAAGCTTGATTAAATAAAGTGTGACAAATAACTATATTATGAGGAATTATTAAAATAAATTAAAGTAGTTTTAATTTAGTTTTATCCAAACAAGGTTCAAATATATTAATTCTTTAAAATTTAAAGGGTTTTGCCAATCAAAGCCTTATGGCTTTTGGTTTTCTAATTTTTAAATTTAAATAAAATAAATAAAATAAATTAGAATAATAAATATAATATATTTATAATATATACCTTATATGTATTAACTGATATACTTAATAGGTGAATTAAGGCCATATCAGTTTTATGTTTTGTTTTACGCTTAAGGTTTTCAGTTGAGTGTTGACTTTTGGCCAGTTGCTAAGAACATTCAGAGAGAATTGAGAGAGAGTGGAGAGGAAACCTGAGGATTTCATAGTGATTGTAAGTGGTGATAGCAAGGATTCCAAACAAGTTGAAGGTATTTTATCTAAACCTTAATATATATATATATATATATATATATATATATATATATATATATATATATGTTCTTCGGCAAACTGTATATTTTCTATGAATTGCAAATTGTTAAATTGTTGTAGGAAATTGAGTTATTGAAATTGTATGTGTTTATTATGATTAGAGATTGTGACAACCTGGAATTTTGGATTATCCAGAATTTAGGTTTAAAAAATAAGTTATTAATAAAATAAATTTTTATTAATACTATTCTGTGCTATGTGTTTATTAATCGTTCTATAACCTAGGATGATTATAAGTCGGGAGTATTCTGGCTATGAGCTAGATTGAACGAGTAAGAATTTTCAAGACCAAAATGAAAGTTTTCCGGGAACAAAATATTTTTTGGGGAAAAAGACGAAATAGGCACTATTCATCCGTTTCTGCTCGGAGATTTATTTTGAAATTTCGAGAATTTAATGATTACGTATAATTTTGAGACGTGATGAAATATTCAATAATATTTCAGTTATGACAAAAATAAAGTTTTCGCCTGAGGACTCAAAACCTAAGGATTAGGGAAAATGAGTTCCGAGAATACTATGATCACGTATAATAATTAGGATTATTATGCGTGAGAGATACTAGTATAATACTAGTTATTATACGAGTATAGTACGAAGATTAGTACGACGTATAATACGAATATCATACGAACGATATACGAAGAGAATACGAGAATAGAATGCGTAGAATACGATTAGTCTTAATGGACTTTGAGTTCATGGACTTTGTAGAATCCAATTGGACTTGGATTATGTCAAGCCCAATGATTGTGAAATTAAGCCCAAGATAGGCCCAATAAGAATTAGGGTTAAGGCCCAAACCAAGAAAAGAAACCGCGGATCGAACCGATGGGTGAACGGATGGGTAAGAACCATTGGGGCAACCCATGGGATGACCCATGGGCATGTGGGCCGGCCACTTGGCCACCAAGTAAGGGTGGAGGCCAAGTTTACTTGGTGGCTAAGTGTTGGAGGAGGTGGAATAGTAAGGAGGTGGGGGCGAAATGACCAATTTGCCATAAGCTTTGGTTTTCTATAAATAGGAAGCTAGATTTCATTTTTTTAGATTTTGAAAATCCTATAAGTTGAGAGTGAGAGAGAGAGAGAGAGAGATAGCTTGGATGAAGAGGGAGAAGGAAGAGTTGAGCATGAATGCTCGGATCAAAAGTGATCGTGAAATAGAAAAGCTTGCAAATGTCGGCTTTGTCTAACGGAAGAGGATTAAAGAAGAACGGTAATCCGAACCCTAGTTTCTTCTAATATCTTCTTTAAGTTTCTATGTTTAAATCATAGCTTAATGAGAATAGGGAGAAGATGATGTTAGAAATGATTTCATATGGTTGAAATCATGAGAAAAGAAGAAATAAGAATTAGAAATAAGAATTAGAAATTTAGCTTATAAATTTCTTAAGGAAATACAAGATTCATGAGGATTTTGAGCGATTCGAATGACTATTGTGAATGAGTAGGTGAAATAAGTAAGGAATGGTGTTCTATAACATCAAATTTCAAGAAAAAGTAGAATTGTATTCCAAAATGTCGATTAAAATGAAGAACGAACGAAGAACACGAAGAACACGCGAAGAACACGAAGAATGTTATTGATGGACAAATTTAAAACCATCATAGGTTAATTGTTGTTGATGGACAAGTTTAAAACCATCGTGTGTAAGTTAGTTGCATATTGCTTGGTTAGGAACGGTAGAAATGTTCATGAAGAATGGATTAAAAACTTAGCTATAACGAAGTTATGGCGAAATTTTTGTAAAAGACGAACGAGAATTAGAAAGTTAGTAAATGAACCCGAACATGTAGGGTTTCATAAGAATATAAGAGAACCTAAAAAATGTGAGTCGTGGACTTAAGAACGAACGAGTTTCAAGTTCGGATGACCGAATTACGGATGAACGAGCGAAGAACGTTAAAAGCGTAAAAATGAACGAAGGGTGAAGATTAAGCCAATCGAATGGTATGTTAACGAATTCAGAACAAAGTTCTGTCTGAGGGATATTGAAGTACGCAAGATAAGTAAGAGAATGGATTTGTAATGACCTCGTTCTGAGTTATACCGAAGAAGTTATGAGATCGGGAAGTACGTGTCTCAAACTTGATGCAACACTTAGAAAAATTTTCTAGGGTTTAGGTTCGGCTCTGCAGTACCGACTGAGCTTTGAGAAGTGGCACCGCAGCGCGAGCTCGGAGCCTTAGGTGCTGTTAGTTGGCGCCACAGCGTGAGAGATAACAAAGGGTTTGGCACCGCAGTTCCAGACCAAGGGAAGAGAGAGACGTAGGTCGCGCTGCAGCGCGAGGGAAAGGAAGGGGCACGGCGCCGCAGCGCCGGTGCAGGGCAAGGCCCAGTAATGAGATTTTTATTGCTCAATTACTGGGGGATGTGCAAGAAAGAAGTATGAACATGTAGTTCACGTAACGTAACACTTAATCAAGTGACTTAAACCTTTATTAAAGGTTGAATAGAAAGATTTAATGAGATTAAAAGATGAAGAATGTAAATGCTAGATTACGTAACCGATGTCCGGGGACCATAGTCGTGATGACCGAATGTGAGGGATTGCTATGATTGTGATTCCTTAGACGTTGAGTGATGAAGGTAATGAATAACATTTTGATGTTATGTCATAATGAGAGTTAAGTGTAAAGTGTATAGACGCTGTGATTGCAACGTAGTTGCGATGAACGATCGGTCGTAGCATACAATGAACCGTATGATTTCGACATTAAGAAAGAAGAATGAACATGGGGTTCATGGGTTGGATAACGAATGAAAACGATTAAAACCTTGAGTAAAGGTTGAATGAGAGGTTTAGAGACGAGCAATGAAAACATCGAATACATAAACGATTCTCGTGAATCGTATTCACGTTAGACGAATGTTCTAAGTGTACAATGGTTGTATAACTTGGATGTTGACGAAAGTAGTAAGTAAGATATGAATTATCGTAAAAAGCCATAGCAAACGGTTATAAGATTAATGAAAGTCCGAGGGTGAGTCGAATAGAGAATGTTTGAATGAAAGGTAAGCGTTAAACACTTTAACCAACGTAAGGGTTGAGTGCACGTGAATATTAAACGAGCAGAATCTACACTCAGTGTATGGTTTGACCGTAAGGTTATGAAGAATGTTGTTTAATCGTGAACGATGAAGAAACTGAGTTAAAGCTAATAACGTATAACGTTAAGAGGCCAAGTTAGTAGATATAACTTGGATTACGTTCCGAATCGAATGAATAGGAAGTTGTAAGATATGAATATGTTAATATAAAATGTTTAACGCTATGACCTCATAGTATTATTGAACGATCGTTCTGAGTATACAAAAGACTGTATGATGGACGATAAAGAATGAATCCTGAGGTATGGCATTTAGTTGCCAGGAAGCCGTAAGGAATAAGAATTTGACTTAACGAACATTATAGTTTAATGGTTCGGATAAGTTAAGAGAAGTTGGGTTGTGGTACAATCGTAACTGTGATGGTTGACATATGAGAGCTGGGCTAAACAATTCCTTCAGAGAGCGAAGGTATATACGAAACTGGCAACAGATCTAACTCACGGTGTGGGCAGTGTAGATGAGACGAGAACTTATTTGTTGGTTATTTGTGGAAAACCACTCAGAGTACCATATGGACTACTAGCAGAGAAGCGATGTGTGATGAGTCCTAGAAAAGTTATACGAAGAAGATAAGAATGTAAATCATTAAAGATGATGAACGTCATGAGTAAGACATCTCCGTATGTCATGAAGTCGTAAGTCGGTAATGAAAGTTGGTCGCGTAAACTTAAATTACAAGAAGGCGAACCTTAAGAAGTAAAGTTAAGTAAACCAATGCGTAAGTCAAGTATATGACTAATTGGTGTACGTGTTATTTCCTTATGTGTTATATAGGGATTTGGAATGAGCAGTTCAGCGTAAGCTGTAGCTGTGCGTAAGGCAAGTTTCCTAACTTTACTCATATTCTAAATGAATGCTAGTTTCTTGAACTTCTCAGATGTTGGACTTGAGAAGTTCGGTATGTGTGCGAATGTGTGATATTTGTACAAGGTGGTAGAATGTATGAGGCCTTGTGCCACAATGTGAACACTTCGGTGTTTCTATGAGATGAACTGTTATGTGATTGAACTGTTCAATATAAGTATGTTCTGTTTATACATGAACCGTTATTGTTAAGTCTGTGCTAATGATTCTAGCCAGACAGGATATGTATGGAAAAAGGTAGAAGAATGAAAGTAGTATAAAGAGTATGTGATGAACATTGTAAGATGATAGGAATCGAGACTATTCCTATTATTCAAGCTGCTTCATAACCTTTGTTCGGTTATCAAAGTTATGAAGAATGTTTAAACTCTTGAAGTTATTTGTTCAACTGTTATAACTTGCTGGGCAATTGAATGCTCACACTTGCTTTAAATGAAAAATATTTTCAGCGAACGATGTTAGAAAGAACTTAAGGATCCCGTAAAGATCAAGCTGAGTGATATCCAGACGAAGTGCCATTCAGTATGTGAATGTGCGTGAAGAATAAGTGAGGACTTGTAATATAGAATGATATAATTAAACTATAGACTAGTTTAATGAACAATTATGTATCCTTGGTGGCGGATAAAAGTCACTCGTGTAAGATGAAAAGAATAATGTAGCTATCATTATTTGTAATGAAGGAGATTATAAGGTTTCGAGAACCTGGGATTTGAGAATGTATGTTATTATATTTAACTATATAATGAGGTATATTTGGTAAGAAGTGGAACCGTGACGCACGGAGTCCAGGTTTGAAAGTAGACTGGATTTTGGGGCATTACAGAGATTATGTTTCAACAAGAATTGCATTCTAATTTCAGTTTGTAGTAGAAAATAATGACAGTGTTTATGATTTCTCATTTGGCTTGTGTAAGTACCAATTTTGATGGTCAATTCATATCTTAAACTGTAAATTGAGTCTTGTATATGTTATTTCATTAAGAAACGAGCATAACGTAATTTGAACGAAGCAATTTGGCCAAGTATAGAGATTACAGTGATGATTTTTCTAAGTGATGTCAAAAAAATGGAGTTTTTGTATGAAAATATGAATTTTGAGAAATTAAAATAGTGTTAGTTGATGTTAAATTATCCTAATTGGTTTTAAATGTTAGCAAACATGTTTATGATTAGTTTATATCAATTGTTTGTGTTAATTTTACTGTTTAGTGGGTGAAATTCGTGTTAGTTGACTTAAGAAAACTGTCATAACCATGTTCTGCAAAAAAAAAAAAACTATAACTGGTGTGCCTCAAACCAGTGTAAAACTGGCGCGGCCGCACCAGTCCCCTGCCATAGACAGTGAAGTCTGTTAATTATGCAGACTTTGGGCGTTCAATTTAACTTAGATTAATGATAGTTTAATGTATCCAACATGTAACAACAAGGCTAAAACAGAGTGGTGTTATATGGATTATGAATTCAAAATTATAAAAGTGATTGTAGGTTATGAACGCATTTGTGATAACTTAGTTTATACAATCAATGTTAGATAGGTGTTGTGATGTTAACACTCGGGAATTCTGATATATATATGGTAGCATAAGACTTGTGCTAAGATGATAAGTTTAGCTAGAAATGTAAATGCTTTGGTATGTTAGCATATCTAATAGATAATGTGGTTCTAAACCAATGTGTAGGTGAACGTGAGTTTAATATTGTAGCTTACACTTGAGGCAAGTTTCTAAACTCTCTTTTTACATTAAGCAAGCCTTTTAACTCTACATTTATGTTGAGCAAATTCTTACTTTAAAATTTCATTAAGCGAACTCTTGTAGTCTTAACCATGATTTGAACAAGCTAGCTATATCCTTATTTTTATTCGAACAAGTTTTGAATTCCAATATTTATTGATGTATTCTAACTTGTTTATTGTTAGACAAGTTTCTTTATTGTCCTTCATGTATTATGAATGCAATTTTTCTCGAATTCTAGCTTCTAATGTTGAATTATCTTAGTTCATTCTCATATTGAGCAAGCTGTATTTTTATCTTGCTATTACTTAATGTATATTTAATAATACATAGTCCTATTTTTCAAGCAAGGTTTATTGTCATCCAATACTTATGCTTTGTGGTTGTTCTTAAGCATGAGTTCAATATAAAGTTAATCCGCTTACACTTATTCATTGTTCTATATTATGTTATTATTGATCAACTGTTGTGTTATCAAATACTATTGATTCAACTAGTCCTCTAGTTGATGTTCGTTAAACTTCAAATTACCATTGAAAGCTTATCCAAACCAAATTTTCTTTGGTGCGGACTTGTACTCTAAATACTGAGATGAACAACCCTATTATTAGGGGAAATTTACGCTTAGCGTTGAAATATTTGTGCACAATACATTGTACGAAGGGCTGATACCCCTAAGTACGAGGAGTCCTTATAGTCCTATGACTGTTAAAGTTGGAGTTGAAAGATTACTCGCAACTGTGGACATAGTTCATGGTCTTATGACCCTCAGTTAGATATATTCCATATTTTGGATTCCAATTTTTGACTATCATTTTTAGAGTACTATTCAGTTTTGATGAGCCTATTGTTGGCAGTTATTATTATTATTCTTCTGTTGATCTATTGTTATATCTAGTGGGCAATTATTTTGCTCACCCTTGCATATTTATATAAAATAAGTGTATAGATTTGACATTTCTGAAAAGAAATTTTTGGATTTAAAAATTCTTTGTGGTGAATTATTCAGGATTAAGTATATAAGTGTATATGTTATGTGAGTATGGTATTATATGAGTACAGTATGTGGTTAAGGGTCAAGGGTTTACCAGATAACTATATCAGTGTCCAACTCCTAGGTATATATTTAGATCATCAACGTTCAGTTAGGAAACCCTAATGTTTGATAAGAAACCCTATAAACCGATTCTGAAAATCCTAATTTCAGTTTCGGGAATTTGAAACCCTAATTCGGATATCAAAATCCTAATTTGGGAATTTAAATGCTATGTATAAGGTTTATGTATTTTAATTGCAAACCTAATTAGGGATAATCCTAATTATTACTTAGATTTTTAATAATTTAGAAACCCTAATTCTTGGGTTATAAACCCTAATGCGTGATCACGAAACCTAATTGCTAAATTAGAAATTTTAATTAGGAAATATTAATCCTAACTAGTAAGCTTGATTATTGATTAGTAAATTTTAATATAATTAGAAAATCATAATTATAATTTTGAAATATTAATTTTCTACTTTGAAAACTGAAATTTGGAAATCTTAGAAATGAAATTGTAAAAATTTTAGGGGTTAAACCCTAAACCCTAAAGGTTAAACCTTAAACCCTAAGGGTTAGGGCAAATGACAAGAATGCCTTTAAAATTAAATGTGAAATGTCTAAAATACCCTTTTCTTAATGATTAAGTAAAAGACTTGCCAAATCTTGTAGACTTATCCATTTAGATATTGGCATCTGTTAAATATCTTACCATATCTGATCTTTGGTGCCAGCTTGCAACACTACATTCATTGAATCCAAAAATCAAAGATAAAAGTTAAGTAAAATACTTACTTTACTTTTTATTTTGTCCAAGACTTTTCTCTCTCTAGAATTCGAGATTTGAGAGTAAATATGAGTGTTAAGTTAGGGCTAGATCAACCTTTAACTTTCCAATATCAGATCAGAGATCAGAAGTTCAAGGATCAAAGCTTTAAAGGTATAAAAAACCCTAAATCTTAAAATTTTACGATTTGATATTAGATGTTGTTAATAATTGGTTAAAGTTATGTATTAGGGTGTTAATAAGTGATCTAGATTGTTGGATCATGGATCCATAACATCTAGATGCACGATTTTGAAGTTTTTGCAAATCTGGAAAAGTGGAAAAAAAATGGCCTGACAATCAAATGTCAGAGGCCTTAGATCTGTTTGTGTTTGATGTTTTGTGTGTTTTATGCTTTGGATCTGTTCTATGTCATGTAGGCTTTGATCTGAAACTGGAGACAGGGTTGGATCATGTCTTGATCTCTTGTTATAGGCAGTCAAACTGCGTTGACCAAGAACGAAAAAGGGTTTCTGGGCAACCCAGAAACCCAGCAGTTTCCTGACAACCTTTTTGTGGCCTCAGATCTTGTGGTTTGTTAATGTTTAGGCTACGTTGTTGCTTGATCCTTGTAGCCTGACATGTCGACTGCATATTAAAGTCACTAGCTAACTTAGATCATAACCGTACTGAAAGATAATCAGGGTCAAACTACCGTTGACCACCAGCCGGATGAAGAAATCTGGAAAACCCAGATTTCTGAAGAACAGTTCTTGACCCCTATATTGACTGGCCCAGATCTTTAACATGTGATGTTGTTAGGTTGAGTTAGTGAGATGGTAGTGTATGCTGACATGAGGACTACAATATTGAACCTTAAGATCACATAAACATGGCATGGAAATCAAAGATTGAAGGCTGCATAGAAGGACCCTCAACACTGCTTGAGTTTCTGGGCAACCCAGAAACTCAAGAACAACGTTGTCAGAATATTGAGAGGCTTTGATCTCTCTGATTTCTTGTTGTATGGCCATGAACTTAGTTGGTAGTTGTTGTATTACATTAGTACTATATTATTAAAACAAGAACAAGTCCAGAAACTTAAGGATAAAAAAGTTACAACCGGTCAAACGTAGCACCCTGCGCTCTGACTATGAAGGTTCAAGAACACTCAAGAACACCTATAGCGACGGTTCTGTCGCGATAGGGCCATTTATTAATTATTATTTTTCAGAAATTATTTATTTTAATTAAATAAATAGAAATAAATAGTTTTTAATTATTAAAAATACTAAATAAATTCTGAAAAATTATTTTAAAGTCTGAAAAATAGTTTTGTAATTATGTTGAGAATATTTCATAAATATTTAATATTTTTGGAATATAATTGGTATTAAATTTATTTAATTATAATATTAAATAAATTATTTAAAAATAATCTTAATGAATGAAAAATAATATTATGGTATAAGAAAATATTTTAAGTTATTTTTAATGACTTTTAATATTTTAGGATGAATTTCATTAATTAATCAATATTAATGATAATTAGTTTATTTAATAAATGTATTAAATAAATTATGGAAAAATAGAATTAATGATTTAAAAATCATATAAAAATGATTTAAGTGTTATAAAAATATTTTAAGTTATAAGATATAACTTTTGATATTTTGTCATGAAAATATTAATATTTTAATATAAAAAGTAATTATTGGATAATGGATTTAATGGTTTAAAAATCATATAAAGGTGATTTTAAAGTATTAAAAAATACTTTGAGATATTATAATTATATTATAATATTATGACATGTATTTCATTAATATTTGATAATAAATAAATATTAATGATAAAGGAATTATGTGGTATTTAATTCATATAAATACGTTATTAATGATTGAAAAATTATAATAAATGATAATAATTATCGGAAAATTATTACGGGCTTATGAAAAATGTTTTGACTACTTATAAATTATCTTAGATAATGGTTAAGTGTTTATACAGAGTTTAATTAAACTTAAACTCAAAATTTTGTTCGACTAGACCGTCGGGATGCCAGAATTATACTGAACTCGACTTATACTGTAATAGTTTGACTTGAGGTTAAGTTTTCTGTGTTTTATAGACTGATATGATTATGTGATACTGTGTTTAGGTTATTTTAAATATTGTGATGATATTATTCTAATTTGTATATCGATATTATGTATATATTAGGTTCAGACAAAACTTATTAAATTACGTAACGGTAATCAACGGTTCAGGCACGTTTTACTTAACTCTACTAAGAGTTGTTTCATTCAAATATGCTTATAGTTAATCATTGCTGATTGCAATTGTAGAATTGTACTCTATACATATTGCATGTATAAGTCAGACATGAAAGGTTGATCACCTTCATTATCATTCGGTTCAGATATATTTGTTCATGTTCAATACTTGTTCAGTCAAAAGTTTGTTCCTACTAGTTCACAATTGTATTGTTGAATTATAGCCAGCTTATTATTTAGATTCTTTCAATCATGATATATCGTTAAATTATAAATTTAAACTTGTTGGGCAACCTTCATGCTCAGCTTTCCTATATCATAATTAACATTGCAGATTAAGAAGCATACATCAGATACAACAAAGGATAAAGCCAAGTCCAACTTGGGATTTTATGTGCAGCTTAATTGTAATTGTATGATAATAATGTTGTATGTCAAATAGGATAAGGAATTGTGTATATGTGAAGGTTACTCGACCTTGGGATTAGTGTGTAAATATATTGTATAAGCAATTTATGTTTATATCTTTCGCAATAGTTATAGAATAATTATAATAGTGATAGATTGATTGTACCGGATCCACGGGGTATTGGGACCCGGGTTCGAGGCTTTCACAACGCCACTCTGCAGTGGTTGAGTACTCGGCCTGGCGCTGCGGCGCCGGCCTTTCCTCTCTGGGTCGCGCTGCGGCGTGGACCCTGAGCCTCAAAAATTTTTTGACAGACTTCTTGCTTAATGAACTTCCTGGACTCTCGAACTCATAAATTGTTCATTTCAAGTCCGAATTGGCTCGTTCAAAAGCCATTAGCTCAAAAATCATATGAACTAGGTATTCATATAAGAATTTTATATTTTTGACTCCGTTAACACAGAATTCACCGTTTAAGTCTATTTTTACGAATACGATAAACGTTTGTGAACGTTCATAGCTCGTTTCTTCGTTCTAAGTTAGAATTTGACCATTTTCGAGTCCGCAACTCTAAAATGCAAACATAGACTATTCTCCATCAAAAACCAACATTTTTGAGTTCAATGCTAACTTTTGACTTCCATTCCGAGAATTTCGACGATTATCATCTAATCTCATAAATTTCGCCATAACTTCGTTACTTGAGATTTTTATACCGTTCCAAATGGATTCATTCCATTGTCACAACATGTATAATCTAAACCTACAAATGATGGTGTTAAACTTGTCCATCAACAACAACATAATCAAAATTTTCAATTAAATTCAATGGTTTATAATTTTTATACTTATGATTTCACTCTCACGTGTTTTATTAAGGTTTCATCCATTAATAACCATTCTTATACTTTTTATCATACATGTTCTACAACTACTCACTTCTCTAATAAATGAAGAGAAGTAGAATCATGGTTTAGGAATCATTACCTTTGAAGTTCTAGCTTGGTTCTTCTTCTTCCTCTTGTTCTAACAAAGTTCTAGTTTTTCTCACTTTTCTCTCTCAATAAAAAGAAAGCTCTAGGATGTTGGTGGAATAATGAATAAGCTAAATAATATAGCAAGTCCCTTATTTATAGTAAAAGCAAACTGAGGGCATAATAGCCATTTAGGCCATTGTGACAACCCGAGAATTTGGATATTTAAAGAATATTAAAATATTGAATTAAGGTTAAATAATAAACCTAGACAGAAAATAATTGAATGGATTTGAGATTTCCAAGAAGGAATTTTGTGAATTTAAAATTTTTGTGGTGAATTATTCAGGATTAAGTATATAAGTGAATATGTTATGTTTATATGGTTGTATATGTGTACTGTATGTGATTAAGGGTCAAGGGTTGACCAGATGACATATATCAGTGGCAAACCCTAATATTAAATTAAGAACGTCAACGTTCAGTTAGAAAATTCTTACGATTTATAAGAAACCCTAAAACCGATTCTGAAAACCCTACTTTCAGTTCCGGAAATTCGAAACCCTAATTCAGAAGTTGAAAACCCTAAATTGGGAATTTAAATACTATGTATAAGGCGTTTGAGTATTAATTACAAATCTAATTAGTGAAAACCCTAATGATTATTTGAAACCCTAATAATTAGAAAACCTAATTATTAGAAACCTTAATTTTGAATTAGAAACCCTAATTGCTAAATTAGGAGCCTTAATTGCTAATTTAGCGAAATTTAATTAGGAAATGTTAATCCTAATTAGCAAGCTTGAATTATGATTAGGAAATTTTATTATAATAAAATCCTAATTAAAATTTAGAAAGATTAATTTTCTATTTTGAAAACCTAATTTTGCAAACCCTAGAAAAATTAAATTTTTAGAACCTTAGGTTTTAACCCTAAGGGTTGCATCAAAGGACCAATTTGTGATGCCCCCAAAATAGGTATACATCACCTATCACGAGTCGTCAAATATATGGAACAAAATACAAATAAAAACTTAATTATACAACTGTTGTGTAAAATACGACAAAACATAGGCTGTGAGTTTTAATACAACTTTGTCTTCTAGACAGTATTGAAACTCAAAATAAGTCCTCAATACATTTATTGTCACACTATCTAACAGAATAGTGATGACTACTAATGCTATCATCTGGACAGTCACTCCGTTCCCCGACTAGTCCCGGCTACGTTCTCATTTCCTGAAGAGATCAGTGAAAGAAAGGGTGAGGTCAACTAGCCCAGTAAGAAATATTATGACTAAGATAATGTAGAATAAATTATCATTAGCCTTCAACAGTGTTAAACTGATACAATATAACAAACGTCAAGTTTAACTGCAGCGGAATAAGTAATCCATTAAAAGAGTCAAGTAGAGAATAAAAGCTACCATCTTTTATGATTTAAAATGTTTTTCATCACTTTTATCGCTGGGACTCAGCTTAATAAATAATCCACATCATCCCTGCACTACGGCCAAGGATATTCATTAGTATCACAACCACAAATAATCCATGCACTACGGGCCAAGGATATTCGTGTATTTATCAATGGTCATGATCATGCCAACAATTGTCCATCAATGCACTACGGGCCAATGAGGACTTTTACCACATCATTTGTAAATTACGGTCATGATTACACCGAATAATCACTGGTCATAATCATACCAAGTCCATATATACACTATAGGCCATATATGACTTTCAACAAAATATAAACATGAGGATGATGACAATGATATAAGAATTCAATAAAACAAGTTCAAGAATTAATTTATCCAGGAACCAACAATGTCCAAATTATCAACATGATACTACTTTGTAGAGTAAAATTCAAGAATGCACAGACGAATATTTTCATGAAAAGATACTGGATGAAGCGCAAATATCAAAGATATTCCACTAATTTTATGGAGTATAAAAGCTAAAACTTTAACCAACTGAGTATAATAAAGAATTGAATAACAAAAGAATTCACCAAGCATGCTATAGACCGCACATACAGGTTATTCCAACAGAAAAATAAATAATGGAACCAGGTCATGCGTAAACGCACCGACAGGATATTCCGACATAATAATAAATAATGGAACCAGGTCTGGCGTAAACGCACATACAGGAAATTTCGGCAGAATAATAAATAATAGAACCAGGTCCGGAGTAAACGAACAGACATGATATTCCGACAAAATAATAAAAATCGGAATATTAGAAGAATTTCACCATGTATGCGGTACTTCGCATAAGCAGGTTATTCCAACAGAATAAAAAGGAATGAAATAACAGAAGTTCTCTTCATGAATACGAAAGAAATAATACCCCTTACGTTAAAAGAAACTGGATATAGGAGTAATGAAGTAACAAAATACTTTTCTTCTTTCTTTCTATAGTTTCTCTCTCTAGAGTTTCAGTGAATTCGTAAGAAATAAGGAAGGAATGAGCTTTTGTTTATAGGAAAATGGACTGAATAGTAACTAATTCATGAACGGACCAGATTGATTTACTTTTAAATGGACGGTCCATATTGATTTACTATGCAGTATTAAAAAAATATATATATATATATATATATATATATATATATATATATATATATATATATTACATTTATATAACATGATGTCTTTGCAAATTCACGGATCAAAGTTGTCATAACACACTGATGCACATTTCAATCAACCAACCAATAGGATCATATATATATATATATATATATATATATATATATATATATATATGATGAAAGTGACATTTGGGGTGGGAGAATTATATGGGTCACGGGAGGGAAGAAAAATCAAATGGTGTATATATATATATATATATATATATATATATATATATATATATATATATATATATATATTCACACACAATTTTCACTTTTCCACCCACACATCACTTTCACTACACGCTTACACATTTTACTATCACACACACACACATATCTTACACCCATCACTTTCATACTATCACTTTTTCACCATTTTTCACTCACACACAATATATATATATATATATATATATATATATATATATATATATATATATATATATATATATACACACACACAGACACACATCATATACTTATATAAATAATTTCCGTCCCCTTTACGTGTACTCTTTCCCCCCCCCTCATTTCCAAAAATTAGATTTTCAACACATATGGGCCCCACATGTGGCCCCTGCATTTATTATATAAAATAATTTTCTACCAATTATTTTAAAAAATGGGTAAATGGGGGTCCATAAAATAAGTAAAACTTCATAAAAATCACCCTAATAATTTTAACAACATTTATCACCTTTATTATAATTCACAATATTAATCGACCAGGTAGTTCCCAGGAAAGAGGGGGCTTTCCAATAAGGATTTCTCCCTATTGGCGCGCAATTAGATGACCAAACCTCTCCTTAACAGAACTTCTAGACATCGTGAATATTGCAAATAATAATATTAAAAATTCGTCGTCTTAATTATTGATTTAATAATATATAAAATATTGACAATAATTGAATCAAATAATGTGAGATACTATGCAACAATTACTGTAGCAATAATTTAACAAAACTGAGTGACTTCTCACATATGCATCAATAATCAATACCGTGTGCTACTATGCAACCACGCGTATTACTGTACTTTTAACATCGGGTGTTTTAACAGTTAACGGTAAAACTTCCGCCGTTATTTTCATAAAGTATTTTTGTCGTTTTCTCAATCCGACAATAATTTTTTTGTGGGGTCCACCAATGATTGTGCCGTCGTACGAATATTCCCTGTTAAAACGAATATTCCCCGACCAATCGAATATTATACAACAACTTGCGTACTTTGAAAAATTTATAAATATTACTCGCAACTATAACGTTATATCAAATTCATTCCATAATATTTAAAAATGATATTTATAGTAAATTCATCTTTATTAAAAAAATTGGGGTATTACACAATTTGCCATTAAATTTATAAAATAAATAACTATTTTGCCCTTTTACAATTATTTAATTAGGAAGTGTGTAGATCTTGCCAAGCTAATTGGTTGGTGACCAACCCTAGCCCTAGCCCTAGCCCTAGCCATGTGTCAAATATCAGCCTTTAATTGCTAGCAAATACATTGAATCATATCAGAATATAAAGATTAGAGAGAGAGAAATGCACACTTTACTTTTCTTTTTTGCCAAATTCTTTCTCTCTCTAAAATCTGAAAATGGGGAGTGAGAGAGAGTAAGATACAAAGTTAAGATCATGTGTTAGAATACCAAGATCAAATCACAAAGTCAGAATCTAGATCAAAGCTAGAAAAGGTATAAAACCCTAAATTTTAGAAATCATGTGATCTTATGTTATATGTTATAATTTGTTGGTTAAAGTTGTGTATTAGGGTGTCATTGAGTGATCTGGGTTGTAATAACTTAGATCCATATCATCTTGATGCACGGAAATCAAAATTTTGAAACTGATCTATGAACCCTAAACATGGCCTGATAGCCGAATGTCAAGGCTCATATATTATTACCTGTTATTTATTTTTGTGTTTTCAAAGTTTGTACTTGTAGTACGTAGTAAGGACTTTGATCTGGAACTTGAATCAAGTCTAGATCAAGTGTAGATTAAAAGTTATAAGCGGTCCAAAGGCATTGACCGAGCACAAAAAATGGTTTCTAGGTAACCTAGAAATCTCTGACAACGTTTTTGCAGGCCACGGATCTCTCTGTGTTTAAGTGTTTATGACATGTTAGTGTTTTACTTGTGTAGACTGATGATTATACTATTGATCCATGCCTCTAGAATCGTTAGATCCTTCACTGAATCAAAGAAATCAGTGGTCAAAGTTGTGTTGACGAAACTGCCAGATGAAGTTTCTGGGTAACCCATAAATCTTCAAAGGCAGTTCCGGACCACCGCTTTGACCGATCCATTTCTCTTAGATTCGTTGTTTTTATGATGATCTGATGTTATGTCGTTGTACCCTGACGTGTGTTCTACATGATTGAACCACTAGATCACATAAACCGAGTCCAGAAAGTTATGATTTAAAGCTGCAAAGTAGGTACCGATGTTGTTCTTCATTTTTGGGTAACCTAGAAAATGAAGAACAGGCTTGACAAGATTTTTGAGGGCCCAGATCCTTCTGCTTTGATATAGTATGGCCATGATGTTTGTTTAGGGTTGTAGTATTGCATCAATACTATAATCTGAACACCTAATCGAACTAAGATACCTCAGGATCCATGATTTAGAGCCGGTCAAACCTACCACCTTGTCCACTGGCATGGGTTTATAGGTTTAGGCTCAAGAACACGAAGAACACCTATAGCGACGGTTCTGTCGCTATAGGCCCCCTTTAGCGACAGTCAATTATAAAAATTAATTATTTTAATAAATAAATTGAAATAAATAGTTTTTAATTATTAAAAATACAAAATAAATTCCTAAAAATTATTTTAAAGTCCGAAAATTAGTTTTTAATTATTCTGAAAATATTTTATTAATATTTAATAATTTTGGAATATTAATGGTATTTAATTTATTTAATTATAAAATTAAATAAATTATTTAAAAATTATTTTAATACATGAAAAATCATAAAAATTTATATTATGGTATAAGAAAATATTTTAAGTTATTTTTAATGACTTTTAATATTTTGTGATGAATTTAATTAATTAATTAATATTAATGATAATCAGTTTATTTAATAAATATATTAAATAAATTATAAAAAAATAGAATTAATGATTTAAAAATCATATAAAAATGATTTAAGTGTTATAAAAATATTTTAAGTTATAAAATATAACTTTTGATATTTTGTAATGAAAAACATTAATATTTAATATTAATGACAATTATCGGATAATGAATTTAAAGGTTTAAAAAATACTTTGGTATATAATAAATATATTATAATATTATATTATAATTTTCATTAATATTTAGTATTAAATAAATATTAATGATAAAGGAATTGTGTTGTATTTAATTCATTTAAATACGAGTTTAATGATTGAAAAATCATGGTAAATGATAATAATTTTTTTAAAAATTATTACGAGCTTATGAAAATTATTTTGACTAAGAATAAAATTATCTAAGATAATTGTTAAGTGTTTAAGAAGAGTTTAATTGAACTTAAACTCGGCAATGGTCCAATTAGGCAATCGTGATGTCAGAATTGTAACGAACTCGATTAGGACTGCAAAAGTTTGACTTGAGGTTAGGTTTTACGTGCTGTATAGACTGATATGGTTATGCGTTAATGTGTTTAGGTTATTTAAATACTATGATGACATTATTCTAATTTATATACCGATATTATTTATATATTAGGTCTTCAGACAAAGATTATAAAAATGCGTAGCGATAATAAGCGGATCAGGCAAGTTTTCCTTAACTCAACTTTGAGTTGTTTATTCAAATATGCTTGTGGTTAATCATATTTGATTGCCATGTCTAAGAATTATTAAATCGCACTCTGTGCACACTACATGTATTCATCAGGTGTGAAAGGTTGATCACCTTCGTTACCATTCGGTCCAGATATATATATGTTCATGTTCCATGTTCGTTCAGCTATGTAACATTTGTTCATGCCAGTTCACAATTATATTGTAGAACTGTAGCCAGCTTTTGTTCAATTCTTTTAATCGTGATATATCCTTAATTTATTGATCTTAAACTTGCTGGGCAAACTTATTGCTCACCCTTGCTAGATCATGATTAACATTACAGATTAAAACGAATACATCGGATACATGAAAGGACAAAGCCAAGTTCAGCTTGGGATAATATATGCAGATAAATGTAATAGTAATGTATGATAATAATGTTATATGTTAGACAGGTTATGAATTGTTTATATGTTAAGGTTACTCAAACTTGGGGTAAGTGTGTAAATGTACTGTATCTTTTGCAGCAGTTATAGAATGATTGTACAAGATCCTTGG
Organism: Panax notoginseng; assembly: GCA_016801055.1. Classification (NCBI taxonomy): domain Eukaryota; kingdom Viridiplantae; phylum Streptophyta; class Magnoliopsida; order Apiales; family Araliaceae; genus Panax; species Panax notoginseng. The sequence continues at coordinate 98,311,307 of CM029018.1, forward strand.
TGATTTAGGACCGATATTTGGGGCTCTCATAGTTGGTATTAAAGCTGTAGGTTATGAATCTTAGGTAGGAATACCAGAAACTAATAACCGCAGTGATGAGGATAAGTACTAACTCAAATAGAGTTAGTGAGTCGGTAAGATTCAAAGACGAATCTCAGTGAGTTATAAAGATACGGAGTTCTCTAACTCTGATAATAAAGGTGAACAGTAAAGATGAATAGATAGAGTCTAAAAGACTAAAAGTACAGTGACATGAGATCGTAAAATAAAATGATCATAGTATAGAAATGAATCGTAATATATACGATGAGATCACCCCATGATCGGATAAGGTTATAGTATGGGATAAGAATCAAGTGAATGATTGAAAAGTTTACAGCAAGATTGATGTATGTCAGTTGTACTATGAATTGATATAGATTCAGGAAAGGATTATGAATACGAGTTGAATGAAATTCGTATTGACAATGGAGTTAAGATTAGGTTTGTGTCGCGCTATTTGCGATATACCTGTTGAGAAGGGAATTCTTTTCTCATGTATATAACAGATAGATAGGGTATAGGTAGAGAATATAGGATTAAGCACGAGTTTGATGAACTATGTATAGTTTTATGTGAATGGAGCAATAAGGATAATAGGAATAGAGAGATTACTTAGCAAGTGATTATTAGTGGAGACAAAGGTTTTTTCCAAATCTTCTAGCTACGCTAGACTCAAATTTTTTGACATCAAGCTAAAAATGCACTATGTGCTTTTGAAAATAAATTTTTATTCTCAACTCCTGGTGATTATTGTATATGAGTGGACTTCGGGCCACCGACACATCGTTACCTGTTGAGATGATAAAACAGATTTGTAATGATTTTTGAACGGTTTAAGGTATAGTCTATGCTAATTATTTCGGCTAGACGATAATGATTTGACATATCAAAATATATTTTTATTTATCACTTATGTACCATGTAACCTGGTGCAGAGATGATAAAAAGTTGATGGAGTTGTAAATACAGGAATACTTAGTGTTGAATTTGATTTAAAATCTTTATTCCACTATTGTATGATGTGTTATGACAAAGTCAATCGATAACGGCATCCTCAAACGGGCTGTTAATACAGTACGACATCATGACGTCATTTTTAAACAATATTCAAAATTTTAATTTGCCAACGGGGTTTTGGCTATACCTAAATATTTCGATTGAATTGAATTATTGATATAAGTCTAAGCTATTTGATTCGGCTAGACCAGCGTTTATAAGATTCTAAGCGTTTTTTGAAAACTTTCCCGAACCAAATTGTTTTGGTACGAAATTCCATGATAAGACTGAGGTAAAATTTTTGTGCCTACAGCAGTGATGAGAAACAGATCAACCCAGTATTACTGGGCCAGTACAGGGCAGAACGGGCTGATCACCCACTATGTTCATAAGACCAGTGCAGTTTGCGGATGAATTTCCATAAAACCTTTGCGAAAATGACAGACAATAGTCTATATGACTCCTCAACAATATTTGAAAATTTTACTCTTGTGAGGAATATATTGGGTAACATGTGATACGGTGTATGAATGGTGTATGGTGCATGCTGTAAGGTGTAAGGTAAATTTCGGGGATGAAATTTTTTGAAGAAGAGGTGAATGTGACAACCCGAGAATTTGGATATTTATAGAATATTAAAATATTGAATTAAGGTTAAATAATAAACCTAGACAGAAAATAAGTGAATGGATTTGAGATTTTCGAGAAGGAATTTTTTGAATTTAAAATTTTTGCGGTGAATTATTCAGGATTAAGTATATAAGTGAATATGTTCTGTGTATATGGTTGTATATTTGTATTGTATGTGATTAAGGGTCAAGGGTTGGCCAAATGACATATATCAGTGGCAAACCCTAATATTAAATTAAGAACGTCAACGTTCAGTTAGAAAATTCTTATAATTTTTAAAAAACCCTAAAATCGGTTCTGCAAACCCTACTTTTAGTTCCGGGAATTCAAAACCCTAATTCGGAAGTTGAAAACCCAAATTTGGGAATTTAAATACTATGTGTAAGGCGTTTGAGTATTAATTACAAATCTAATTAGTGAAAACCCTAACGATTATTTGAAACCCCTAATTAGAAAACCTAATTATTAGAAACCTTAATTTTGAATTAGAAACCCTAATTGCTAAATTAGGAACCTTAATTGCTAATTTAGCAAAATTTAATTAGGAAATGTTAATCCTAATTAGCAAGCTTGAATTATGATTAGGAAATTTTATTATAATAAAATCCTAATTAAAATTTAGAAAGATTAATTTTCTATTTTGAAAATCTAATTTTGGAAACCCTAGAAAAATTAAATTTTTATAATGTTAGGTTTTAACCCTAAGGGTTAAACTCCAAGGGTTCAACCCTGAGGGTTGCATCAGAGGACCAATTTGCCATTAAATTTATAAAGCAAATGACTATTTTGCCCTTTTGCAATTCTCTAATTAGGAAGTGTGTAGATCTTGCCAAAATAATTGGTTGGTGACCAACCCTAGCCCTAGCCCTAGCCCTAGCCATGTGTCAAATATCAGCCTTCAATTGCTAGCAAACACATTGAATCATATCAGAATATAGAGATTAGAGAGAGAGAAATGTACACTTTACTTTTCATTTTTGCCAAACTCCTTCTCTCTCTAAAATCAAAAAATAGGGAGTGAAATAGAGTAAGATACAAAGCTAAGATCCTGTGTTAGGATACCAAGATAAGATCAGAAAGTCAGAATCTTGATCAAAGCTATAAAAGGTAAACCCTAAATTTTAGAAATCATGTGATCTTATGTTATATGATGTAATTTGTTGGTTAAAGTTGTGTATTAGGGTGTCATTGAGTGATCTGGGTTGTAATAACTTAGATCCATATCATCTTGATGCATGAAAATCAAAATTTTGAAACTGATCTATGAACCCTAAAACATGGCCTGACAGCTGAATGTCAGGGCTCATAGATCATTACCTGTTATTTGTTTTTGTGTTTTCAAAGTTTGTACTTGTAGTACGTAGTAAGGACTTTGATCTAGAACTTGAATCAAGTCTAGATCAAATGTAGATTAAAAGTTATAAGCGGTCAAAAGGTGTTGACCGAGCACGAAAAATGGTTTCTACGTAACCCAGAAACCCAGAAATCTCTGACAACGTTTTTGCAGGCCACGGATCTCGCTGTGTTTAAGTGTGTATGACATGTTAGTGTTTTACTTGTGTAGAATGATGTATATACTATTGATCAATGCCTCTAGAATCGTTAGATCCTTCACTGAATCAAAGAAATCAGTGGTCAAAGTTGTGTTGACGAAACTGCCGGATGAAGTTTCTGGCTAACCCAGAAATCTTCAAAGGCAGTTCTAGACCACCACTTTGACCGGTCCATTTCTCTTAGATTCATTGTTTTTATGATGATCTGATGTTATATCGTTGTACCATGACGTGTGTTCTACATGATTGAACCATTAGATCACATAAACCGAGTATAGAAAGCTATGATTTAAAGCTGCAAAGTAGGTACCGAGGCTGTTCTTCATTTCTTGGTAACCCAGAAAATGAAGAATAGCCTAATAAGATTTTTAAGGGCCCAGATCTTTCTGCTTTGATATAGTATGGCCATGATGTTTGTTTAGGGTTATAGTATTGCATCAAAACTATAATCTGAACACCTAATCGAACCCAGATACATCAAGATCCATGATTTAGAGCCAGTCAAACCTACCACCTTGTCCAATGGCATGGGTTTCTAGGTTTAGGCTCAAGAACACGAAGAACACCTATAGCGACGGTTCTGTCGTTATAGGGCCCGTTTAGCGACAGTTAATTACAAAAATTAATTATTTTAATAAATAAATTGAAATAAATAGTTTTTAATTATTAAAAATACAAAATAAATTCCTAAAAATTATTTTAAAGTCCGAAAATTAGTTTTTAATTATTCTGAAAATATTTTATTAATATTTAATATTTTTGGAATATTAATGGTATTTAATTTATTTAATTATAATATTAAATAAATTATTTAAAAATAATTTTAATACATGAAAAATCATGAAAAATTATTTTATGGTATAAGAAAATATTTTAAGTTATTTTTAATGACTTTTAATATTTTGTGATGAATTTTATTAATTAATTAATATTAATGATAATTAGTTTATTTAATAAATATATTAAATAAACCATGAAAAAATAGAATTAATGATTTAAAAATCATATAAAAATGATTTAAGTGTTATAAATATTTTTTAAGTTATAAAATATAACTTTTCATATTTTGTCATGAAAAATATTAATATTTAATATTAATGACAATTATCGGATAATGAATTTAAAGGTTTAAAAATCATATAAATATGATTTTAAGGTATTAACAACACTTTGGTATATTGTAATTATATTATAATATTATGTTATAATTTTCATTAATATTTAGTATTAAATAAATATTAATGATAAAGGAATTATGTGGTATTTAATTCATTTAAATACGAGTTTAATGATTGAAAAATCATGGTAAATGATAATAATTTTTTAAAAATTATTATGAGCTTATGAAAATTATTTTGATTGAGAATAATATTATCTAAGATAATTGTTTAGTGTTTAAGCAGAGTTTAATTGAACTTGAACTCGGTAATAGTCCGATTAGGCAATCAGGATGTCAGATTTGTACCGAACTCGATTCGGACTGTAAAAGTTTGACTAGTGGTTAGGTTTTACTTGTTGTATAGACTGATAGGGTTATGTGTTAAAGTGTTTAGGTTATTTAAATATTGTGATGATATTATTCTAAATTATATACCGATATTAGTTATATATTAGGTATTCAGACAAAGATTATTAAAATGCGTAGCGATAATCAGCGGATCAGGCAAGTTTTCCTTAACTCAACTTTGAGTTGTTTATTCAAATATACTTGTGGTTAATCATATTTGATTGCCATGTCTAAGAATTATTAAATCGCACTCTGTGCACACTACATGTATTCATCAGGTGTGAAAGGCTGATCACCTTCATTACCATTCGGTCCAGATATATATATGTTCATGTTCCATGTTCGTTCAGCTATGTAACATTTGTTCATGCCAGTTCACAATTATATTGTAGAACTGTAGCCAGCTTTTGTTCAATTCTTTTAATCGTGATATATCCTTAATTTATTGAACTTAAACTTGTTGGACAAACTTATTGCTCACCCTTGCAATATCATGATTAACATTGCAAATTAAGATGAATACGTCGAATACAGGAAAGGACAAGGCCAAGTTCAGCTTGGGATAATATGTGCAGATAAATGTAATAGTAACGTATGATAATAATGTTATATGTTAGACAGGTTATGAATTGTGTATATGTTAAGGTTACTCGACCTTGGGGTTAGTATGTAAATGTACTGTATAAACAATTTATGTTTATATCTTCTGCAACAGTTATAGAATGATTGTACCATATCCTTGGTGATTTAGGACCGGGATTTAGGGCTCTTACAGCCATCCCACCTCCACAACTCCACCACCTTACTATTCATCCTTGGTCACCAAGTAAAACCACTTTACTTGGTCACCAAGATGGTTATCATGTGATCCATGGGGCCCAAATGGGGTTCCCCATGGGTTTTTCTTACCCATTGGTTCGATCCACGGATCTGGTTCTTAATTTAGGCCTAGATTTTAATAACTTTGGCTTAACCCTTGGGCTTGCAATATCTAACATTGGCCTTTAACATTAATTCACTTGGGCTTGTACAATCCCTACACAAATCCTACAAGTTCAATCCAATTAGCTTAAAGCCTTATAACGTATAATCTACGTATTCATCTCGTATGCTAACTCGTATACTCATTCATCATATACGACATACCATCATTCACATATACTCATATGATACTTCATATCATACGCATATTCATTACCTCGTACAATACTTACGTATCACATGATCATCGTTTATTCATTAACAATTTACTTTCACTAATGTTCTCAAATTTAGTACGCAGAAGAAAAACTGTGTTGGCCATACATGAATTATTATTACATAATCCCTCTTCCCTTATTATTATATCATTATGTATTTCTTGGAAGTTCAAAAATAATCCCCGAGCAGAAATCGTGAATACTGTTTTTCAAAAAAATTCTCGGAAAGCTTTTATTTTCGTCTTAAAAATTCAAACACTTTTATTCCCTCACGTAGCCAAAATACTACAACATTCTAATATATTTAGGTTATAGAACAACCTTCATCTTACTAACACATACTAATAACATATATTATAATTTTATTCATTATTTAATCAAATAAAATTATTTTATAATTAATCTGAATTTCTCGGTCGTTACATCATCACTCCTGAAGTACGAAAAGATTTGATCTCTTTTAACCTATTGAAGCACATGGGCTACCGTCGTGGAAAAGTCTATCTCATACCCGACGACCTGTTCCCTGAGGATAAGGCCACATATTAAACCTCACTGATCAAACCAAATTCGATTGAAGCCATCACATCACTAACCAAGCTAAGCTCTTAGATCTAATTCAGTGGATTCTGAAGGCCTCGCGATATCCATCATCAAAGTTGGAACAACAAAACAGTGATATATCAAGCATGATCATCAACAAGGACCTTGAAAGAGCTGATACCCTCAATCTCAAGCCTTCATAAAATCAACAAAAAAATGGTCATCAAACCCAAGTGCACCTACAAGTCAAAACGAGGATTGGGGAAAACCAAATATCAAAGCTCCACTACATGTTCACCATATGGGTCATGAGGTAAAAGACAATTACGATCTCGGCATCTTATCAGCCCATTTGTCAAACATACAACAAAGCAATTGCCCCAGATGACAAGTAAGACTGGGGCAATTTCAGAATCAACAACAATTGATATTGGGGCCCTTACAACAAACAAGACTGAAGCAATTTCGGAAGCTGTGATAACTCAAACACTAGGGCATTTATCGATAATCCTTGAAAGGAAAATACACCAGTCAGCACCATCAGCATGGCTCGTTATTATCAAAGGGACCCTCATACAATTTCACTGGCGATCTGGTATTATCAATCAGTCTTTTACAATCATAATTTTCTTAGAATTCAACGATCCACCTATAAGGTATGACTCTTTCTTCTCCTTATGTGCTTTCAATCTCAATTTACATACATTAGCGATATTATACATGTTAAGTATAGATAAATCTTGCATTAGAATCTTAGATAAAAGTTTAAAAGAAGAACATATTTCGTTTAACTTATTATAAATTGAATTAATTCCGATGACCATCCGTGGAGCAAAAATCACGGGAACGATAAGAAAATTAAAACTTTTTAGAATTCTAGTTCAAAGTGTTGTTTAGAGTAGAATTGACGTCATATGTGTGTATGCACTTTGCAGTTATCTTACTCTTAGTTGTGGGGTATGAGGCTATGGCGAAAAAAATGATAATTAACGAAAAGATAAAAGATAAGTCGCTAGCCTAATGTCTCGAATTGTGACCTGGGTTGCTCAAGTTATTAAGCCCTAGGGGTGTCTTTACACCAAGTGCCATAAAGTCATCTGGTTTGGGAGTTATTGGCCCAACGCTCGTTACATGGCTAACTTAGCGCCTAAGAAAATGAGCATTACGAGGAAGAAGAAGACAAAACCTGAGCAGATCCGAATCATGGTCTAGGTTGTTTGAGCAATCAAGTATGAGGGGTGTCTTCACACCTGGTGCCCTAAAGCCGTCTGGTTTGGGAGTCACCGGCCCAACACTCGCTATATGGGTAACTTAGAACCTAGGAAAATGAATCTTGCATAAGCTCAGGCAAGGAGGAATAGAGTAGACTACCTGACTCGTCTCGAAGTGTGGCCTTTATTAATTGAGCCAGTAAACCCGAAGGGGTGTCCTAAAGCCTTCTTTAGGAGTCATTGGTCCAAAACTCGTTAAATGGGTAACTTTGAATAGCCTAAGAAAATGAGACAAGTGAAGCAAGTAAAGTAGAAAAAAGAAAAAATTTATAAAGTTAAAATAAAATAATCTAAAGTCATAGAAATGAAACCCCTTCTAAGGGTTGCTTCACTTATAGTGCCCGTGTCATATGAAGTTAATTCTGCGAAGAGCGGTGCCTAGAGCGAAGATGAAATTATTTACTTATGCATAATGACCATAGATGCTTAAAAGTTTTCTTGCAATTTCATAACTTGTTTAATGAAAATTTTGTCAAAATAAAAAAAATTTAAAACCTTGAAGTTAGTTATTCACAACTTGTTTAGAAAATTTGTATTTTCGTACTCAATTTTAAGATCTTTAGCGATAAGTTTAGCATGCAAGCATTTAATTACATGAACTTTAACTTCTTTGAAAAGATTATACTAATCTTGATGGCCCGAGCCATCAAGCTTTTGGCACATTTTGTTATTTGTCTAATGTAGATGATATTGCTCACTTTAGATTTGGTCAACAAAGTAAGTTTATTTTGTGGACCCCGGTAACAACATACGAAAGGGTTGGGCATTTTTCCATTCAATGAAATGGAAGGATTCTAAGACGAGACCAAGCTCCTCATCAAAAGAAAAGGGAGAACTCCTAAAAGAAGTCACGACGACATAAGCTTGCCCCAACAAAAGAAAGGAAAAATTCTCAAGAGAGTCCTTAACTCAAAAGCAAAAGCCCAACGATAGATGGTCTAGTGAATGAAATCTACACCATCAAACATGTCAACCTGCATCAAGTCATCACAAGTTGAGGCTTCTACACTAAAATTCAAATTTAGGCAGTGAAAGAATAGGTCGCACCCTACAGGGATGTTAGCGGCACCCAGATTAATAGTCCAGTCGGGTTACGAATAAAAAGCATAAGGAAATGGGGTACAAGCACCAAACAGCTAAAAGAAACTACAAATCACCTCAAAAAGGGTGAGGTATGTTTCTACATCTACTCAAGTTAATTAAGCATGTACATCAACCTAGGACAATAGACTCCTAAGATCATCACATCATGCATGGTCTGCACATGTTCAACGGCGCTCTATCAGCGCACATCTCCATTAAAAAGTTTAACATGCATCCTTAATAAATTTAAATATGCATACACATTAAATGCCTATATTTGAAAAAAAAATATTGTTGAAAACTACCGTTCGAGTAGGCATCGAGACAGTCCAGTGATTAACCGTTGTCAACTACCAGTAGGGTATGCACAGTTGTTAATTACAAGCGGGGTAGGTATGGTTGTCAACTACCAGCAGGGTAGGCACCATTGTCAACTACCAGCAGGGTAGTCACCGTTGTCAACTACCAGTAGGGTAGACACTGTTATCAACTACCAATATGGAAGGCACCATTGTCAACTACCAGCAGGGTAGGCACTGTTGTCAACTACCAGTAGGGTAGGCAACGTTGTCAACTACCAGCAGGGTAGGCACCGTTGTCAACTACCAGCTAGGTAGGCACCGTTGTCAACTACCAGTAGGGTAGGCATTGTTGTTTACTACCAGCAGGGTAGGCACCGTTGTTAACTACCAGCAGGGTAGGCACATTTATTAATTACTAGCAAGGTAGGCACCGTTATCAACTACCAACAGGGTAGGAACCGTTGTTAACTATCAGTAGGAAATGCACCATTGTTAACTACCAACAGGGTAGGCACCATTGTCAACTACCAGAACGGTAGGCATTGTTATTAATTACCAGCAGGGTAGACATCGTTGTAAACTACCAGCGTATACATCGGGAAGGTTCAGTGATTTCAGAACATCATCCCCAGCAGAGATGTAGAAAATATCTCAATTTATCTTCATCAAACAAACATTGGCAACACCAATAAAAATAAACCATTGGAGTCAACACCAGCATAGGCAACAACAATAACCAGTAATGGTAAAGTGATTTACGAGCTGTGAAGTGCGATTTGTAATTTTTGAAATGCAATGTACGGGTTATAAAGTGTGATTAGCCAAATGTGAAGTGCGATTTGCGAAGTGAAAAAGTATTTTTAACTTTCATTACATTGTGATTTGCATCATTAAATATACCTTGTAATATTTCAAGTATCTAGCAATCTTTATCATGTTCATTCCATTGCATTGCATAAACATGATAAAAAGGGGATCTATAGATACTCAAAATTTTGTTTCCTATTACTAACTATACAAGAGGGAAAAACTATCTTTTTCACACTCCAGAGATAACCCTAGAGGACCATAACATCAAATCTAACCACGGAGACATCCTCGTGGAACATCAAATCCAACTTGGAGATCAACCCTAAGGAAAAGAAAAGTTGGCAGCAATCAAACCTTGGAGACAACCCCAAAGAATAGCCAATAGGCCCGTTAACCTTGGAGATAACCCCTGGGAGGGGAAAAAGATCATTTTGACAAGTCAACATTAACAACCCAAATACAGCTGCAAATAGGGTCACAAAGAGCCATTGTAACACTTCCAAGCGCAAACTACACAAAACAACTCAACAAACTGCATACGAAGACCCGAAGATGCCATTTCGGTCATGGAACCATCTTCCCGGGTTTGGAAAAGCTCAAGCCCCAGGTCATTACATAGCTCTTGATTAGAACTTTCCATAATGGTATGGCACATCTTCATTGAATTCTCAGATTGCAAGTTACAAACGTTTTAGCAGACTCCACGTCGATCGAGATTGCACGCACTTCGAGGCAACAGGGCCCACCAGGGCACTTCCGTAGGCATACTCATAGAAGCCATAGATCTACCTGCGGAAGCTTGGGTCTATATATATCAGCCCCTATCAGCTTGTAAGAGAAGAAAGAGAGAGAGGGAGAGAGAAAGAAAGAAAGGGTCCGGGAGAGAGAAATCAAACCATTTGAATGCGAAAGACAGCTTTTCTTTCTTTTAATCTTTGTAAATCTTCTTTGTAAACACTCATATATATATATATATATATATATATATATATATATATATATATATATATATATATATATATTGAAACATATTAAGTTTTAACCGGTGGAAAAAGAGCTGAGGCGCTTAAAGCCGTTCGATAGCCATTCTCGTGCTTAACTGTAAGATTCATGTGGATCTGTGGCTTTTTCTTGCTATTATATATATATATATATATATATATATATATATATATATATATATATATATATTGAATTATTGTAATTAAATATTGATTGTAAATGTTCATTTGATGTAAATATGCAATATTCAAAGTTTGTTGACTAGATTTATCTAAATCTAACCATATCTAGCTTTTAACCGATTCAAAAGTTGTAAAACTTAAACCGTTAAGCTAGAATGGCTAAAATTTAGTTAAATCTAGTTTTCTTTCTAGTTTGTAATTATTTAGCAACCATGTGGCCCTAGATCTGTATCTAGAGAAAGCTGGAAGCTTTGGCTATGCGCATGCAAGGATTTAACTAATGAATCTCTTATTTTGCGACATCTATAGTAAAATATGCATTTTATTTTAATCCATTGTGCAAGCTTTTAAATAATATTCTATGAGCCTAAGAATCACAAGATCTACGGTTAAACCCTTGAACCTAGATCTAGTTCCCATAATGGACCATTTTCAGTTGTACAGCTAGCTTGCAAATTTTGTACTTGTAAATCTAGTACCTTAAAACGGTTATCCGGATTTAAGGTCCACATAATAGTGAAAATCATATGTGTGGTGCTCGGGCATACTTTGATGGCTCACATAAATGTATATTATTTTGTAGAAGATGATTCGCATCTCAAGAATAAAATCAAAATAAGCCGAATACGGAATAAAATGGAAGAATCAAAGGCCTCAATTACTATGTGAGCATAAGGGTTTTAAACCCTATTTTCAAAACATTATTTTATATGCCTTGTATTAAAATTAAACTTTTATATAAGTCAAACCCTTTGTATATAGGTGCAAAAGAGGCATAACACTACTTCCAAATAAAGCACTTAAGCCCAATTAACTGCAATGCGCACACACATACTGTGACGCCCCCAAATTCAGACACTCGTATCTCGAATTCGGTACATCACGTGCTAACTCTAATAATAAATCAAAATCTCACATAATGGAAAATAGAATAATTTACATTGTCATAACATAAATATTCTCGTCCCAAAGTCTCGTAACCGTTACTACAACATTCTAATAAATAAGCTTAAACATAACTTAGTACATCATAATACATAAGTCTTATTACAACATGATAATATTAAATTTCTAGCGCAAAGGAACAAAGCTATTCTATAGTCGTGCCCTTACCCTTGTCCTTGCCTGAATGCTTACCACGTCCTGTCTTGATCGAAAGTTTTAAGAAAGGCAAGAATGAGTAACAAATTTGCCCAGCAAGTAATATAACAATAAGGGTGAACAATTATAAGTTCAAATCCCAAGGGTAAAATAGTGAATAATAGTTCAGGAATTATCAATAATCCTTAATAAGTGTCGCTATGGAATGAAGTATATCAACAAGATTCAAAGAGTTAATCATTTCAAGATTCAAGAATAATGAACACTGAGCAGTCACTAGGGACTAAGAACTCTTGCTAGAATTAACAGTATTATACTGATAATCCAATAAAACCAGTACAACAGGTGATCAGCCTAAAGTACCTTACGTTATGCATAACATTTAACATGCTAATAGGTGCGCACGTCGGTTCCTCGACAGTTATATAATTTTCCCTTCAATTAAGGTTGTTCATCTTAACAGATTTAAAAGAGTCCGCACTAAGTTAATTGGTTTGGATAGTTTTCTAACACATGCTAATAGTCTAGCTGAATTAATGGCTTAGAAAACTTTTATAATGCATTTAGGAACGATAAGTTCAATGCTTGCAAAAACATCAAGAATTAAAATCAATTTTCGAATAGTAATACATATTTGCTTGATGTAAATATGGTCGATATGGGAATAATTTGGATTTATACAATTTGTAAAGTGAAAAGTGTTAGGGAACTTGCATTCATTATGAAAATTAAATGAAGTTAGAGAACTTGCCTCAAGCGTAGCTTACCAACTCTATAGTTTATCAACACTTTGAAATCCTATTATAACGTAGTTATGTACACAACATATTTATTAGTTACTAAACTCTATAAGTCAATAATCTCATACATGTTTGATCATATAAGTCAACAACATACATTTATTCCTATCTTCGTAACGTAAATGGAATGTGTAACGCCCGAGAATTTCGAATTTTCAATGAATTAAATTTTTATTTGATTATGTGGATTAAATGAATTTAATTTAGTTATTATGTGAGTAAGATGTTCGAAGGTCGTTCTATGACCAAGAATATGTGAATGTGGTTACTATTTTGGCTTTGTGCTAGGATTAATTGTTGAGAATTATCAAGACGAGAACGAAGGTTTTCCAAGAATGTTTGCGTAAAAACACTATTCATCCGATTTCGTTCGGAGCTAGGGTTTGAGATTCTGAGAAATGCGTAATGATAGAATACAAAGATAGTATGGAATATCCAATAATAATTCCGTTATGGCAAACGAAGTTTTCGCTTGCGGACGTAAAACCTAAGGTTTAGTGAAAGAGGTTTCCGAAAGGGAAATGCAATGCGTATAGTCATTTTGGATATTATACGTATGAAATACGAGTATTATACTAGTATAAATACGAGTATTATACTAGTATGAATACGAGTATGGTATGAAGAATAGTACGATGTATAATACGAATATTGTATGAGTACTAGACGAAGAGGATTCGAAAGTAATACGCGTAGAATACAAGTCGTATTAATGGTATATGAGTTAAGGATTTTATACAATCCAATTGGACTTGGATTAATAGCAAGCCCAATGAATTAAGTATGCAAGCCCAATTTAAGGCCCATTATTAATTAATGTCAAGCCCAATCCAAAGAATTAAATCGTGGGTCGAACCGGTGGGTCATGAGATGGGTAAAACCCATGGGACAACCCATGGGGTGATCTACAAAGGAGTGGGCCGGCCACTAGGTGTGCAAGGCAAATGTATCACTCGGTCACTAAGTATTTTTCTTGGTGACAAAGTGTTGAATAGTAAGGAGGTGGGGCGTTAATGCCTATTTTGCCCTCCATTTCAATTGCTTATAAATAGAAAGCTAGAGTTGGCCATTTGATATTTTTTCAAGACTGAACCAACATATTAAAGAGAGAAAGAGAGCTAGACTTAAATCATTCTTCTACCTTGATGCTTTTTCATTAGAAGTTCAACAAGGACACTAAGAGTTTTTAAGGTAATACTCTTCAATTCTAATTCCATCTCTTTTGGTTTTCTTTTATCATGGAGAATCATAAATGGGTGGGGTATTGCTTGTATGGTGGAATGAGAGTGACTTACCTTAGATTCAATCTCTATACGTTATGAGATCATAGAAATCATAAGGTTTAATATAGCTTAAAATCATGAAATTGTTGATTGTTGAGATTGATTGTTGATAAACAATTATACTCCATCAATACGTTAATATGTTCATCTTGCTTAGTTAGGATGTAGATATGAAGTCCATGGAGTATTCCATGTGATTTGGCTTAGAGAACATTAGTAACGAAGTTATGGCGAATTTTACGAAAATAGACGTTAAACGTCGAAAACGTAAAAGTCCGGATTAAAGGTCAAAAGTTGTCGTGTGACTTGAAAACGTTGGTTTCCAATGTCAACACGTGATATAAGGTAATTAAGAGTCGTGGAAAAAATAATCGTCGCAACCCTACTTATAACGAAAAAAATGAGTATTGAGCGGACGAAAACGTTAAACGAACGCTCAAAAATGAACTCAAAGGTGAATTCCGAGTTAACGGATTCGAAAGTATGAAATTCTTAAATGAACACGTAAAGGATGTAATTTGTGACTTGTAGGAATTCGAATGGGTCAATTCGGATGTAAAACGAACAAATTAGAAAGCCAGGAGTTTCGTTAGAAAAGTTAACTAGTTTGACCAATTGGTGCACAGGGGCGGCGCCGCAGCACCAAACATAGTGTTAATGGTCATGCTGCAGCGCCAAGCACTGTCGAGAGAAAGCCAAAACCTACTGAAGTTTCACGGCGCAGCGCGGAAGTTTTTACATGGACTCGCGCGCGCAGCGCCGAGTCTGGGCAAAACCTCTAGAGAGTGACGTCGTAGGGCAACTAGAATACATAGGGTGTACCGCCGCAGCGCCGGCAGTAGAAAAGTGTTGACCAAGTTAGGTTTTGTTCCATTTTGAATGTTAACTTAAAGTAAGACATTGAATGTAGTTAATGTACACGATAAGACTTACCTTAAATCACTTATAATGTGTTAATGTAAGAAGATCTAGTAAGGTTTAATAGAAATTAAACGAAGAACACTAAGACGTAATAAGTAAATCGTGAATGACGTTCAACGTTGGTATTTAACCATTAATGATCGAATGTCGGTTAAGGACGTAAGAACGTTAATGAAACGTAACGAAGTATAGAGAGTTAAATTGACTTTAATAACGAAGTAATTCAAAGAAAACATAGAAGAGAAAGAAGTTGGTAAGAAACGTAAAGTTAGTTTGTTTGATAACTAATTACAGTATGCTATGTGAATGTATCATATAGATCCTATAAAGACTGAGAATAGTTGAATTATAAATTCGATGACGCTCAAAGGCAAGTCTTTCTTAACTCTTGCATAACCTTCGTGTTAGACAAGTTTTATGTGATGCATGTTATACAATGCATGAATGGTATTAAGGAAAGAGTCGATGCCTATTTTATCCTGTGTAGACAAGTATTGAAGAATAGATTGAATTATTTACAAGTCTGTTGATATAGAACTGTTAACGCTATCCTATGCCAAGTATTTGGTACGGATGAGAAGGTAAGTTTATCTATGTACAAACAAAAGTATTTTTCATCGATTATTGGATGGGCACGCGAGGTTGCCAAATGTTGAAAGTAAATATGTTTAACGGAAGAGTGTTGATCAACATAGAGTACAGTAGGCTGATCACCTAGAAGTGCTCGTAAGTAAAGACGGATGGATGACCTTAGTGTCGGATGTCCTTTTCAAGTATGAAAACGAAAAGAGTATGTTCACGGTCTATTGACCAGTTCATCATTCCTAAGCTATGCTATATACTCTGGAATTATTGTATGAGAAGTATTAATCAAATGTTTCATAATGCTTCGTAGATAATTGTTCAGATATGGAAAATAAAGCATGTAATTATTGATGTAATATTCATATAATTCGTTGTTAAGACTTGCTGAGCTAGTTATGCTCATTCTTGCTTGAACCATATGTTTGCAGCTAAAGCCGAATGAACTAAGCATTCTAAGAGAGATAAAGGCAAAGCTAAGATGGACAATTAATCGTCATATAATATACTAGGATAATCGTATGTAATGTACTTATGAAGAACAACAAATGTATTCGGTTATGAACTTGGGAAAGGATTTATTACAAATTTAATAAAAAGATAGTACTTACACTCTTTTTGTTGTTATTTCAATGGAATGATTGTATGAATTGTAGTATCGTTGAGCACCATCTGTCGGGTTGAAAGATACCCAGATTTGGGGGTGTCATAGGTTGGTATCAAAGCATTAGGTTATAAAACTTAAGGGGGAAAGAACCTTAGGCTAATAACCTCATAGGAAAGGAAAGGTCCGAAGAAAGTTAACTCGAGTCGAATGAGTTAATAAAGTATTGAGGAAACTCAGTACTGAAAGATTTAAAAGATGAAAAGTAACCCTAAATGGATTAAATGTGATTTGTGCTTATATTATTTTGTATTATGTACTAATCAATTTGTTATGTGTATTATAGATGTCGGTTGATAGCTTGATGTATAGGAAAATACATGTGGTCAGCGAGGAGTCCATGAACAGAGTTGAACTAGTACCCGTGCCTATAGTAGACATACCTGTAGTGATTCTAGAGGAGTCAGAGCCCGAGGAATATTACTCGGAGGAGGACTATTCTGAGGAGACCATAGGGATAGCATCATATTTGAATATGATGATTGATGTGGAGGATGACATGGAGGTGACATCGATTAATACGGTGATGCCTGCCTTAGAGTAAATACCTACAAAGACTATGAGGGCAATGTACCTCTCAGTGCTAGACCGTAACGTGCAACTACACAATATGGTGCAACACCAGAAGGAAGAGATCAGTGATCTCTATGAGGTAAATGAGTCTGTAGAGTCATACTATGAGATAGAGCATGATGAAAAAGTGCTCACGACTGACAAGGCCCAGGACTATAAGAATGTGGTCATAGAACTTCGCAAGAAACTAGTTGAGAAAGACCAAAAGATAGCACGAATGTCATATATAAATGACAGTGTGCACGAGGATTTCATGCTTAAGATAGCTTGTTATTCTATTGAGTTGGGATAGACTCGACATACTATAAGTCGAGATATTATGTCGATTCTAGCGAACCAGAAGCATGAGAATGCTGTTAGGCAGTATTAGGAGTAGTATGGTAGATACTTTGGTGTAGTGACGTAAAACCCTCTTCTGTATAATTAAAGGGTAGTCTTTTTGTAAATCCTAATTTTTGTGAAAGTCAATCGCGAGATAAATATGTAATAGCTTTTGGGCTATGGAAAGCAAAGTGTAAATAGTTTTGAACTATAAAGAAGCATTTTAATATAAGGAAGTTTTATTTAATTTGCTTTGTTGTGTATGAGTTATTGTTTAGTTATTTGATGACTAATAATGAAGTAAGCAAATAAGTAATAACGAAACTTTATTTAATTAATCAGAAATGCCGCCGAGAAGAAGACAACGTAACCAAGATGTGGAATCGCATAATGAGAACGAGGGGGTTCCTAATAACCCAATGCAAGAGTTCGTTAATTTATTAACGGCTACATTTAACCAAACTGGGGGAAGAGAACCCACAGTACCAAGGAAGCCAACTACTGGTGGGAGGCTCACCAGAGTGGGGCTGGAGCGGAAGCTATTACATGGGAATAGTTCAAGAAGGCATTCTTCGAGAACTATTTCCCTACTAGCATGCAAGGTCGAATGGAGATTAAGTTCTTATAACTTAAGCAGGGGGACATGACGATTCCCCAATATGTAGCCAAATTCAAAGAATTGGCAAGGTTTACTCCACACCAAGTGGACACGGAGGAGAGAAAGGCGCGTAGGTTTGAGCAAGGCCTAAAACCCTGGCTCTATAGTAGGATATCGGTTTTTTAGAGTGCTTCCTACGGGACCATTCTGGAGAAGGCGATAATAGCGGAAGGTGGTAGTGAGGCATTGACCCAATACCACAAGGATAGAAAGAATAAGAGTAAGGGAGAGGGAGGAAATAAGGTAGAGGTTGCCAGTGGAAGTGGCAATATGCCTAAGAGGAAGAACTTTAACCCTGGGAATACTAGGGCAAAACAAGGGGATCCTAAACGTAGGATGGAGGCATGCAAGACATGCGGCAAAACTCATTTGGGAATC
This sequence comes from Panax notoginseng, assembly GCA_016801055.1. NCBI lineage: Eukaryota > Viridiplantae > Streptophyta > Magnoliopsida > Apiales > Araliaceae > Panax > Panax notoginseng. Next base: position 98,329,708 of record CM029018.1, read on the forward strand.
TGTTTAAAAGGGAAAACGGGTTGTTATAACTGTGGATAGGAAGGTCACATATCTCCCAACTGTCCTAATCCTAAGAAAAGCCGGGGATGTTTTGTTTGTGGGTCGGTAGACCACATGGCAAGAAATTGCCCGAAGAATGGGGCGGAGGGTAGTAAGGGTTCTGGTAGTGGTACTTTAGCTATTAGTGGACCAACACCATCACTGGGTAGACCCTCAACCCAAACGTTTAATATGACCGTCCAAGATGCGGTTGCATCATCGGATGTAGTAGCAGGTATCATTCCAGTCAACGAAATAAATGCTTACGTGTTATTTGACTCGGGTCCTACTTGGTCTTTTATAGCATGTGGATTTGCTAAACAATTGGGATTAAATCCTAAAAAATTAGAAATACCTTTATACGTTAAGATAGCAAACGAAGAGATAATTCCCATTGAACATATTCATAGGAATTGTTTCGTAGATATCAGGGGTAACAGATTATCGGTAGATCTTTTACCGATAAGGTTAAGAGAATTCGATATGATTCTCGGTATGGATTGGTTAATTAATCATAGAGCGATAATAGATTATCATAGAAAGAGTGTGCACCTAAGGCTTTCTAAGAAACCTGAGGTGGTGTTTTATGGAAATAAATCACCGGGACTTTCTTGTTATCTAACCATGACACAAGCTAGGAAGATGCTAAAGAAGGGGTGTAATGGTTATCTGTGTCATGTGGTGGATACCCAAAGAGTGGGAACATCATTGGAACAGATAGCGGTAGTTCAAGAATTCGCGGATGTGTTTTCGGAGGAGTTACCCGGTATTCCGCCAGATAGGGATGTAGAATTTGTGATTGATTTGTTACCAGGTACGACACCAGTTTCAAAGGCACCATATAGGATGGCGCCGGTAGAAATGAAGGAGTTAATGGTTCAGTTACTAGAACTATTAGATAGAAAGTACATTCAACCGAGTGTATCTCCGTGGGGAGCACCGGTATTGTTTGTAAAGAAGAGGATGGATCGTTACAACTTTGTATCGACTATCGAGAGTTGAACAAGTTAACGATTAAGAATAAATACCCGTTGCCCAGGATCAATGATCTATTTGCTCAGTTGAAAGGGGCAAAGTATTTTTCTAAAATAGATTTGTGCACGGGGTATCATCAACTGAAAGTGAGGAAGGAAGATATACCTAAGGCGGCGTTCAGAACTCGTTATGGGCATTACGAGTTTTTGGTTATGTCGTTTGGTTTAACAAATGCGCCAGCGCCGCATTCATGGATATGATGAACAGAGTATTCAAACAGTATTTGGACAAGTTCATCGTAGTGTTCATTGATGATATTCTAGTCTATTCTAGGACGCCAGAAGATCATGCTGAACATTTAAAAATAGTGTTGGAAACACTACGGTGGGAGAAGTTGTATGCGAAATTCACTACGTGTGAATTTTGGCTCAAACGAGTGCAGTTTTTAGGACATGTTATAGACAAAGATGACATATCCGTAGATCCAGCCAAGGTGGAAGCAGTAAATGAGTGGGAGCAACCGAAGACGCCAACCGAGGTTAGGAGTTTTCTGGGGTTAGCGGGATACTATAGAAGGTTCATTCAAGACTTTTCTAAAATAGCTACTCCACTGACAAATCTAACAAGGAAGTCGGTGAAGTATGTGTGGACAGAAAATTGTGAAAATAGTTTTCGAGAACTAAAAAGGAGGTTAAGTGTGGTATCTGTATTATCCTTACCAGATGATACGGGGAATTTTGTGGTGTATAGCGATGCTTCACATAGGGGACTTGGATGCGTGCTCATGCAGCATGGCAAGGTCATTGCATATGCGCCACGGTAGTTAAAGGATTATGAGAAGGTCTATCCTACTCATGACCTAGAATTGGCAGCTGTAGTGTTTGCCTTAAAAATAAGGAGACATTATTTATACGGGGAGAAATGTGAGATATACATGGACTATAAGAGTCTGAAATATATCTTCACATAGAAGCAGTTGAATATGAGGCAGAGAAGGTGGTTAGAGTTGATAAAAGATTATGACTGTGATATCTTATATCATCTGGGGAAAGCGAATGTAGTAGCCGACGCATTGAGTCAGAAGGGTAGAAAAAAGCTGTCAATGTTAGCGACTCAGAATGAGTTAATAACAGAGATGGCAAGGATGGAGTTAGAAGTTAAGTTACTAAGTGAAACGGTGGAGATGTTATTCGCAATAGAGACTCAACCAACGATAGTGGAACGGGTTAAGGAAGTACAGGTAAATACGGAAGAATGTGAGCGAATGAGAAAAATAATGAGGGATGACGTGAAGACTAAGTATAACCTTTATAAAGAAGGTTTACTTTGTTTTGAAGGAAGAATATGGGTTCCACATAATTCTGAGTTGAAAGAAGAGATTTTGTATGAGGCCCATAGTTCGAGGTACTCGATACATCCTGGTAGTACTAAGATGTATCAAGATCTTTGACAAAACTTTTGGTGGCCGAACATGAAGAGGGAGATCGCAGAATACGTTAGTAAGTGCTTAACTTGTCAGAAAGTTAAGGCTGAACACCAAATACCGAGTGAATTAATATAGCCACCTGAGATTCCAGAGTGGAAATGGGAGCATACCATCATAGACTTTGTCGTGGGACTTCCAACAACAAGAAAAGGATACGATGTTGTTTGGGTGATAGTGGATCAATTGACGAAATTGGCTCATTTTCTACCAATAGGAGTAGCAGTTAGCTAAGCTTTATGTCAAAGAAATCATTTCTAGACATGGAGTACCTGTTTCGATTGTGTTCGATCGTGATCCACGATTCACATCGAACTTGTGGAGGAGTTTGCTAGAGCAAATGGGAACACATTTGAGATTGAGTACGGCATATCATCCACGGACGGATGGACAAAGTGAACGAACAATTCAAACGCTAGAAGATATGTTAAGATCTTGCGTTATAGATTTCAAGGGGAGTTGGGACGAACATCTACCTTTGGTAGAATTCGCTTACAACAATAGTTTTCACGCTAGTATAGGCATGCCGCCTTACGAAGTGTTGTATAGAAGGAAGTGTAGGACACCACTTTGTTGGGATGAAGTAGGTGAACGTCGAATGTTGGGACCGAAGATGGCACAACAAATGGCAGACATGGTGAAGCTGATAAGAGCTCGATTAGTAGTAGCTCAAGATAGACAACGAAAGTATACAGATCCTCATCGAGAGAAGAGAGAGTTTAAAGTAGGTTCATCTATTTTTGTAAAAGTGTTGCCCTGGAAAGGGAAGATACGTTTTGGAAAGAAAGGAAAATTAAGTCCAAGATTTGTAGGACCTTTTGAAATTTTAAGAAGAGTAGGAGAGGAAGCTTATGAAGTAGCCTTACCTCCAGATATGGAAAGAATATACAATGTGTTTCACGTGTCTGTGTTACATCCTTATAAACCGGACTACAAGCACGTAATAGAATATGAATCTATTCAAGTAGAAAACGACATAACATATGAAGAACTTCTGATTTAGATTATTGATAGGAAGGAACAAGTCTTGAGAAATAAAGTAATGCCTTCAGTAAAGGTAATTTGGAGTAACCACGATGCTGAAGAACCAACGTGGGAGCTCGAAAGTAAAATGAAGGAAAAGTTTCCTCATTTGTTTATGTAAAAAGAACGAGATTCTGGGGACAGAATCCTTATAAGGAGGGAAGAATGTAACGCCCGAGAATTTCGAATTTTCAATGAATTAAATTTTTATTTGATTATGTGGATTAAATGAATTTAATTGAGTTATTATGTGAGTAAGATGTTCGAAGGTCGTTCTATAACCTAGAATATGTGAATGTGGTTAGTATTCTGGCTTTGTGCTAGGATTAATTGTTGAGAATTATTAAGACAAGAACAAAGGTTTTCTTAGAATGTTTGCGTAAAAACGCTATTCATCCGATTTCGTTCGGAGCTAGGGTTTGAGATTCTGAGAAACGCGTAATGATAGAATACGAAGATATTATGGAATATCCAATAATAATTCCGTTATGGAAAATGAAGTTTTCACTTGCGGACGTAAAACCTAATGGTTAGTGAAAGAGGTTTCCGAAAGGGAAATGCAATGCGTATAGTCGTTTCGGATATTATACATATGAAATACGAGTATTATATTAGTATAAATACAAGTATTATACTAGTATGAATACGAGTATGGTACGAAGAATAGTACGGTGTATAATACGAATATTGTATGAGTACTAGACGAAGAGGATACGGAAGTAATACGCGTAGAATACAAGTCGTATTAATGGTATATGAGTTAAGGATTTTATACAATCCAATTGGACTTGGATTAATAGCAAGCCCAATGAATTAAGTATGCAAGCCCAAGTTAAGGCCCATTATTAATTAATGTCAAGCCCAATCCAAAGAATTAAACCGTGGGTCGAACCGGTGGGTCATGAGATGGGTAAAACCCATGGGGCAACCCATGGGGTGATCCATAAAGGAGTCGGCCGACCACTTGGTGTGCAAGGCAAGTGTATCATTTGGTCACCAAGTATTTTGCTTGGTGACAAAGTGTTGAATAGTAAGGAGGTGGGGGGTTAATGCCTATTTTGCCCTCCATTTCAATTGCTTATAAATAGAAAGCTAGAGTTGGCCATTTGATGTTTTTTCAAGACTCAACCAACATATTTGAGAGAGAAAGAGAGCTAGACTTAAATCATTCTTCTACCTTGAAGCTTTTTCATTAGAAGTTCAACAAGGACACTAAGAGTTCTTAAGGTAATACTCTTCAATTCTAATTCCATCTCTTTTGGTTTTCTTTTATCATGGAGAATCATAAATTGGTGGGGTATGGCTTGTATGGTGGAATGAGAGTGACTTACCATAGATTCAATCTCTATAAGTCATGAGATCATAGAAATCATAAGGTTTGATATATCTTAAAATCATGAAATTGTTGATTATTGAGATTGATTGTTGCTAAACAATTGAACTCCATCAGTACGTTAATATGTACATCTTGCTTGGTTAGGATGTAGATATGAAGTCCATGGAGTATTCCATGTGATTTGGCTTAGAGAACATTAGTAACGAAGTTGTGGCGAATTTTACGGAAATAGATGTTAAATGTCGAAAACGTAAAAGTCCGGATTAAAGGTCAAAAGTTACCGTGTGACTTAAAAATGTTGGTTTCCAATGTCAACACATTAGATAAGGTAATTAAGAGTCGTGGGCAAAAGAATCGTCGCATTTCGACTTATAACGAATAAAATGAGTATTGAAGGGATGAAAACGTTAAACGAACGCTCAAAAATGAACTCAAAGGTGAATTCTGAGTTAAAGAATTCGAAAGTATGAAATTCTTATATGAACACGTAAAGGATGTAATTTGTGACTTGTAGGAATTCGAATGGGTCAATTCGGATGTAAAACAAACAAATTAGAAAGCTAGGAGTTTCGTTAGAAAAGTTAACTAGTTTGATCAACTGGTGCACAGGGGCGGCGCCGTAGCGCCAAACCTAGTGTTAATGGTCATGCCGCAGCGCCAAGCACTATCGAGAGAAAGCAAAAACCTACTGAAGGTTCGCGCTGCAGCGCTGAAGTTTGTACATAGACTCGCGCCGCAGCGCCGAGTCCGGGTAAAACCTCTGGAGAGTGATGCCCTAGCGCCACTAGAATACATAGGGTGTCGCGCCGCAGCGCCGGCAGTAGAAAAATATTGACCAAGTTAGGTTTTGTTCTATTTTGAATGTTAACTTAAAGTAAGACATTGAAGGTACTTAATGTACATGATAAGACTTACCTTAAATCACTTATAAGGTGTTAATGTAAGAAGAACTAGTAAGGTTTAATAGAAATTAAATGAAGAACACTAAGACGTAATAAGTAAATTGTGAATGACGTTCAACGTTGTTATTTAACCATTAATGATCGAATGTCGGTTAAGGACGTAAGAACGTTAATGAAACGTAACGAAGTATAGAAAGTTAAATTGACTTTAATAAAGAAGTTAATTCAAAGAAAACATAGATGAGAAAGAAGTTGGTTAGAAACGTAAAGTTAGTTTGTTTGATAACTAATTACAGTATGCTATGTGAATGTATCATGTAGATCCTGTAAAGACTGAGAATAGTTGAATTATAAATTCGAAGACGCTTAAAGGCAAGTCTTTCTTAACTCTTGCATAACCTTCGTGTTAGACAAGTTTTATGTGATGCATGTTATATAATGCATGAATGGTATTAAGGAAAGAGTCGATGCCTATTTTATCCTGGCTTGACAAGTATGAAAGAATAGATTGAATTATTTACAAGTCTGTTGATATAGAACTGTTAACGCTATCCTATGCCAAGTATTTGGTATGGATGAGAAGGTAAGTTTGTCTATGTACAAACAAAAGTATTTTTCATCGATTATTCGATGGGCACGCGAGGTTGCCAAATGTTGAACGTAAATACGTTTAACGGAAGAGTGTTGATCAACATAGAGTACAATAGGCTGATCACCTAGAAGTGCTCGTAAGTAAAGACGGATGGATGGCCTTAGTGCCGGATGTCCTTTTCAAGTATGAAAATAAAAAGAGTATGTTCATGGTCTTTTGACCGGTTCATCATTCCTAAGCTATGCTATATACTTTGGAATTGTTGTATGAGAAGTATTAATCAAATGTTTCATAATGCTTCGTAGATAATTGTTCAGATATGTAAAATAAAGCATGTAATTGTTGGTGTGATATTCATATAATTCGTTGTTAAGACTTGCTGAGCTAGTTATGCTCATTCTTGCTTGAACCATATGTTTGCAGCTAAAGCCGAACGACCTGAGCGTTCTAAGAGAGATAAAGGCAAAGCTAAGATGGACAATTAATCGTCCTATAATAGACTAGGGTATTCGTATATGTACTTATGAAGAACAACAAATGTATTCAGTTATGAACCTGGGAAAGGATTTATTACAAATGTAATACAAAGATAGTAATTACACTCATTTTGTTGTTATTTCACTTGAATGATTGTATGAATTGTAGTATCATGGATCACCATCTATCAGGTTGAAAGATACCCAGATTTGGGGGCATCACAGAATGTCACATTAGTATGCTATCACACCGCGTAGCTCTATAATCATCATTTACTTAGCTTATAGAAAAAGTATTAAGGAAATTTGTAAAAATCTTTAGATTCTTGGTTTCACATAGCCATTATGTGCTAGAACTCTTTAAACATCATGGTAATCATGTGTTAAGACTGAAAGCAGCATAACATACATGTTACAAGTTTACAGATTACAAACAAACCATCTGACCAAACTAAAGGAGGGCACAGCTGCACCCTGGTTAGGCTTAGGGACGACGCAGCTGCGTTGTCCCCTGACCAGACCAGAGTTGAGCTTTGCTCTTCCTGGATCAGTTTCATACTAAACATATATAGATATTAACACATAGAATATATGCATGTTAAAGGGTCTTGTATGCTTTTATAGTCATCCTACGTTCATCTTAGTATGTTAGGGTTTTAGTTTGGGAGATACTATTGCTATACAAACACAATTTTAGTGAGATACTATTGCTATATTGTGATAAGTTAGGGGTATATATATATATATACACATAATTATATAATCCATGTACATTAGTCTAGTCCAATTAATATTTATGATAGGCATGAACACAATTTAATTGGGTACTAATAATCCAATATTTCCATAAAACCTTATTATTGAAATAAATATTTAAATAGGACATATTTATTTATTCCCATATATCAAAATACACATTTAATTGTCCCACCATACATGATGGGGTCTAAAAAACTCATCTCAAAAAATTATATGAATCACTTACTTTTACTATATAGTTTTGTATAGCATTATTAACATTTAAATGCCACACCATATGCTATGTCAATGCATGAAGTAATTATATGGTACTATTACCTACATGTTCCTATATCACACATGGTGGTATATAACAACATTTAATAATAATGTTCACATTAATAATACTGGTACTTAGTCCACCATATCACTTATTCATTTCCTCTTTCATTAATGTTAATAATCCATCCTTGTAACTCATGCATATAGTAGAGATTATTTTCCAAACTTTGCTATCGGCGCAGCTGCGCTGGTTTACAATACAGAAGTGGCGAAGCTGCGCCATTCTAGGAAAATCCCAGACCCGGTTACTGTAGAATTTAGTCCAAACCCTAAATTAATTATTCTTTTCATTATTTTAATTAATAGCATACTTATTTTATTACTTTACCACACTAGGCAATTATCATCAGTGTGACGGCCCCGAATTCGGGTCCCAAATCACCGCGGATTCGGTACAATCATTCTAACACTATTACTATTATTGCGGAAGATATAAGCATAAGTTGTTTATACAATAACTTTACACATTATTCTCCAAGGTCGAGTAACCTTAACTTATACACAATTCATAACTTAACTAACACATAACATTAGTATCAAACTATACTATTACAAAACTAATCGCGAACATTAACTTTCAGCTGGAACTGATCTTTAACCTTTCTTTGTATCCGAAGCATTCGCATTAATCTGTAATGTTTTATCATGATATAGCAAGGGTGAGCATAAGGATTGGTCAGCAAGTTTAAATTCAATAATATAACGATATATCATGATTGAAAGAATCTGAATGATAAGCTGGCTATAATTCAACAATATGCTTGTGAACTAGCAGGAACAAACTTTTGCCTGAACAAGTATTAAACATGAACAAATATATCTGAACCAACGGGTAATGTAGGTGATCAGCCTTTCATACCTGACTTATACATGCAATATGTATAGAGTACAATTCATGGCAACCAACAATGATTAACCATAAGCTTATCCGAATGAAACAACTCTTAGTAGAGTTAAGTAAAAACAAACTTCCCTGAATCGTTGATTACCGCAACACAATTTATAACGCTTTATCCGAAGACCTAATAATAGTAATATAGATCTCCAATATTAGAATAATATCATCACAATATAATACTATTATATATATAGATATACATAGAATAACCTAAACACATAACACATAACCCTATCAGTCTACAACACACATAGGACTCGGTATCAAGTCAAACTATTACAGTCTATCTTGATTCCGACAAAATTCTAACGTCCCGACGGTCTAGTCAGACTTTTATCGAGTCTAAGTTCAATTAAACTCTGCCTAACACTTAACAATTATCTCAGATACTTTTAATATCAGTCAAAATATTTTTCATAAGTTCGTAATAATTTTTAAATAATTATTACCATTTATCTTGATTTTTCAATCATTAAAAACGTATTTAAATAAATTAAATACTACTTAATTCTTTTATCATTAATACTTATTTATTATCAAATATTAATGAAATACATGTCATAATATTATTATATATTTATGATATCACAAAGTATTTTTAATACTTTAAAATCATATTTATATGATTTTTAAACACTTAAATTCATTATCCGTTAATTGCTATTAATATTAAAATATTAATATTTTTTGGCAAAATATCAAAAGTTATATTTTATAACTTAAAATATTTTTTACAACACTTAAATCATTTTTATAAGATTTTTAAATCATTAATTATATTTTTCCATAATTTATTTAATATATTTATTAAATAAACTAATTATCATTAATATTGATTAATTAATGAAATTCATCACAAAATATTAAAAGTCACTGAAATTAACTTAAAATATTTTCTTTTACCATAATATTATTTTTCATGATTTTTCATAAATTAAAAATTATTTTTAAATAATTTATTTAATATTATAATTAAATAAATTAAATACTATTTATACTCTAAAAATATTAAATATTTATGAAATATACTCAAAATAATTAAAAACTATTTTTCAGACTTTAAAATAATTTTTCAAGATTTAATTTGTATTTTTAATAATTAAAAACCATTTTTATCTATTTATTAATTATTTTTCTAAAAATCAGAAATTTAAAATTAATAAAACCGTCGCTAAAGGGCCCTGTAGCGACAGACCCGTCGCTATAGGTGTTCTTGAGCTTCATGTCAGTTAACAAGGTTGCTACTTTGACCACAAAAATTTTCATGTTCTGGACGTTATAATGGTTGTATATTGTTTTTATGTTATAGTATACAAGCAATACTATGATTACAAACCAATTTCATGCCTAAACTACATCATCACAGCAAGATCTATGCTCTAGAAATACCTGTCAGACATGTTCTTGAGTTTCTGGGTGTTCCAGAAACTCAAGCAGTTTCAAGGGTCTCTTTTGGAGCCTTAATTAATCTGGTCTCTGTCGTGTTTTAAGTGGTTTAAATATATCAGATTGTAACACGTATGTCATAGAACAACTTAGTATCACTAAATCAACCAAACGACATCACCTGTGCAAGATCTGGACCAGTCAAAGTGGTGGTCCGGGACTGTTCTTGAACTTTCTGGGAAACCCAGAAAAGTTCATCAAGCAGTTGGTCAACCTACGTTTGACCGTGCTTATTTCCGTTTCGGTTTATGCTTTTGGTAATCTAAAGGCTTAGATGTATAGCCTGCATGCCAGTCTACAAGATAAAACCAACAACATCACATAACAACTTAAACATAGCAAGATCTAGCGCCTATAAAAGCTTGTCAGATAACACGCTGGGTTCTGGGCTGTCCAGAATTTCATTACCGTGAACGGTCAACGAGGTTTAACCACTCGTAGCTCTCAATCTATACATGATATGGTCGTGATTCCAGTTTCAAATCACAGTCCTCATGTCATAGAACATGTGACAACCCCAAAACAGGTCCATTCCATCCAACCTATTCTGAGACGCCAAATACATGGTACAGAAAATAACTACAACCTTATTACAACAATTATCGTGCAAAATACAAAAAGACATATGCTGTGAGTTTAGATACAAATATATACCAAATGTGACTCATGTCCCAACCGTGGACAGCACCTCACAATGACACCTTACATAAAGGTATAGAAAAAAACTATTTTAGAAACTAGAATCTTTGGGAAGTGCTCAAGAAAAGCCTTCGTACATGGGAGGCCATGCGTCTAGGTTGTGATAGATATCATATGGCCACAGAATTATCCTTGGTTGACCCAATAGACCCCAAAGAAAAACGAGAAGTTTACTATCATATTCTTCCCAATGGTGAGTCTTCTCTTGACATATCGTTATCTCCACTGTCTCTAATTGAGAATTATACTTCAAACAAACACCAAGATTATATAGGTAGTGCTCGTAAATATACTCAGCAAGTGGATGAGCACATCCCTGTCTTATGATGATACGAGGTTGTATGTCATTAGACATCTTGTATGATAGTGGCAAAACACCCTTCCAACGTTGGGTACGCCTTACCTATTGGACTCACCAAATATAACTACTAAATAATGTATACAATAATTTTCTATACTGCTTAGGGAGAACCTCCACAGCTAGAGACCACCGTTCTATTTTCCCGTTACCCTCGCTCGACCCAGCTACACTCTTATTACCTAAAAAGGAATTGTGAAGCAAAAGGGTGAGCACAACTAGCCCAGTAAATAATATCATGACTAAAAATAATTAAATTATCAATAGCCTTCATCAATAATAAATCAGAGATTTAGAGCATATGGTAAATGATAAAAATTTCAACCATAGTTGCAGCGGAACGAGCAATCTATTAGAAGAGTCAAATAGACTATAAAGTCTATTATCTTCTCCATGTTAAAAATCCACCAACAATGTTTTATCCCTGTAACATCAATCAACAATTCTGGTCCACAATCATATGAATAACTCATAATCATAACTGTAGTTCTAAATTCCTCTTCTCATCCAGGTAGAAGATAATTTTCATCACTTATCTTTACCTGAAACATCAAAGATCATAGTTACACCAAATCACATTTCCTGTTCATAATCATACTAATAACTTCATCTTTGCACTACGGCCAAAGATATTCATTTGTATCACCAGTTGGTCATGTTCATCTCAACATCTGTTCATCTTTGTTCTACTGGCCAAAGGTATTCAACAACATGTCATCTTTGCACTACGGGCCAAAGATATTAATCAACAATTCATCTTTGCACTATAGGCCAAAGATATTCCTCAAGAGTTCATATTTGCACTACGGCCAAATATATTCATCAACAGTTCATATTTGCACTACAGGCCAAATATATTAATATCTCAAAGAAATATATAATCATTTCATAATTTATATAAACAATAATTATAACCATGCTGATCAATTCACCTTTACACTTGAGCTAAAGATATTCACTTATAAATTCAATGGTCATGATCATACCAGTCAACAATTCAACTTTGCACTACTGGCCAAAGAGAACCCATAGTCATGATCATACCAAAAATCTACCCATCTTTACACTCAAGTCAAAGAGAAATATCATCATTAGGGTTATAAAAATATTATATAAGATAATAAAATCAATACAATCAACATATAGATTTAATCTCAAGAGTAATATTCATAAACCAACTATAATTTGGTCAGAAAAAGAAACCAATGTTGTCGTGAATAGTAACTCGTGAATAGTAACTCATGAATAGTAACTCGTGAATAGTAACTCATGAATAGTAAACTCAACACAAGAAGGTAGAAATTCCACAATAAAATATATACCAATATTTTGGTATAATGATATTGAAAGAATAATATTTCTTAAGCTTATAAACAATTTATTTTAATTGTTTACACTTTACTAAATAATGCATTTAATCATCCTAAAATGCCAAACTCATAAGATTTCATCACCAATAACCAAAAATCCTCATCAAAAATCTGCATATACCTCATATAGGATTCTCAAGCCATAAAATCCTATTTTTTAATTTTCTTACTTCATATAACATACTTAATTCATTTACTCATAACTAGTCTATTTTTATGAAAAATACCAAATCAGTTCCAAAAATATTTCTTTTCTGGGATTTAGCATAATATAGTCACATAGTGAACATATATTTTTTTCTCAGAATTTTTATAAGTCATTTACTATTTTTCATATGGCCAAAACAGCCGAATATTTAGACATTTATTAAAAATTGTACTTTTGTACAAAAATTCTGAAATTTACAGAGTATACTTCTATCATATACATGTACTCCTAATAAAAATTTCATCAATTTTAGAGTTAACCACAAGGAATTATAAGCGATTACTTTTAAAATAGTCTTTTCTCATAAAATTCATAACTCTCAATCTATACATCCAAAAATCACCATTTTTGGACACAATAAATAAAACTCATCAAAATATCATTTTAAATTTTTCTAGAATTTTCTGAAGGTCAGAAGAATTACGAACTGAAAAACATAATAACCCTTAAAATCCCTTACTATCCCTTACCTCAAAAGTGCGGTATTTCTGACTGGAATGCAAAGCCGAAGGAAACTTGCACTGAATAGCAACTCTCAAAATATCTAAATACTCACAAAATATGCTTCATAATATAGAGAGAAAAAGAGAGAAAGCTTATATTTCTGGTGTGATTTTTAATTCTAACTTAGCCCTCTATTTATAGGAAAATGTTAGCACGCCGAAGCAGACTTAACCTGCAACCTGATGGCTTTACCTGCTACTATTCCCACCCACCACATTTGAATAAAAATCTCAGCACATTTCTTCACCAACCAAGAGTGGGGCCCACCAATTCTAGAATTTTCTATCAAAATGATAAACTCCGAAAATTCAACAATTTCTGAACCAGTCATCTCGTAAAATTCATAATAAATCGTACGTTCATTTTTAACGGTTCAAAATTTGTGGACATATACTCAACTTATATATGTATAACAAATCCAAATATTACCATGATCAAACGGTCGGATTAAAAATTATAACTCTCGCAAAATATCTTAAAAACCCTAATTTGATTTTCAATACCTCCGTTCCGACAAAAATACAGATAAAACACCTCAACATTAACTCCTTCATTTTTAACCACAAAAATATATCTCACATTTATATCCACATAAAATAAATATTTCCTTATCATATGAATCAATAATTAATTATTCACAAATAATATTACATAATCACATTTATGACAATCAGGCCGTTCCCAAGAAAGAGGGGGCTTTCCAATAAGAATTTCTCCTCACTGGCGCGCAATTAGGTGACCAAACCTCTCCTTAGACAGAACTTTCTAGACATTGCCAATAATGTTATCTAATAATATTATTCAAATAATATGAATTATTGATCTGATAATGGGAAATACTGTGCAGTGACAATTATTAAAACAACAATAATATAAAATATCAACGCAGTAATTATTGAATCAATAAAATAAAATATTGAACAGTAATTACTGTAACAATTATTGAGTAGTGCCTTCTCATGTAAGAATCAATAATTTCAAAAATATTGTGCAATACCGTGTGCTACTGTGCAATAACGCGTATTACTGTATTTTAACCACCGGGTATTCCAACAGTGTTAACGGTAACAACTACGCCGTTATTTGTAAAAACTCAAATTTGTCGTTTTCTTCATCCGATAGTTATTCTGTTATGGGGCCCACAAATGTATGCGCCGTCGTACGAATATTCCCCGACAGAAAGAATATTCCACGACCAAACGAATATTCCCCGGCAACAATGAATATTTTATAACCACTTGCGTATTTTAAAAAGTTTTCACATTTCACCCATAACTTTAACTTTTATCAATTTAACCATTTACTGAATTGTAATTATAAGAAAAATTGAATACTTTTATTTCATAAAATTCGGGGTCTTACAGAACATACCCAAAACATAAAACTGTAAGACCCCAACTTATTATAAATGAAATTGAATTTTCTCTATTTGTTATTTTAAAATAGTAAGGGTTGATTTGATTAATGTGATTAGTTATGGGTACAAATGTGCAAATATTTTTAAATAAGTAAGTGGTTATAAAATAATCATTTTTGTCGGGGAATATTCGGTTGGTCGTGGAATATTCTTACTATCGGGGAATATTCGTACGACGGCGCAGTCTTGTGTGGGCCCCATAACAGAAAGTGATTGGATGAAGAAAACGACAAATATAAGTTATTTATAAATAACAGCGTAGTTGTTACCGTTAATACTGTTGAAATACTCGATGGTTAAAACACAGTAGCACACGGTATTGCACTAATTATTGATTCTTACGTAAGAAGACACTACTCAATAATTGTTACAGTAATTACTGTTTAATATTTTACTTTATTGATTCAATAATTGCTACGTTGATATTTTGTATTACTGTTGTTTCAATAATTATCACTACACAGTATTTTCCATTATCGGAGCAATAATTCATATTATCTAAATAATATTATTACATAATATTATTGGCAATGTCTAGAAAGTTCTGTCTAAGGAGAGGTTTGGTCACCTAATTGCGCGCCAGTAAGGAGAGATCCTTATTGGAAAGCCCCCTCTTTCCTGGGAACTGCCTAGTTGTCAGTATTGTGATTCTGTAATATTAAGTGTGAATAATTAATTATTTATTTATATGATGAGAAAAATATTAATTGTATGTGGATATAGATGGAGAAAATTTTTAATGTGACAATTGTTAAAAATTAATATTTTATCTTTTTTTGATAAAAAATTCATTTAAATTTATTATTATATTAAAATAATATAATAATGGTGATTTTTTTTACAATGTGGGATATATGAATAAATGAGGAGAAAGAATATTTTTGTTACTAGAAATATTTAAAACATGTTTGTCATGTTTGTGGACCCCATTTCTTGACTGAAATTTGATTATAGCTTGTAAAATCGCCCGTTTGTGGATTTCGGTCAATTTTTGTTTGGAATTTAGAAAAACTTTCTTCTAAAAAGTTGTAGAGAATGGAATTTCCTATGACAAGGACATGAGATTCGAATTTTTCTGATAAAAGAGCTATTTATTATGAATTATTGAAGTTTCGAAGTTCCGAAATAATTGATTTTTAGAAGTTTTAATTGTTTTATTCAAGAAAAACGTTTTTTGCAATCCCACATGTGTGGTAAATGAGCTGAATTCAGATTCTTTGCTGGTGGGCTTGAATATTTAATAAATAAAATTATTTGATAAAATTTTCTGCTTTGGTGTTCTAAGCATTTTCTTATAAATAGGGTGCTTAGATTAGAATTGAAAATCACACCAGAAACTGAAGTTTTCTTTGTCTTTCTCTCTCTATATTATCGAGCGTATTCTTGTGAGTATTTTAAGACTTTGAGTGTTTCTATACGGTGCAAGTTCCCTTCAGCACTATATCCAGTATTTCAGTCAGAAGTACTGTCTTTTCGAGGTAAGGGATATTATTTTTTTTATAGATGATATTATTTCTTTCAATATCATTATGCCAAAATATTGGTCTGAACTTTTTATCAAATTTAAAACTTTTTATGTCGGGGTTACTATTCACGTATACGGCACTATTAACGTATGCGGCACTATTCACGAATACGGCACTATTCACCAAAAATGAAATTTTCTTTTTTGTGTCTAAGATATCTATTATGGATACTAGCTTTGATTGTATCCATGTTTTGATCATTCTTGAATTTTACTCCACTATGATTATTTATGAAGTATTTTTGAACTCGGATTGTTTAAAGTACGAATCCTTAATATTTATTCTTTTGTTTCACTGGATTGTTTTCTTTAAAATATTTTTCATCATCCTCAGTCCTAAATGATGATTTAACTGAATATCTTTGGCCTGTAGTGCAAAGATGAATAATTTTCTGATGAATATCTTTGGCCCGTAGTGCAAAGATGAACATGCATTTAGATGAACATGACCAACTGATGAATATCTTTGGCCCGTAGTGCAAAGATGAATATTTGATTCAAGATATATATTGATTGATGTTACAGGGATAAAATAATGACGATGAACTTTGAAATTCATATATAGAAGATAGTAGATTTCATTCTCTACTTAACTCTTTTAATAAATTATTACTTCCGCTGCGAATATTGATTTAAAATTTGTTGTCTATTGTATTCTATTAGATTTTTCTCTGCTGAAGACTAACGATAATTTGTTCTATATTATCTTAGTCATAATATTCTTTAATGTGCTAGTTGAGCTCACCCTTTTCCTTTTTGTTCCATTTTTCTTCTCAGGAGGCGAGAATGTAGCGAGTAATAGTCAGGGTATGGAATGATGGTTCTAGAAAGTTGTTTAGTAGTCCTCACCATTTTTGTAAAATAATGTTTCAATAATTGTAATGAGGACTTATTTGAGTGTGGATATTATCTAGAAGACAATATTTGTATTTAAACTCACAGTTTCTGTGTTGTCGTATTTTACACGACAATTATATTAATAAAGTTGTAGAGGTTTCTGTACCATGTTTTGGCGACTTGAAATGAGTGATGTATACCTGTTTTGGGGGTGTCACAAAAACACACAAAATAATTAACACATAAAGATTTATAAGCCCTGACATTCGGCTGTCAGGCCATTTTTTTCCAGATTTTTGAAAAATATTATTTCGTGCACTTTGATGTTATGGATTCAATATATAGAAAACCAGATCATCAAGTGACACCTTCTAGCACCAATCTAAACAACAACTAACATAAAATCACATGATTTACAAAAATTAGTGTGTATACCTCATTCATTCTTGGTCTTGAATTTCTACCTTTTGATTCTGTTTATGGAAAGCTAAAGCTTGATCATGGTTTGGTTCCTCACTCTTTCTCACTCTAACTCTCGAATTTCTAGAGAGAGAAGGTCTTGCTAAAAATGAAAAATTAAAGTGACCCATTTCTCTCTCTTTAATCTATATGTATTCTTGTTGCTAAGTAATGGCTGTCAATTTTGGCTGAGATATTTGAGATATAAGCCAATTGCTAGAGCTAGGGTAGTTCACCCACTCACCTTGGGTTTAGGTCTACAAGCTAAGGGTAATATAGTCATTTCATATACAAAATTAATCGCATTTTGGACAATGGCCAGCCAAACCCTTAGGGTTTAAGGATTGGGTTAGGGTTTAGGGTTTGAAAAATCTTAGGGTTTAGGGTTTGAAACCTATAGGGTTTGCAATTTAATTTTCTAAAATTTCCAATTTAGGTTCTAAAACTAGAAAATTAATATTTCTAAATTATAATTAGGATTTACTAGTTATATTAAAATTTCTTAATCATAACTTAAATCTTGCTAATTAGGATTAACATTTTCTAATTAAAATTGCTAATTTAGCAATTAGGGTCAAAATCATACATTAGGGTTTATAACCCTAAAATTAGGGTTTCTAATAGAAAAATAATTTTCTAATTTAGAAATTAGATTTCGTAATTAGATTAGGATTTTCTAACTTTAAAATTAGGATTAATATTTCCTAATTAACATTAAAATTATTAAACTAACAATCAGTCTTTCCCTAGTTACAAATTAGGGTTCCAAATCTAGACATTAGGGTTTTCAAAATGTGAAATTAGGGTTTGCTAATTAATTTGTTAAGTTTAACCCTAATTAATCATATAATTGTTTACACTTACACCATTAAATTCCCAATTTAGGGTTTTCAAACACCGAATTAGGGTTTTGGATTCCCAGAACTGAAATTAGGATTTCATAACCGATTTTTAGGGTTTCTTATCCATTGCTAGGGTTTTCTAACCGAAGTTGACGTTCTTAATATATACTTATGGTTTGTTACAGATATCGTTTATCTGGTCAACCCTTTACCCTTAACCACATACTGTACACATATAATAACATTTACACAAAACATATTCACGTATTCCCTTAATCCTAAATAATTCACTTAAATCCTTCACAGAATTTTGAAATCCTCAAAATTCCTTCTCAAAAATATCAAACGCATACCCTTATTTTATGTCTAGGTTCTTACATTGAACCTTAAATCAATTAATTAAAATTTTAAAATTTTTCTAAATTCTCGGGTCGTCACATTCACCCATTCTTGTAAAATTTCCGTCCCCGAAATTTACCTTACACCTTACACCATACACCATACACCATACACCATACACCATACCTTCTTATCATCACATGCTACCAATACACCTCTCACAAGAGTAAATTTTTTTTTAAAAATTTTGCTGAGGAGTCATATAGACTATTTGGCTGTCATTTTTGCAAAGGTTATATGGAAATTCATCTGCAAACTGTCATAACTTATAGACACAAAGGGTGATTAGGCCGATATACCCTGTACTGGCCAAGTACTACTGGTCGGAACAGTTTGTTCCTCTTATCCCCCTTGGGCACATAAACTTTTACCCCAGTCTTTAGCAGAATCCGCACCAAAATAATTTGGTTTGGGAAATTTTTCAAAGAACTCGTAGAGTTTTCATAAACATTATTCTAGCTGACTCGAATAGCATAGACTCGTATCAATAATTCAAGTCAATCGAATTATTTAGGTGTAGCCAAACCCTGTTGGAAAATTAAAATTTTTGAAAATATTTTTGAGAATGACGTCATGATGTCGTACTGTATTAACAGTCCATTTGAGGATGCCGTCATTGTATGACTTTGTCATAACACATCATACAATAGTGGAACAACGATTTTTAGATCAAATTCACACTAAGTATTCCTGTATTTACAACTCCATCACCTTTTTCTCATCTCTGCACCAGGTTACATGGTACTTGAGTGATAAATAAAATATATTTTGATATTTCAAATCATTTGCATCTAGCTAAAATAAGTAGCATGGACTATACTCTAAACCGTTTCTAAAATGATTACGAGTCTACATATATTTTTTTTTAAAAAGCACGTAGTGTGTATTTAGCTTGATGTCAAAATTTCGAAGTCTAGCATAGCTAGGAGGTTTTGGAAAACTTATGTCTCCACTAATAATCATTTTCCTAACAGTCTATCTATTCTTATAATCCTTAATACTCCATTTGCACACAACTATACCCAGTTCGTCAACCACACTTATGAGTTCATTTACTTGCCACAATTATATGAGTTTAAGAACTTGTCCTAGTCAGACCTTTGGCGTCCATTCGCTGAGGGGTTTATAAATATTTCATATAACTATGAGTTAAGAATGTCACATAAGTATGAGTTTTAAGAACTCGTACTTAACCTTATATCCTCTACCTATGACCTATCTATCTGTTATACACATGAGAAAGGAATCACCCTCTTAACATGCATATAGTAAATAGCGCGACACAAACATTTCAATGATTATCATTTCCAGAACCAAGTTATTTTTACACCAAGTACAATTCCCCGCCCATACAAGGAATCATACAACTCAGCTGCTGACACGAGTCCTCAATTAAAATCCCCACCTAATCTTAACCTCCTTCTCAATACGAATTTTATTTAACTCGTATTCATAATCCTTTCCTTAATCTGTACCAATTTATAGTACAACTGACACCCATCAATCTTGCTGTAAACTGTTCAATCATTCGCTTGATCCTTCTCCATACTAAAACGTTATCCGATCACGGGATGATCTCATCGTATACGTTACGATTTATTTCTATACTATAACTGTTTTGTTTTAGGATCTCCTATCTCTGTACTTTCAGTCTTTTAGACTCTATCTATTCACCACTACTATTCAACTTTATTATCAGAGTTATGGAACTCTGTATCTTTACAACTCACTGAGATTTGTCTTTGAATCTTACCGACCAACTAACTCTATATGAGTTAGATCTTTTCCTAATCACTGCGGTTATTGGCCTCAGGTATTCCTACCTAAGGTTCATAACCAACAGCTTTGACACCAATTGAAATCCCCACCTAATCTTAACCTCCTTCTCAATACGAATTTCATTTAACCCGTATTCATAATCATTTCCTTAATCTGTACCAATTTATAGTACAACTGACACCCATCAATCTTGCTGTAAACTGTTCAATCATTCGCTTGATCCTTCTCCATACTAAAGCCTTATCCGATCACGGGATGATCTCATCGTATACGTTACGATTTATTTCTATACTATAACCGTTTTGTTTTAGGATCTCCTATCTCTGTACTTTCAGTCTTTTAGACTCTATCTATTCACCACTACTATTCAACTTTATTATCAGAGTTAGGGAACTCTGTATCTTTACAACTCGCTGAGATTTGTCTTTGAATCTTACCGACCAACTAACTCTATATGAGTTAGATCTTATCCTAATCACTGCGGTTATTGGCCTCAGGTATTCCTACCTAAGGTTCATAACCAACAGCTTTGATACCAACTATGACGGCCCCGAATTCGGGTCCCAAATCACCGCGGATTCGGTACAATCATTCTAACACTATTACTATTACTGCGGAACATATAAACATAAGTTGTTTATACAATAACTTTACACACTATTCCCCAAGGTCGAATAACCTTAACTTATACACAATTCATAACTTAACTAACACATAACATTATTATCAAACTATACTACTACAAAACTAATCGCAAACAATAACTTTCAGCTGGATCTGATCTTTAACCTTTCCTTGTATCCGAAACATTCGCATTAATCTGCAATGTTTTATCATGATATAGCAAGGGTGAGCATAAGGATTGGCCAGCAAGTTTAAATTCAATAATATAATGATATATCATGATTGAAAGAATCTGAATGATAAGCTGGCTATAATTCAACAATATGATTGTGAACTAGCAAGAACAAACTTTTGACTGAACAAGTGTTAAACATGAACAAATATATCTGAACCAATGGGTAATGTAGGTGATCAGCCTTTCATACCTGACTTATACATGCAATATGTATAGAGTACAATTCATGGCAACCAACAATGATTAACCATAAGCTTATCTAAATGAAAAACTCTTAGTAGAGTTAAGTAAAAATAAACTTGCCTGAACCGTTGATTACTGCAATTATAACGCTTTATCCGAAGATCTAATATTAGTAATATAGATCTCCAATATTAGAATAATATCATCATAATATAATACTATTATATATATAGATATACATAGAATATTTTAAACACATAACACATAACCCTATCAGTCTACAACACACATAGGACTCGGTATCAAGTCAAACAATTGCAGTCTATCTTGATTTCGACAAAATTCTAACGTCTCGACGGTCTAATCGGACTTTTATAGAGTCTAAGTTCAATTAAACTCTGCCTAACACTTAACAATTATCTCAGATACTTTTAATATCAGTCAAAATATTTTTCATATGCTCGTAATAATTTTTAAATAATTATTACTGTTGACGTCGGGATTTTTAGATGTCCTTTTCCGTTACTTGTTCTTTGGTGTTCTCATTTCAGGTGAGATTTGTTTGAAAAAACAAGTGAAAAAGGTCTGACATGTATAATGTCGACGATGGACTGTTAAGAGTCGCCAGTTGATTTTTTAAATGGTTGTACCAACACAACCGAGGAAAGGTTTGCACATTGACCCAGTGATGTGACACTGCTATACGGGTCGGTGAAACCGATATTCATTTAGGGTCCGGGGACTTGGTTATGCGGGGGAAGGTGTTAGGCACCCCCCCGACATCCGTGTTATCACGGTGACCGCCTCTTTTCAAGAGACAATTATCTGAATGTGTGTTTGTGTGAGTGAGAGAGAGTCAATGTGCTGTTATTTGAAAGTGGTACGAGACCTCGTTCGCACCTATATACGCAGGGTTTGAATTTATGTAAAAATTTACTTTTAGCAAGATATGGTAATGATGTTTTATAAAAGAGATTTTTTCAAACCCTGTCGCTCAATAGTAATTGAGGCCTTTTGCACTCCCATTTTATTAAATGCACGGCTTGGTTGATTTTATTTGACGGTTGCGAAGCATCCATACGAAAATAATGTACAAAATAATGTCGACTTCCTCGTGGGTATGGAAACCATCTGAGGAAATTCAGACACCGCAGAATAATTTACAAGCTGCTTACAGCTGAAAATGTCCATCACGGGAACCGAATCTAGATCCAATGGGATGAATATGTGATCACATGATTTCTAGGCTCACATGATACCGCAATTTGTATGAAAGTAGTAAGTAGGTATATATATAAAAGTCGTAAATATATATATACAGACATGATCACCAACTATGAAGAACCTCCATGGGGGATCAGAAATGTAAATAAAGCTGTTAAAAGCCATCAACCGCCACGGAGGAAACTCCAGGCGGGACAAAACGTAGATAAAGCTGTAAAAACGGTCAACCACCACGAAGTAAACTCCAGGTGGGACGAAATGTAAATATATATATATATATATATATATATATATATATATATGTATATATATAAAAGCATGTAAACGCACCGGATATAAAATCCAGGCTCACCGAACAGAGTTCGATAGCAGTTCATATATATAAGTATATATATATAAAAGCGAGTAAACGCACCGGATGTAAAATCCAGGCTCATCGAACAGAGTTCGACCATAGTATATATATATATATATATATATATATATAAGAAAGCAATTAAACGCACCAAACCGAAGTTTAGGCTCATCGAACAAAGTCCGACACACAGTTAATATATATAAGTATATATATATTAAAGCAATAAACGCTCCAGACCGAAGTCTAGGCTCAATCGAACAAAGTCCGATACACAGTTCATATATATAAAAATATATATATAGAAAAGCAAATAAACGCTCCAGACCGAAGTCTAGGCTCAACCGAGGCATAACTCGGTAATGTTAGTCAATATATAAATAAATAATATATATATATATATATATATATATATATATATATATATATATATATATATATATACTGAAATGAAACCACGGACCGAAGTCTGGGCAAAAGCAAGCAACACGACTCTCAACGTGTAGAAGTGTGTGTGCAAAAATGAAGAGAAAGACTCTAAAGTGTGTGAGAAGGCTTACAGTGGGCTGCCAAAGAAGATTTCTATATCTTTAGAGTGGGTAAACACTGGCTTTTGTAGGTAGAAAAGAGAGCTGCATATGAGCTCACAGGTGTTTAAAGTGGGAAAATACACTGTATGGCAAGTGTAGAGCGAATTCTGTAGGATTTCCCCATTTTTTTCTCTTAAAAATCAGCACCCCAAGGCTCTTATTTATAGGCAAAAGGTGCCGTAGGTGTACCTGTGGCTCAGCCGCAGGTGTACGAGAGGCGGGTCCGGTCGGCCCGGTTTGGTTGGGTCGGGTCGTCTCGAAGTACGTGCATGCAGGCTCTGTAATGTCCACTCAATTTTTCTGAAGTGCAATTCGGGCATCCGTTTGAGGTATACAAGACCTATTTCGGACTGCCGTTGTCGAGAGTTTGTACAATGGCATGGGATTAGAGTTTGTACGAAGCCTTTGAAGATGGGACGGTGCCCTCCGGTCTTCAAGCTTCAACTTTCATCAGTTACCCTGCACAATAGTAACGCGGGATTTGTTAGCCTTGTGGGCCGTTGTTACGTAGATGTGTTGAGACGACTTGGTGTGGCATCGTGTTGGTCAGATGACGATGTTGCCCCTTACCGGTGTTATTGCCGGGTTGGGTCGATAAAGCAGACGTTGCTCAGCTTCGCTAGGATTGGACTGCTGCAATTGGTTGAAAGTCCTCATTGTCATCTTTGAGGTGTGTCTATCTTCCCGATGTCATCGTCGGGCTGATACAGTGTATCTCGTTGTGAGCGCCGAGATTGAAGCTAGTTACATTTGTAACAAGTATTTCTAGGGTTAATGCCGAAATTGCATTCCTTGGGGCTATCACCAAGGTTGGTGGCTATTCCCATGTTTGGGGCTGAGACTGGATACCTCGGGGTCAACTCCGAGACTAATCGGTGTTCTTCGGTGTGTGTTCCGGTATTGTATCTGCAGGCCTCGGGGTTACATCCGAGGTTGGATTGGTTACTCCCAGATTGCGATCTGGGGTTGATGCTGAACTTTCGGTAGTATTCGGAATGGTTGTGGATTGTCTTTCAGGGTTCTGTCATAAAAGATGAATCTGCCTTCCTGCAATGTTAGTGTCAGTAGTACAGAAAATTTCGAGTGTCTACAGATGCCCCTCTT